>WOVY01011474.1:0-585833 GCA_013436015.1 Rhipicephalus annulatus
GCGACCTAAGGACTGGGTCCCCCCTGAGCAGGTGGATGTGACATTATTGACTGCTAGTGGGGGCTAGAATTCCCAAGGTTAGCTGTATCAGGATATTAGGCATGCTCATTTCAGCGGATGGACGTAACACGGAAACTTTACGTAGATTAGAGCAACATACTGCGGCTACGCTTCGCCTCATTATTAGAGTTTCTAACAGGAAAGGAGGCATGAAGGAGGACAATCTTCTTCGCCTCTTTCATGCCTTCCTCATGAGTCACGTTCATTATGTTGCGTCTATGCATCACTGGCTCGCTGCAGAAAGGGAGAAGCTCAATGTACTGATCCGTAAAACTGTTAAAAGGGCACTCGGCCTTCCAATCCGAACTAGCACGGAGGGGCTGTTAGCATTAGGAATTCACAACACGTTGGATGAAATTATAGAGGCTCAACGCACGGCGCAGATCTCTCGCCTCTCGGTCACCCGGGCGGGTCGGGAGATTTTGGCACGTGCCGGAATTTCTACAATACTCCAGGAAGAGCGGATGACTTCTCTTGACTCCGCCGTTAGACAGGCCACTCGTAGTTTATCCTATTCCTAGGAATATGCACCCTCAATTTAACGTCGCAAGGAGAAGGGCTAGAGCCAAGAAAATTTTGGAGCAGGTGCACTCGAAGTCGGGATCGTCGACCTTCACGGACGCTGCGCGTGCGGATAGGAATCGTTATGTGGCCGTTGCGGTCTCTGAGCGAGGTACAGTAATGTCGGCATGCTCTGTCAAGGCAACCTCCCCAGCAATAGCTGAACAGGTATCCATCGCACTAGGGCTTTTGGATTCATCCCGTGTTCAGATCTACTCTGATTCCCGTTCGGCGGTTAGAGCCTTTGCCTCTGGCAGGGTCTCCCCACCTGCTGCTAGAATTCTCAGAGGTAGGACCATCACTCCACACGAGATCATTTGGTTCCCGGCCCATATGGGCTCCACGATCAGCGGCATCACCAACTCCAACGAATTGGCCCACGCCCGGGCGCGAGGACTTGCCTTCCGCGCGGGGCTTCACGGCCCTGGCACGTTGGACCGCTCCGCCCCGCCCGGGGCCGATCCTCTGGATGGGGGTGCGGCTGATCGAGGGTCGCGGGACGTTCTAGCGACATTTAACGAAGTCACTTCACATTATCGTTTGAGTCGTAGGGTCTTTCCTCCACCCCATTCGCATCTTACCAGAGGACAAGAAGTCACGCTCAGACTACTACAGACAGGGGTTTACCCCTGCCCAGCTAATGTATCTATTTATATGGATATATCTCCTGACTGCCCGGACTGTGGGTGTGTGTGTACATTTGAGCACATGATGTGGGACTGCCCCCACATACCCAAGGAACTCAAGGCGCAAATCATCCCAAGACAAGGGTTTTATTCCGCCATCAAAAGTACGGATCGTCACCGTCAGCTTCGGGCAATCCAAGGGGCCCACGATGCCGCAGGCAGGTACTCCCTGCCTGTTCCAACGTGGGAGCGGCCCGCAGGGGCGTCGGGGTAAAACCCGACTCTCCTCCCTCGGTGTACAATAAAGTTATCTATCTATCTATCTATCTCTTCTGTCATAATTTTTAGTACTATTGGTTTATTTTACTTGGAAGTAACGACGCTTTCGGGCTCATTCTGAAATGTTCCACGCGTGGCGCATATCGTTCTCTACATTTGCCTTGAATTCTCGACTAGTCGATCACTGCGAACATCCACAACCACTGGTCTACCGCCCTATTCCTTCCCCCTCAAATTTTTCTAGGGAGACTGCGCTGACCAGCCGGTAGAGCAGCGTCGGTTGATCCAGTGGTGTGGCGCTAGCCAATGGGGCCCTGAACTAAGGGCTACACTCAAGGAGGACTGTCCTTTCAGCCTGATTAAAAAACGTTCATTCTCTCTCTCTCAATTAGTAGAGCATTGGTGTTCGTTATATTGACAGTTTAGACGTTCTCAAGCACTTACCTTTCACTCCGACTGAAGTTGTTATTTCACTTTTGTGTCCCTTTCAATCAAAGCACATGGCTGTTTCTTTTCTGCTCCAATGATATGCGGCCGTCGGGGCCAGGAATGGAGCTCTGAATTCGAGCTGCATGACACTTCAATTAGTAATTACACTGCCCAGAAAATTGTGACGAATGAAGAATTGTTGGAATAATTCAGTTATAGAAAAACACCATTCAAAATAACGTTCTTCGCCCACTCCTGATGGTAAAGAAAAACCGTGATTTTTCTCTTCCTTTAGAATCGTCTTCACTCGCCAGAGAAGTGATACCTGCGAGGCCCTGGAAAAAGATGAACGTGCACGTATACGGTAAGGTAGCGCTCACTTTTCTACGTCAATTTAGCACTGAAAAGCAGTTGCAGTCTCACTTGAACGCTTATGCATTCATGACAACTTGAGAAATATATTGGAAAATCATGAGCTACAATCAAAGCAAAACAAATTTACAAGCGCTACGAATTTTACAGCTGAGTATGTACCTATATTGCCTTAGTGTGCAGCTATTGTTGAATTAGTCGTAAGTTGCGCTCCGCTACAATAACCATAAATGGTTAGTGTAGCAGAGGTCATAACCGTGAGCAAGAATCGAACCTATGACCTTCGAAGATCGTAGGTTCGATTCCAGCTCACGGCAAGTAAATTTTTTCACCCACTTTTTTTCTTCTCACCTTATATTATATTGGTTCTAATAACTTCCCCTATACAATCTTTGACATTTTGACATTATTGTATGTTATACCTTATATATATATATATATATATATATATTATATATATATATATATATATATATATATATTTCTTGAAAGTCTTCCTGGATTCCGGTCGAGTTATAAGTCACCAGAAGAAGCGAACGAGCAAACGAAAAACGATGCTTTATTGCCAACGTTACGGCCGGGGACCGGCCTTCGTCAGGGCATACGTCAATATATATATATATATATATATATATATATATATATATATATATATATATATATATATATATATATATATATATATATATATATATATATATATAATGAGATCTAACAGACAATAATGCCAAGGAATGTATAAGGGAGTTTATTAGAACAAATGTAATGTAAATAAGAAGAAAGAAAAGTGGGTGAAAGAATAACCTACCATCTGCAGGAATCGAACCTACGACCTTCGAATAACGCGTTCGATGCTCTAACCACTGAGCTCTCACGACGGCCTTCCCCCCATCCACTTTTTTCGGGTGGTTGATATGCGACTTTAAACGTTGGAGCGTCAGTCAGCGCCATCTGTAGCCAAGCGGCAAGTGTAAAACACCTTTCCTATATATATATATATATTGTAAAGAAGAGGAAGTACTCCGGCAGAGGCAGCAGCATCGAGAGTGCAGCAGCGGCTCGAGCTCGTGAATTGCGGCTGGTGCATCGCCTTTCAAGCCTTCCAAGCATCAACCTTTCTGCTCAATAAATCTCCTTTATAATTGGTGGAGCCGTGCTGGGTACCGTGCCCTATACCTTCCCGCTACCATCCTCGAACTCCGTTCTCAACGGCTACCTTCTGCTATGCCGGACGCCGATCACCAGACGCTTCCATCTCCTCCGGCCACATTTCCAGGCAGTGTTCCTCGGCGGGAGCCTCCAATCTTCAGTGGAACAGTTGACAACGACGTGGAAGATTGGCTCTCGACTTTCGAACGGGTGAGCGCTTTGAACATATGGACGGACGCGGACAAGTTGACACGCGTGTCGTTCTACCTCGCAGGTGTAGCCAGCCTTTGGCTTTATAGAAACCACGAGGCAGACGTCCGAACGTGGGCGCAATTGAAAGCGTCGATTGTAGCAGTCTTCGATCAACCTGCCGTCCGAAAACTTCGTACCGAGCAGCGTTTACGCACACTCGCACAAGAAACGGGTGAAATCTTCACTTGTTACATAGAAGACGTCGTCGATTTGTGCAGACGCAGGAACGCCGCAATGACGGAAGCAGAAAAATGTAAGCACATCCTCGAAGGCATTAACGACGACGCTTTTCAGATGCTCTTGGCGAAAAGCCCGACCACTGTTAACGACGTAATTAGCCTCTGCCAAAGCTACGATGAATTGCGGAAGCAGCGAGCTCTAACAAGACGTCCTCCAGCGCACGATTTGGCATCACTGTCTAGTGTGATCGATGGTCATGACCAAGCGTCACTAAGAGCCGAAATAAAACCATTTGTCCGTGAAGAAGTCACACGACAGCTTTCTTTGGTGCCCTTCACACCAGAACCTACCACAACTTTACCGTCGTCTCTTCGAGGCGTCATTCAAGGAGAGGTCGCCGAGGCCTTACCAGCTGCTCGCGAGCATAATCTTGTGGCTGCTCCTCTCATCTACGCCACGGCTGCAGCCATGCCAACTCGTAAGGCGCCTGCGCCTACGTTCCAGCCTCGCGTGAGCTATCCGCCACCTGCAGTTCACCGGACCAGCACTAACACCGCCAACCCGTGGCGCACCCTCGACAATCGCCCGATATGTTACGCTTGTCGATACCCCGGACACGTCGCAAGGTATTGCCGCCGCCGGACGCATATCACCGATGAAAACCGCCGTGAGCCTTTCTTCCCGCTTGACTCCAACGCGCAATACGGTTCCTCCACTCCAATGCCAGCCCGCTACCAGGACGACCACCACCCTCGGCCGGGACGTCTTCGCTCGCCCTCTTCACGCCGCCGCTCGCCTTCTCCTATGCGTCGACGGCCCGCGTCTAACGAGGAGGAAAACTAGATGACGCAGTTCCCGAGGCAAGAACGGCGCAAGTTTCAGTTTTCCCAAATACTCATTTGTCACCTACCAATGTTATTGATGTGTTCGTCGAAATTGTCCCTACTGTCGCTCTTGTAGATACCGGTGCAGCTGTTTCTGTTATCGATGGTGGATTTTGCCGCTCAATTCGTAAGGTTACGACGCCTTTCTCCGGATTATCGCTTCGCACAGCCAGTGCTCAACCTGTTCAACCGACCGCAGTATGTACAGCCCGCGTGACAATTCAGGACGTTCTGTATACGATAGAGTTCATGGTTCTTTCATCGTGCTCCCATACTATTATCTTGGGATGGGACCTTTTGTCGCGTCATAATGCCGTAATCGACTGTACTAGGGCTGAGGCAGAATTTTGCTCACTGGATGACCGAGTGTCCGTCGACACCCTGTCTGCCGCTAAACTTGTAGTTAACGATGACACCTACATCCCTCCATGCTCTTTTGCGTTCGTACCAGTTTCATGCAGCGCTATATCCGACGGCACGGTCTTCTTCACACCATCTTTAATATTTGTCGCCCGAAGACCCCTCCCCCTGCGTTTTGCCGCTCTCGACCTTGTAGAAGGCTCAACCACAATGCCAATTTATAATCATGAGTCGCCGTCTTTATCCCTACTTTGTCACGAGTGCCTTGGCCACGTCGAGACAATCAGTTCTACCAGAATTACATTCGTGCCTGATGAGGTGCCTTCTGGCTCCGCCTGTGAACTGGCTGTCGTCTCAGCGGCTTACTCAACGTCGGCAAACATATTTCAACCATTCATCGCTGAAGATTTGACATCTTCGCAGCGTTCACAACTCCTCACCATCCTTGAGTGCTACCGCCATTCTTTCGACTGCACAAACATCTCTCGGCTGTGCCTTAGCAGTATAGAACACCACATCGACACTGGGTCCCACTCACCGCTGCGACAACGACCATATCACGTGTCCGCTACAAAACGCCGCGTCATTGCTGACCAAGTAGACGACATGCTTCGCAGAGGCGTCATTTGACCTTCACAGAGCCCATGGGCGTCTCCGGTGGTCCTCGTCAAAAAGAAAGACGGTTCCATTCGTTTCTGTGTCGATTTCCGGCGATTAAACAAGATCACGCTGAAGGACGTCTATCCACTACCGTGCATTGACGATGCTTTGGATAGTTTACAGGGTGCAGAGTTCTTTTCCTCGTTAGACTTGCGGTCAGGCTACTGGCAGGTGTCGATGGCGGAGGCCGAACGCCCCAAAACTGCTTTTGTCACGCCAGACGGTTTATATGAATTCGCCGTGATGCCCTTTGGACTTTGCAATGCACCTGCAACGTTCGAAAGAATGATGGACAACATTCTGCGTGGACTAAAATGGAAGATTTATTTTTATTTGTTTATTTATTTATTGATCCAATCATATTTATTTATTTACTGTTCCAATCCACGATAGTCCTCGGAAAAAAAGAATATTTGAAACAATTTGTTCGTTGCATCAATGGAGAGATAGTAAGATTGTGTCTCTGTCTTGTTCCGTAACCCGATGAAAAGTGAACGATATGTGATGTGTCAACTGCATAGTGACCTTTTATTAATTGGAAAAGAAATTTTAAGCGCAATATTCGATTTTGGTCCGGAATGTTTGGAAATTTGCTTTCCAAGAGAAGTTTTGTAATTGAAGTGGGACCGTACGAGTTATAAATGAACCTAACAACCTTTTTTCGCACCCTTTCAAGTTTTTGGATATCAGTCTGAGTGAACGGGTCCCATATGACCACAGCATACTCCAGTATAGGACGGATAATGGCATTGTAAGCGAGGAGACGAATACTTGGTGTGGTTGATTTTAAAGAACGCCTTAGGAAAAAAAGTTTACGGAGAGATTTAGCTACTACAAAATCTATGTGCTTTGACCAGGATAGATTTTTTGTAATCCAGAGACCAAGGTACTTGTGTTGAGTTACTTCTGACAGAATTGCATTGTTGGTGGAGTACTGGAACAAAAGAGGTTCTTTTTTAAGGGTGATTCTCATAAAAACTGTTTTAGCGAAATTAACAGGCATCTGCCATTTGTCACACCACGAAATTACTTTTAGAAAGTTCCGATTTAGTTTAATTTGATCGTCAACTGAGGTGATCTTTTCATATAAGACACAGTCGTCGGCGTACAACCTAATGTGAACAGAAAGGTCAGTGACAATATCATTTATATATAACAGAAAAAAAGAGGCCCAAGGACGGATCCTTGAGGAACGCCTGAGTTTACAGGAGCTTGTTTAGAAGATGTATTTTTTACCGTAACAAATTGACGCCTGTTTGTTAGATATCCTGTTATCCAGTCAAGGATCTTTTTGTTTTGTAGAATACAAGTTAATTTGTGAAGTAATTTAGCATGCGAAACTTTATCGAAGGCTTTTTGAAAATCCATAAATATGGCATCCGTCTCCTTCCCTTCGTTAATTGCTTGAGCAAAGTCATGCGTAATTTCCACTAATTGAGTATTCGTTGAAAAGCCCCGCCTGAACTCATGTTGAACATCTGTTAATACTTTATGAGAATTAAGGAAGGTAATTATATGTTTATGAATAATGTGTTCTAGAATTTTACATGATGTTGATATAAGGGAAATCGGTCGGTAATTCGGAATAGATGACTTGTCTCCCGCTTTGTGTAAAGGCTTAATTTTGGCGATCTTCCAGTCATATGGCAGTTGGTCCTCATTCAACGAATGGGTATACAAAATAAACAAATAGCGAGAACACCATTCTGCGTAGCGCTTCAAGAAGGCATTTGGAATGCCATCTGGCCCGGTTGATTTTTTAACATCCAGATTCAGCAGTAAGTCTAAAATGCCATTCTCGGAGATGACTAAGTCTGGAATAGGTGGGAGCGATATTGAAAAATCAGGAAGGATGCCGTTATCATAAGTAAAAACAGACTTGAAGTGGTTGTTGAAGGCGGAACAAACTATTTCTTCATTGCATGTTCTTTGGCCGCTTATCGTGAATGAGTCAATCGAGCGAGATGTTGGCGTGATCAGCCTCCGAAATTTCTCGGGTGATGCTTTGATAAAAGTTGGAAGCGATGTTTCGTGATATCTTTCCTTGTCGCGCGCAATTTGCAGTTTTAGTTCGCCCGACAGGTTAGCTATCAGCTAACCTGTCGGGCGAACTAACTACTTGTTCTAACTAACTAACTACTAACTACTAATATACTTGTGTTACCTCAATGATATCGTGGTCTTTGCCCCTAACTTCGAAACCCACTTCCGTCGCCTTCAGGACGTCCTTACTTGCTTGGCTAACGCCGGTTTGCAGTTAAATCTTGAAAAATGTTGATTTGCCATGCGTCAACTGAACATTTTGGGCCACGTTGTTCCCAAGGAAGGCATCCTCCTGGATCCCGGGAAATTGCGAGCTGTTATGGCGTTTCCTAAACCTGCCATCATCAAAAACTTCGAAGTTTCATCGGCTTGTGTTCGTACTTCCGGCGATTCGTCAGAAACTCTCTATCATATCACCTGTCTATCATATCACCTCTCACGCAACTCCTCAGCAACTGTAAAGACCTCTTATCGTGGTCCCCTGTCTGCGACGAGGCTTTCACCACCTTGCGGTGGCTTCTCACGATGCCACTCATTCTACGCCCTTTTTATTTATTTCACAATACTGCAGGCCAATATGCTGGCCCAAGCAGGAGTGGATACATCAAAACGTAATTGTAGAAAACAACAGACAACAATACAAAGGAAACAAAAGGTTAAGAAAGAAGGTGACGCTCAAGGTCACCAAGAAACTTATTAGAATGAAAGATGTCACACAGCAAACAGTTCCAGTCATCGACAGTTCTAGGAAAAAACTATATTTAAAAGCATTTGATCGGGCAAAAATTGGGGTTAGAGCATGTTCATGACCATGACGAGTACGTCGTACTGAGAGCGGTTTAACACAGTCAGGGAGATCAATTTGAACAATACCGCACAAACAATTGTAAAGAAAGGAAAGACGACTCAACTTTCTCCGAGCTTCTAAAGTAGAAATGTCGTTTAATTGCATTAAGGTGGTCGGGGAATCAAACCTACGATATTTGCCAAAAATAAACCTTACAGCCTTTCTGTTAATACGTTCCAGATTCATTATATCTTTCTTGGTATGCGGATCCCAGATAATAGAAGCATACTCAAGCTTAGAATGAACACAGGCATTATAGGCTAGAATTTCAGTACGCGAGGGTGCAGATGCTAGTTTTCTTTTGAGAAACCATAGCTTACGTAATGCAGAAGTGGTAATGTCAGTTACGTGGGTCGACCAAGTTAATTTGCTTGAGAGTGTGACGCCCAAGTACTTATATTTGTCTACATTATTTATGTTAGTGCCTCTTAGAGTATAGTGGAATTGACTAGGACTTAGCTTCCTGGTGATGCGCAGAAGCACAGTTTTGTTAGTGTTTAACTGCATGCCCCCGTTCTGACACCAGTTATCGATAGCGATAAGTGCATCTTGTAAAGCCACATGATCACACGGTGAGGAAATTTGCTTAAAAATGACGCAATCATCCGCGAACAAACGCACAGACACATTTTCAGGAATAAGAGAAGCTAAATCATTAACATAAACTAAAAACAAAAGTGGCCCTAGCACACTTCCCTGTGGTACTCCAGAGGACACACGAAGAACAGTCGATGAAGAATTACCAATCACTACATACTGACGTCTATCTTGAAGATAAGCCTGAATCCACAGAACAACTTTTGTAGGTAGTCCAATACGCTGTAATTTGTGTAACAATATCCCGTGTGGCACTTTATCAAAGGCTTTACAAAGATCTAAAAACAGTACATCAGTTTGCCCAGAAACATCAAGCACACGTGAAAATTCATGGACAGTTGTAACTAACTGGGTAACAGTAGATAACCCCCTTCTGAAGCCATGCTGATGCTTTGATAGTACATTGTGTTCACTGAGAAATTCATAGACGTAATTAGCAATAACGTGCTCAAGGAGCTTGCAACAACTGCTTGTAATAGAAATAGGGCGGTAATTCTCAAATGATAAGGGGTCACCTTTTTTATGAATTGGTTTCACACGTGCTATACCCCAATCAGCCGGTATTTCCCCCGTAGCAATTGAAAGATTAAAAAGTCCAGTTAGGAATTCTGATAAGTTTTCAGCGTAGCGGTTAAAAAAAGCATTAGGAATGCCGTCAGGCCCCGGAGGTTTTTTTGGATCAAGTTGTAATAGCATGTGCAAAACGCCTTCTTGCGTCACTAATAGGTCATTGTCTGAGTCAACGAATGAATTCTCAAGTTTATAATCATCAGTTTGAGAAAAAACGCTCTGGAAGTATGTATTAAAATGTTCAGCAATAGTAGGAGCGTCATTTATTATTACACCATTAACCTTCATTTTACTACTCCCTGTCTTAGACTCGCTTAAATACCTCCAAAATTTTTGAGGGCTATTCTGAAGAAATTCAGTCAGCGTATTACTATAAAAAGTGTTTCTTGCTTGTGCCAAGCTTGTTTGTAGTTTGTCTTTCAGTACGTTAAGCTGGGGTGTCATTGGCACATGCTTCTTGCGAAGCCTTTTAATTTTACGCTTCATGTGGATTATTTCACGGCTAATCCAAGGGTTTGCACGATGCTTATAAGTTTTTCGACACGGTACAAAATTTTCAACACAATGACGTATGGTTCTAACAAACAATTGCCAAGAGGTCTCAACATTGTGTAACAAGGATCCAATATGCGTTTCAAGGTAGTCAATTATAGCTACATCATTCGCCCTAGTAAATTCCTTTATAAGTGTGGCAGGCTGAGTATTTTTAGCATGATGTAAAGCCTTATTCCAAGTAAAAAAAATCAGTTTATGATCAGAAATGCCCGGTTCGATTGCAACATGGCCATCAGAAAATATTTCACTTAGAAAGAGTAAATCCAAAATCGACCCGCCTCGAGTACAGACATCCACCGCTTGCTTGAGGTTGAGCAAAAACATGATGTCAAGAATTGAGTCACCCGAAGGAGAGCAGCCATAGCTTAAATTATCCCAAACAATAGATGGCAAGTTTAAATCACCTGTTAGCAAGACGTGTTTCCCGCATAAACCTAGAAGTCGATCATATAATTTCATCAAAAACATATCATCTGCATTGGGTGTACGGTAAAGAGCACAAAAAAAGAAGGTAACATGGTCAAGCGATATTTTCAAAAATATGCTTTCATGATCAGCAATTTGATCGGCGAGACAGGCGTCAACGGAATCTTTTACAATAACCGCCACGCCCCCACCACGAGAGCCTCTATCCCGCCTAAAAACTTGATATCCAGGCGGCACAATTTCGTTGTCACTTATCAGACCATGTAGCCAGGTCTCAGTAATGACGCAAATATGTGGGTCATATAAAAGAAGAAGATTTTCAAGCTTATCGATTTTGTTAGCTAGGCTTCTAGCATTAAAAGATATCAAGCGAAGCTGGAACGTTGGGAATTGCTATGCCTTAGCGGGGTGCTTTTTAACCTTTGACAGCCATTTACGGGAATTTGAAGAGTCGTTCCAACTGAAAAGGTCGGTACCAATACGGAGCCTATCTTCAACAAGAAATACATTTTTACCGGCATCTTTATCTGCCTTAGCTGACTGCCAAAGCAATTTACGTTTCCGACGCGTTTCCGCACAGTAGTCGTTTTCAATACTAATCTTGGAGCCCTTAAGTTTTGAAACGTTTTTCCAGATAGCCTGTTTTTCCCTGTAGTCTTGGAAATATAGAATTATCGGCCTGTTATCTTTATTGCGTCCAAGCCTGTGAATACGAGCGACAGAAGAGCAATTCACACCTAGCTTGTTCCCAAACGATTCATCAATAACCTTACGTCGCAGATCGGATTCAGTTTCATTCTGCGATTCAGCAATACCAAAAACCATCAAATTCGATCTGCGGGTGTAGTTTTCTAGGTCAATGAACTTCGCACTCAGGGTTTGAACGGCTTCTTGAACAGTTTCAATGGTAGTAGTTAGTTTTCCATGGGTTTCGTTAACATTAGCTTCAAGAGCATTTAGGCGCACACCAAAACTCTCGATTGTTTTTTCAGTACCTTCAAGACGAGTTTTTAAATCGGCTATCTCTGCTTTGATTTCCCTCTGTCCATCCAGGATTGCCTGAAACATTTGTTCAACAGTAGGACCAGGATTTGATTCCACGTCCCCACAGAGAATAATTTTGCATGAACAGTAGCACTCATACGCAATAAAAAAGCAGGTGCGTGGGCACGGCAGAATAACAAGAAATCTGTTGTCACTACGTATTGAACATTCATATCTAACCTGTACGATGAAGAAACGAAAAGCCGTGATCCACATGTTCCCAGTGCTTTCGCCGCGCCCACTGTCGATGCTGAAGAATGGTCCAGTTCTTATAACGTTGGTTGCGACTGACGTAGCACATCCGGATCGGAAATGCAGCAGCGCCTCTTCGATGACGGTGACGTCGAAGTCATGTTGCTGTCTTGAGTTGCCTTGATAAAACGGCTCGGCGGTGGGAATCGATGATAAGGCCCCAGCAGCAGAATTCAGCTACGCCTGTACGATGAAGAAACGAAAAGCCGTGAGCCACATGTTCCCAGTGCTTTCGCCGCGCCCACTGTCCGATGTTGAAGCTCCAACTGAAATCCACACCGACGCCAGTGGTATAGGTCTAGGTGCTGTGCTTGCACAGCGTAAACAGGAGCATCAGGAATACGTCGTGGAATACGCCAGTCGCACACTTACCAATGCTGAGAGCAACTACAGCGTCACAGAAAAGGAGTGCTTGGCCATTGTGTGGGCCCTTGGAAAGTTTCGCCCATATGCATATGGTCGTTCTTTTGACGTCGTGACCGACCACCACGCGCTGTGCTGGCTTTCGACGTTAAAAGACCCATCTGGCCGCCTCGCTCGCTGGGCGTTGAAAATTCAAGAATATGACATACGCGTGGTTTACCGGTCAGGACAGAAGCATGCTGACGCCGATGCCCTTTCCCGTTTCCCCCTGTCCCAGAATGCCACAATTGACTGCGCTTGCCATTCCACATTGCATCTCTTGACTTTGACACCATTGCTATCGAACAACGCAATGACCCGTGGACTGCATCTTTTCTCAATAATCTCTCCGACACTTCTGAACTCCCAAAGACGCGAACGCTCCGGCGCCAAGTTCCACACTTCTTGGTACGTGACACGCTTCTCTATCGACGCAACTACGCACCAGAGGGACGCAAGTGGCTGCTCGTCGTTCCACGAGCCCTGAGGTCACAGAATTATTCCTTTTTCCACGCCGACCCACAATGTGGCCACGCAGGAGTCTTCAAGACCTACGAAAGGCTTCGACATCGTTACTACTGGCATGGTATGTATACCTTCTTCCGCAACTTCGTCCGCTCTTCTGCCGAATGTCAGCGCCGAAAATCTCCACCACACGCCTCCGCCGGTGAACTGCAGCCTTTACGATGCCCTTCTCGACCCTTCGAACGGGTCAGAATAGATATTGTTACGGGGAGAAGGCATCTGAAAAATACCTTTTTTTTGGTAAACAGGCAGGCATACAATATGGAGCCCAGTCAGCACGAGCCTGCCCTAAACATCGTCCTCTTTTCTACAATGTTCATTTGTGGCGCCCCGTAGCATCACCCCCGGCGGCGAATGCACCGTCTCGGTGCTTGGTTGGTCCGAGTAATATCGCTTCAGCCCGGTGACGTGAACAACGTCAAAACACGATCGCGCGCTTGTGGCGTTAAGAGGTTCAATTTCATATGTGACGTCGGTGACTTGGCGCACCGCACGGTACGGACCCGAGCACGGTGAAGTCAGCTTTTCGCACAGGCCAACTTGCCGCGACGGCGTCCAGAGAAGGACTATGTCACCTTGACTGAAATGGACATCACGATGGCGCGCGTTGTAGACCTGTCGTTGTCGTTCCTGCGGATCGCTCAGACGCCGGAGAGCGATTTCACGTGCCTTTAGAGCTCTAGAGATGACATCGCGGGCATATTCTGACGTGTGGCTAACGGCAGGAAGGAGCGTGTCGAAAGGCAACGTAGGTTCTCGTCCGTACAGGAGGAAAAATGGCGAGAAACCTGCAGTGTCATGTCGAGACGTATTATAGGCAAATGTTACAAATGGAAGGGCGAAGTCCCAGTCACGATGGTCGGAAGAAACGTACATGGCGAGCATGTCAGTGATGATTCTATTTAGCCGCTCCGTGAGCCCGTTGGTTTGAGGATGATACGCCGTTGTGAACTTGTGCTTTGTAGCGCAAGAGTGTAATATGTCTTGGATAACTTGTGATAAAAAGTAGCGACCCCGATCGGTAAGCAGTTTCCGAGGAGCGCCGTGGTGTAATATGACGTCTTCCAGAAGAAAGTCAGCGACGCCGGTTGCAAAACTGGTAGGAAGGGCTCGCGTGATGGCATACCGGGTGGTGTAATCCGTGGCGACTGCTATCCACTTGTTTCCGCTGGCCGATAAAGGGAACGGTCCTAGTAAGTCAACACCTACCGTATAAAATGCTTCGGATGGGATCTGAATGGGCTGAAGGCATCCCGCTGGAAGGCTTGCTGGTTTTTTGCCGTGTTGACAGGATTTGCATGAGGCGACGTAACGGCAGACGGATCGGTAAATACCGGGCCAAAAGAAGCGACGGCGAACGCGGTCATAAGTTCTTGAAACTCCCAGGTGATCAGCTGTCGGAATATCATGCAACTGTGCAAGGACAGTCTGACGCATATGTTGTGGTATGACCAACAGCAGCTCAGGTCCGTCAGGATGCATGATGTAGCGATATAAGAGGCCATCTTGGAGCAGGAACATACGGAGAGACGGAGGAGTAGTGGGACCACTAAGCCGAAGGATTATATCTCTGAGGTGAGGATCATGACGTTGCTGATCTCCGATGTTGCTAAACGCGGAAACTGCCAAAACGCAAGTAGGCTCATCGCTCTCAGAAACGTCTGCTGGGTCTACTGGATGACGCGACAAGCAATCGGCATCCTCATGGTAGACCTGACTTGTAGACAACCGTGTAGGAATATTCCTGTAGCCGTAGAGCCCACCGGCCGAGACGTCCACTAGGATCTTTTAAGGACGACCACCAGCATAAGGCGTGGTGATTAGTGACAACCGTAAACGGGCGTCCATACAAATACGGCCGAAATTCAGCCACTGCCCAGACGAGCGCGAGGCGTTCGCGTTCTGTGATGGAGAAATTTCGCTCTGCTGGCGATAAAAGACGGCTAGGGTATGCAATAACGCGCTCGCAGCCATGCTGTCGTTGTGCCAAAATGCCTCCGATTCTGTGGCCGCTGGCGTCGGTACGCACTTCCGTTGGAGTGCATGAATCAAATTGGCCGAGAACCGGTGGCGTCGTGAGTCTACTCGTCAGTTCAACGAATGCTCTGGCTTATTCAGGTCCCCACACAAAAGTCACATTTTTTAGTAGTTCCGTGAGCGGGCGTGCGACGTCAGCGAAATTCCGCACAAATCTACGAAAGTAAGAACAAAGGCCCACAAAGCTTCCACCGTCGTTCGCAGAGGTCGGCCCAGGGAAGTTCTTGACGGCGCGGATTTTCTCAGGATCGGGATGGACACCAGAAGAATCGACAAGGTGTCCAAGGACAGTGAGCTGCCGGCGACCGAAGTGACATTTCGACGAGTTTAGTTGGAGCCCTGCTTTGCGGAAAACCGAAAGAATTGTTGAGAGTGCTCGAGGTGAGTTTCAAAAGTTGGCGAAAAAACAATGACGTCATCAAGGTAGCATAAGCAGATTGACCACTTGAAACCGTGAAGAAGAGCGTGCATCATTCCTTCGAATGTAGCTGGGGCATTGCATAACCCGAACGGCATTACAGTAAACTCATAGAGCCCGTCGGGAGTTATAAATGTCGTCTTTTCACGGTCCAGATCATCAACTGGTATCTGCCAGTACCCGGAACGAAGGTCGATGGAGAAGAAATAATTTGATCCACTAAGGCAGCCAAGAGCGTCATCTATCCGCGGCAGAGGATACACGTCTTTTTTTGTAACTTTGTTAAGATTTCTGTAGTTGACACAGAAGTGCCAGCTGTTATCCTTCTTTCTCACGAGCACAACGGGCGAAGCCCAAGGACTTGAAGAAGGTTCAATGCATGTTTCGGGCAAGCATCTTGTCGACTTCTTGCTGGATCACGTGGCGCTCGGCGGAGGAAACCCGATAGGGTCGCCGGTGTACTGGATTTGCATCACCGGTGTTGATCCGATGCTTTACGACGGTCGTTTGACCTAGGTGTCGGTCACAAAGATCAAAGACGTCTTGATACGACGCAAGAAGGCCACGAAGCGCAGACACATGCTTCGCAGGGAGATCAGAGGCAATCATTCCAGTTATGCAGTCTAGTGTACTGCCCGACTGAATACTTGCAGATGACGGTGTATCCTCTGTTAAGGCCGATGTGTGGTAGTCGCCGGCCGGGGCAAGGGTTGCAAGGGATATCCCTCGTGGCAGCACTTCAGAGCAAAGTCAAAAGTTCACAATAGGGAGACAGGCCACGTTGTCCTTCATTGTGATGATGGTGTGGGGGAACGCAACATTGAGCGAACAAAGGACTGTAAGATTAGGTGAAATGACATAATCGCCGTCAGCCACAGGTGGATCAGAAGAGACGTCGATATACGTCACAGCTCGACAAGATAGGCGAATAAAGTCGGCGGAGCATAGCTTTGGCGGCGCAGGATCAGGAGGGTCTACGGCGTGTGGTAGGACAAGCTGAACAACACCAGCAGAACAGTCAATAAGGGCGGAATGCTCCGACAGAAAATCGAGTCCCAAAATGATGTCATGTGGGCAGTGGTCCAGTACGTAAAACAGAACAGTGGTATGACGTCCAGCAACAGTGACACGGGCGGCACACATCCCAGTGACTGCCGGTGTTGCACTATCAGCTACTCGGACAACAGTGATTGGAGCAGGAGTGAGTACTTTCTTTTGTCGAGCACAAAGGTTGGAGTTCATGACTGATACGTGAGCGCCGGTGTCAATGAGTGCTACCACAGAAGTACCGTCAACATTTACATTAATCAAGTTGTTGTGTCCGGGTATCGTGTGTAGAGGAATATCGGGTCGGGTCGTCGAAGCAGGCTCACCTCTAGGAGCTGCGCCCGTCAGTTTTCCGAGGACTGGTGGTAGGAGGGTGAGGGGAGCGACGTCGGTTAGTTGAGCGGGACATGCGTCCAGAGGGCGACGGGGAGCGGTTTGGTTGGGCGGGCCTGGATGGCGAAGCATCATCTTGTGCCGTGTAGATCAGCATCCGAGAGCCAGCGGGTGGGCGTCGGGGGTTGGCATAATGCGACCATGGCTGCCAACCCCAGGAAGTGCGGCAATGACGTGAAATATGGCCGACTCGTCCACAGTTAAAGCAGATCGGCCTGTCATCGGAAGTTCGCCATTCTGCCGGGTTCCGGTAACGTGGGCGGTTGTTCGGTCCGCGGGACATACTAGGTGTACTGGGCAGTTGATAGTCAGGTCGGTTAATGGGGCATAGCGTCTGAAGTCATGCGTTGGCCAGTTCCTGGCGTACGACACTCTTGATCAAAGAAATCATGGCGCGAGAGTCGTCGGGGGCCTGGACTTGGTCAAACAGGGGAGACGCTGCCTCGATTTTGTGGCGCACGATGCGCGCGATATTGTCGGAAGCAGTAGGGGCTGGTGGCAAACAGGCGTCCTCGCAGGTAGATGTTGCAGCCGTGTTGGGAAGACGCGAAAAGTGTGGAGTGATACAGCGACTTTTCGCGTCTTCGAAGCGTCGGCATTCATTGATAACGTCGTCTACGGTCGATGAGTTTCGAAATACGAGGAGATTGAAGGCGTCATCGGCGATTCCTTTGAGGATGTGCGCGACCTTTTCAGATTCCGGCATCTTGTCATCAACCTTCCGGCAGAGGGCGAGCACATGTTGTATGTACGTAACGTACGACTCGGTACAGGACTGGATTCGGCACGCTAGTTCTTTCTGCGCAGCACGACGACGCCTGATGGGCTTGCCGAAGAGGTCGATGAGTTTCTGCTTACAGGTGTCCCAACTCGTGATATCTTCCTCGTGGTTGGAAAACCACACTTTAGCTGTACCATCAAGGTAGAATATAATATTGGCCGACATAAGCGTCGGATCCCAGTTGTAAAGAGCGCTCACCCTTTCGTACAGCTGAAGCCATTCCTCCACGTCAGTACTGTCACTGCCCGAAAAGGTGCCTGGGTCACGCCGTTGAGTCAGGACGACGGTGTGGTTAGAAGCAGCTGGATGCGGTACTGTTGGTTGCTGCGTAGTTGGACGAAGCACGGTTGGGGTAGTCTCCGAAGAATCCTCGTGCTCGTCTTG
The DNA here is from genome assembly GCA_013436015.1 of Rhipicephalus annulatus. Taxonomy (NCBI): domain Eukaryota; kingdom Metazoa; phylum Arthropoda; class Arachnida; order Ixodida; family Ixodidae; genus Rhipicephalus; species Rhipicephalus annulatus. Next base: position 18,134 of record WOVY01011474.1, read on the forward strand.
ATCAGGCATCACACAGGCAGCCAAGGAACGTCCGCTGCGTAGAATCGTCGTGGTGTTGGCTGTGGGAAGACCCGCACTCTCCTACGGGGAGAAGGCGTCTGAAAAATACCTTTTCTTTTGGTAAACAGGCAGGCATACAATATGGAGCCCAGTCAGCACAAGCTCGCCCTTAACATCGTCCTCTTTTCTACAATGCTCGTTTGTGGCGCCCCGTAGCAATATTTATGGGCCCCTTCCATTGACTCCGACTGGCAACAAGTGGATAATAGTTGCTATCGACCTCCTAACGCGCTATGCTGAGACCGCTGCTCTTCAAACGGCTACAGCACAGGAGGTTGCCACTTTCCTACTGCGTCATTTTGTGTTGCGTCATGAAGGCCCTCAAGAACTCCTCAGTGACCGTGGTCACGCCTTCTTGTCCGAGGTCATTGAAAAATTGCTCGCTGAGTGTGCTATTGTGCATCGCACATGTACCGCTTACCACCCTCAAACCAATGGGGCTACCGAGCGCTTTATTCGTACTCTCGGTGACATGCTATCTATGTATGTGACGCCTGATCACTCTAACTGGGACTTAGTTCTCCCATTCATTACATATGCCTACAATACGGCAACGCAAGCGACAACAGGCTTCTCCCCTTTTTTACCTCCTATACGGCCGTCACTCCTCCCACACCATTGACACCATTCTGCCTATCGACCAGACGCGTCCGAGTGCCTACCTATCTTGGACGCCGCCAGACACGCAGAAGAATGTCGCCAGTTAGCTCGTCGCTTTACCTGCGATGATCAAAACCAGCAAAAAGCAATTCGTGATGCCCAGACCTCAACTCCCGTTTTTCTTCCGGGTGCTCTTGTGTGGCTGTCAGTGCCGCATCGCACACCTGGGCTCTCTTCCAAACTTCTGCCAAAGTACGATGGGCCATATTGTATTCTCGAACAAACTTCGCCAGTAAATTACCTCATTGAGCCTCTTACGCCCCCGTCAGAATTGCGACGTCGCAACCGGGAGGTTGTACACGTCCAGAGGCTCAAGCAGTACCATGGTTCAACGCCGCCTGCACAGGACTAAGTCGCCAGGATGGCTCCTTCTTTCCGCGGGGCCATTGTAAAGAAGAGGAAGTACTCCGGCGCAGAGGCAGCAGCGTCGAGAGTGCAGCAGCGGCTCGAGCTCGTGAATCGCGGCTGGTGCATCGCCTTCGAAGCATCAACCTTTCTGCTCAATAAATCTCCTTTATTATATATATATATATATATATATATATATATATATATATATATATATATATATATATATATATATATATATATATATATATATATACCAAAAACAAAAGTGATGCTGGGTCCGGGAAAGATTATTCGTATAGGGAAGCAGACGCACGTACGAAGTGATTTTATTGACGTTTCGGCCGTGGGTCCGGCCTTCATCAGAATACAGTTTATGGCACGAGTGCTTTTTATATACTTGCGCATATCATCAATGAGATACAAATATGAAAACCGGCATGAAAGGCATGAAAGGTAATATATATATATATATATATATATATATATATACGGCAGCATCATTGGCATGACGTCTAATCCGTTTGTTTTCATCGTCCAGCTCGTCGCTACCCTTCTGCTAATACCGGCAGAGTGCGATGTACTGGGCTGGCAAGCTGCGATCAACGCCTTGGAACCGGCTATCCTCCTGCCTGTCAACGTGTCAACCGCACATGCGCACCTGAGCGATATCTGGACTACGCCCCCTTCATCGACAGCAGTTGGTGCTCTGGCGGGCCTCGACGGAGGAGCGACGGCGCTACAAGCAATTCACTGGAGTATAAAGCCGGATCGCAACCATCCAGACGCCATAGGGCACGGCAGCATCACTGGCATGACGTCTAATCCGTTTGTTTTCATCGTCCAGCTCGTCGCTACCCTTCTGCTAATACCGGCAGAGTGCGATGTACTGGGCTGGCAAGCTGCGATCAACGCCTTGCAACTGGCTATCCTCCTGCCTGTCAACGTGTCAACCGCACATGCGCACCTGAGCGATATCTGGACTACGCCCCCTTCATCGACAGCAGTTGGTGCTCTGGCGGGCCTCGACGGAGGAGCGACGGCGCTACAAGCAATTCACTGGAGTATAAAGCCGGATCGCCACCATCCAGACACCATAGGGCACGGCAGCATCACTGGCATCACGTCTAATCCGTTTGTTTTCATCGTCCAGGTGAGAAAACATTACGGCAAATGCTTTCGCTCAAATAACCTGTGTCTAGTTGTGCTGCCATGCCCAGGGCTGCTCTGCTTAACATTGACTGAAATGCTGTCTCATAATAAGAAATTACTGTTACTTTGTGGAGACGTTGAAACTAACCCTGGACCTGGACCTGACCTAACCCTCCTCCTTAAACAGATTCAACAAATTGCTGATGATGTCAAGGAAATTAAGAATGACCGGCTCACTGCCATAGAATCCAAACTGGAAAAAGTAGCAGCTCTTGATGAGAAGGTTTCCTCATGTGTAACCGCGGTAAACAAATTACAGCAATCACTTTCTGCTATGGAAAACAGGCTAGATGACCTTGAAAACCGTTCGCGACGGTCTAATCTAATACTGTATGGAATTCCAGAGAACGGCAAAGAAAATGACAGGGACCTTGCTGAAATGGTTAATGAAGATGTAATAAAGAAGGTACTCGAATTAGAACACGTGGCTATCGAACGGATACATAGACTAGGAAAACCTTCTGCCAACAAAGCAGGGCCGATAATACTAAAGCTTTTAGATTTCCGGGAAAAGACTACCATACTGATGAATTGCTATAAACTAAAGGGATTAAAGATCGCGGTGGGGGAAGATTTCACTCCCCGTGCACGCGACATCAGAAACTGTGGCAAGCAGCTAAGGCAAGGAAACTAGTAGGTGACAAGATAAATCTTGTGTTTGACAAATTAAAAATCAACAACGAAGTGTCTGAATGGGACGATGATGTAAACTGCATTCGGCCTGTTAAGCGCAACCCTCAGCAAAAAAACGAAGAATCCCATGTGCGCGCGTTGCGACCACGCAACACTCAGTCACGCACCAAGTAAAGTTCGCAAACATAAACGCTCGCAGCATTCTTCTAAAGACAACCTGCCTAGAATCATTTTTACTCAGCACAGATCCCGACTTTGTCGCACTCACTGAAACGTGGCTGTCAAGTGACGTCAGGGACTTCGAAATAATGCCACCCAACTATGTAATCTTACGTAAAGACAGAGCTACACGGGGGGGAGGTGTGGCCATCCTAATAAGAAAAGATATCGCCTTCACGGCCCTCCCCGATGTCGATGGGGTGGAAGCAGTTTTTTGTAAAATGCACTTGACTGCCTGCCCAATGGTAATTGGTTGCGTTTATCGGAGCCCCTCGTCACACTCGGAAGCAATGCATTACCTGTATAAATACCTGCACATTCACGCTCTTGCATGTAGGCTTATACTTGTTGACGATTTTAACCTCCCTGATATCGACTGACTCACCATGAACCATCAATCATCTTCGTCTGACATTATTATTGATACTATGCTGACATTCAACCTCTCCCTAATTGTTGAAGAGCCCACTCGTGTACAAGGGTGTTCCTCAAATATACTTGACCTAGTTTTTATTAGTGACCACTCTCCTGCTGATGAGGTCATCATTGAGCTAACTGATGGTATATCAGATCACAAGATAGTATTGTGTTCGATTCCCTTGCATGAACGTATCAAGAATTCAAATTCAGTTTTGTCATTTCTTGATTTCAGCAACGCTGATGACACTAGTGTACTGGACCACTTATCATACGAACTTAGCTCATTCGAGCAGCTTGCTGATAATCCGGATGTTGATATCGAAACGTTGTGGCAGAAATTTAAAGAAATTGTTTCGTATTGCGTCTCTCACTATATACCTCCTAAAACAAAGAAAGAAAGACAATTCAATCCATGGATAAACCGCGACATTATTCATGCTAAACGTAAAGTAAAGCGCCTAAGAAAGTCTTTCAAACAAACATCGAATCCCATAACTGGTAAAAACCTTGCGGAAGCCATCAGTTCAATGAAGTCTCAAATTAAAGCAGCTAAAAATCACTACTTTTCTTATACTCTACCCAATTTTCTTAATGATGCACCTCTAAAATTCTGGAACTACCTAAATCCAAAAAATAAAAAAATATAGTACAATGTCTCTAGAAGAAAGTAGAGACCGAGCTAATCTGTTCAATAACTACTTCCACTCAGTTTCCACTACAGATAATGATATCCCATCGCCTCTCTAAATTCATGGAGTAGACCCCATTGAACTCTCCGTATAAACGAAGCAGGTATTTTCGACCTTTTGCTAAAAACGAAGATCAAGAAACAACCAGGGCCTGATAATATACCTAATGAGTTTCTCACACGTTATGCCGAATGGGTAACTAAATATCTGTTTATTATATTTAACATGTCCCTAACAAAATCTTCACTGCCCAATGACTGGAAAATAGCACAGGTCATACCAATTCACAAATCGGGTAGTGAAGCTGACGTCGCTAATTATCGCCCGATATCCTTAACAAGCACAATCTGTACAATATTTGAGCATATTATTCTTAAACATATAACTACTTACCTTGAAAACGAGAACATTTTGACACTATCTCAGCACGGGTTTCGTAAAGGTCTTTTCACCATTACGCAGCTTACCGAATTAATACATGAATTGTCATCGGCCATTGACCATCAAAAGCAGATCGACCTCATCTCACTCGACTTTTCTAAAGCATTTGACCGGGTTTCGCATCAAAAGCTCATGGAAAAATTGCAGGTGACAATAGGTAAAGGACCAATCACAAACTGGATTAGAGCATATCTAACCAAGCGGACGCAGTTTGTGAAAATAGACCAGCAAACATCGGAACTAACGGAAGTTACCTCAGGTGTACCACAGGGCGGCGTCTTAGCTCCTATTTTATTTCTGATTTTTATCAACAATTTGCCTCAATCCATCGGGACGAACATAAAGCTTTTCGCAGACGATTGTATTATTTACAAAGAAATTAACTCACCTTCAGATCATATGGTCCTCAGCAATGCTCTATTATCAGTGTCAGATTGGTGCACGAAATGGCAGATGACATTAAACGTAAAAAAATCAGCCTTGTTAAGAATAACCCGTAGACAAAACATTTCAAATTTTGCCTACACTATTGGCGGCACGCAACTAACTTCCCTGAAACAGCATAAGTATCTTGGACTAGTCATTTCTAGTGACCTTAGATGGGAGGCACATGTTAATTACGTTACATCCTCAGCCTTAAAAAGATTTTTTTCTTAAAAGACGACTACAATTGGCAGCACCTCAAACAAAACTCTTAGCCTATAAAACCTTCATTCGACCTACAATAGAATACGCTAACTTAGTCTGGTTCCCGGCCACAAATAACTTAATTAAAAAGCTAGAAAGTGTACAAAGAAAGGCGGTTAGATTTATTTACAACAAATACAGTCTGCTCGATTCACCTACTGAATTAATCGCAAAAGCTGGGTTACTAACATTGCGAAATCGCGCTCAACTCTCACGTTTAAAAATGCTCTTCCAACTCATTCATAAACAGCTGAACATCGACAGCTCTAGGTTCATATCAATTTTGGAAACTAGACAGTCACGCCATAAACATCCATTAACTTTACAGGAATACCGTTTCAACAGCAACTGCTTCAGGTATTCTTTCTTCCCACAGTCAATTAGAGAATGGAATCGATTACCCGGCTGTATAATTAATAGTAAAGATTTGAATACATTTTTGATGTTGCTTAATAATCATATTCGTGCCACCCATAGTTAAATTGATGTTTTTGTTGTCATGATAAGTATATCAGTGTCGTACGCATGGAAAAGTCTTTCATGTTTATTAGTGATATTTCTTGCATGTTATTAAGAACCGTCTATTATGTACCAAATCTGTGTTCTAAATGTTTTTCACCACATTGTTTATGCTCCCATATAATCCATGTAATATCGTATAAGATCTGTTGTTATACATTTTCACTTTTTCTATGTAAGTGTATCTATAGTATCTTTTGATTGCCCTCCTGCAATAGTCCCCATTGGGACTGGCAGTATGTATAAATAAATAAATAAATAAATAAATAAATATATATATATATATATATATATATATATATATATATATATATATATATATATATATATAATGTGTGTGTGTGTCATGCAGACAATACGACGGCATCGGTTTCGGTTTATTGACCTATTGCCTTCTGGCCTCATGTTCTTTCTGCCCTGATCTCTTCTTGCTGGTGCTAGCGAGGTGGATCGCTACACTCTCCCCGGCCGGCTCTCATTCCCCCCACGCTGGTAATATGGCACCACATTTTCGATAGACGCCTCCTCTGTTCTTGCACTTGGCCGGTATAATAGAACGTTTTGAGAAGTCCTTGCTGCTTGGTCCTTCGATTGATATGTGGGGTTTAACGTCCCAAAACCACCATATGATTAAGAGAGACGCCGTAGTGGAGGGCTCCAGAAATTTTGACCACCTGGGGTTTTTTAACGTGCACCCAAATCTGAGCACACGGGCCTACAACATTTCCGCCTCCATCGGAAGTGCAGCCGCCGCAGCCGGAATTTGAACCCGCGTCCTGCGGGTCAGCAGCCGAGTACCTTAGCCACTAGACCACCGCGGCGGGGCCTGCTTGGTCCTTCACCAACGAGGTATGAACCAGCAAATGGGGCTTTTGAGTCCATTCCTTTTTTAACTGGTATCATGGAACCAGAGTTGATCTCTGGCATCTTCGTGCTGTGGTGATGATCAAACTGCATCTTCATTGTACCTCTGTATTTTCATCGTTGGAGTTGGGTCTTGGGGCGTTCCTTCAGTGTGATCCTGCCATATAAGTCCAGATTTTCGTCTGCTGGAAACTAAGGAACAGTACCAAACGCCGCGAATTGCGAGCTGCACCCTATGCCGGTGGTGTAAGACCTGTTATGATTATGTACGGCTACTTAAAAATCACTCTCGCAGCCTCCCTTCAATTGCGGGTATCATTTTCTGTACATTTTGAGGTCTCTAATTATGATTTCAGAAAGATATCTATCCTCCGGGTGATAAGGTGCTGGTTATCGAAGCACGATGCTCCTTTGGCGGGTCCAATTGCGCAGCTTCTAACTCCTAAACGCTGGCCCACTGTCGGCAACAATGGCCTTGGCGTGTTTGAAAATTTCTCTTTGCAACAGTGCTATTGCGCGTTTCGCGACTTGTATTGGCAGATTTTTGTGGCCGCGAAGCACGTGCACTCATCCACCGCGACCAGGAAATCTTGAGTTCCTTTGGCGCCTTCACTCTTTTCCTTAGCTTTACTGAAACCAAGGTGAACTACTTCGAATGGTACAGTAGAATATTCTGGCTATACCATTATATTTCGCCGAGTGTTGTATTTTGACTTCACCATTTGGCACGTATTCACATATTGGGCAACATCTGCTTTCGTATTTTGCCATATAAATGACTGAGTAAGTTTGTGGTATGTCCTCCAAGATCCATCGTTCCCTCCCGAATATGAACTGCTGCGATGTAATTTGATTACTTGATGCACTTTTGTTTCATGGACATACATCTTCCCATTGTAGAGTTTCATGTCTTGCGTGCCCTACCATAGTTCCAGCAAGTCGATGCTTCCGTCCGCAATGTCTTGAGGCACGTGAAGATGGACAAGACATCAGTGTCCGGGTGCCTTTGGCCGAGTCTATGCGTTACGTCGAAACTAAATTGTTGGATTTGGCTGAGCCATCGAGCAATTTTGCCCTTTGGCTGTGCAAGTTTCAATAAATAGGTCAACGCCTGGTTATCAGTAAACATGTTGAAATGCTTGCCTTCTTCGTATCTTCTGAAGTTTCTGTGAGCCATTACAACTGCTAAAGCATCCTTCTCTGTTGCCGTGCAATTTTCCTGCGTCTTCGTGAACGTGCAGGAATAGTAGCCGATGACTGTAGGCTTTCTTCCGGGTTCCTTTTTTCATCGCGTTGATACAGGATGGCGTCTGCAGCGTAGTTAGATGCATCTGAATATAATTCAAACGGAAGATCAAAGCCGGGCAGCGCTAGTACAGGGTCAGATAAAATGGCTCGGACAAGTTCCAGGTAGCTCATCTGACATTCGTCAGACCAGACGAAGGGAACGCCTTTTTGAGTCAATGCGATTAAGTATTTCGTTTTTGTTGCATAGTCCTTTATATATGCACAAAAATGACCGGAGAGTCCAAGAAACACTCTTAAGGAGTGTATTTCATAAGGTTTTGTAAGCTTCTCAATGAGATCGACGCTCTTCTCTTTAGTACCCTTGGTTCTACCATCAAAAAGCCTTCCCAGAAACACTGCTTTTCTGCAGAACTCACTCTTCTTTATGTTAATCTTAAGTCTAGTGGCGCTAAGTGCCTCGAAATCTCCGCATTCTTCCTGCGTTTCTGAGTGAATATTAATGTTGTCCACGTATGCATTACAGAGTATTCCGATGAAGTCCTTGAGTACGTCATTTATCATCTTTTAGAACCATGATCCACGATTCTTTCATCCAAAAAAGTCAGAGCTAGACCGCTTCGTAAACGCTACGCATCTTCGACTCCGGTCGCTTATGTCGATGCCGCAGAATACTCCCATCGTCCTGCCTTTGCGGGGGCGATGCCCAGAAATTACTTCGTAGTGCCACCTTCAACCGAGCGGCTCAACCAATCAAGGCAGAAGAAGCAGCGATTGCGTTAGCAATCGCTCACACGCAGGCGAAGTATATCTTCTTGGACTCAAAAAATGTCAATTGTAATTTTGCTATGCGTCGAATTTATGCACCCGCACACCGTATCTTGCAATTGCTCCCTCCACCTCAACGAAAAATCGCCATTTTGTAGGTTCCCGCGCATTGTGGACATTCCGAGAAAACAGCCGTTCATGAGCAAGCCCGAGCACTCGTCAACCGGGCAGTGGACGGTAGGCCTTCCTTTCACAGTGCGCGCGAGTGCCTATTCACCTACCATGAGATTACATTACCACAATTCTCGCATGATCTACCCACCAGCCCATAAATCGCTACCCAGACTAAGAAAATAGTTTGGCACCGACTCCAAACAGGCACCTTGATTTTCCCGTTCATACATTCTAAAATTCACCCGCATGACACCTTACCTCATTGTCGCCTCTGCTCGAGTCCCCGAGCCGACTTTCATGATACATATAGAACTTGTGCAAACAAGGACACGAGCGATGGGAGGCTGCTCTGCGCAGCTCACTACCGGACTACCAACTACGGATAGTACGCTGGGTGATAGAGGTCGCCGAAGCACACGGACTTTCAGCCACCTAGAACAGCCTGAGGGCTCATCGTCTTCTTTTCTCTGACCCTATCCGCCTCCCCCAGTTGACTCATTTTTGGCGTCATTAAAGTAGTTCCCTCTTCCTCCTCCTTCATAGATGTCGAAAGAAGCGACGAATGTGGTAAACTAAATTTTTTTGTATCTTTTTTCAACGGCACTTGCAAGTATCCTTTACTTAGGTAAATGCAGGAAAACCACTGACATCCTCTGATTTCTTCAATGATCTCATTAATTTGTGGCATTGTGTACAGAAAAAAGATCAGTCTGTTTATTATTGAGCTGATATTTTGTACACAGGAGAAATGAATCATCTTTTTTTTGGAGCAATTTTAATGGGTGAAGCACAAGATGAAGTTGAAGGCCTCATGATTCCCGCCTCTAACATTCCTTGAAACTCCTTTTTAACCAGACTTTCTTTTCATGACTGAGTTTGTATGTTTTTTTCTTGAAAATGGTGTTGTCTCATAATATAAAAGGTACCTCAATGGCTCTTGTGACTTTTGGGTGTGCACCAACACACAAAAGCTCGAGAAACATCAACGGTACATCTTCTCTGGTAGCCGGCCTACGGTAAGCCTTGTAGGCGATATTTGCTTTAACGCTCTCCCTTCCGATTTTAACTTCGTCATTAGAAAATGTGCTAATCTTTATGCGTGTCATATCAGGTCTTGATAACAGGAAGTCGAAATTGACTGCCGGCACTACTTGCGCTTCACCTCTGAAGTTCTCGGCTCATGTCTTTCGTGTCCTTGTCTCTGTGTCGTCGTTTTGTTCTCGCGCTATAACTATCGTCATTTCATACTCCAGACATACTTCCATGCATCTGTGATTGTCTCGACAAGAAGCATCATAGCTGCACACACGAATGGTTTTTTAAGTACAATATCTCTAGCATTTACTAGGTTCTCGTTAATTAAACTAAATTACATTGACAAATAAATTCACAATAACATTTCCAACTATCAAAAGTGTTAAATAGACAGGCCCATCTTAATAATAAAACAAGAGCTCGGCTATATCAAATAACAAAAAGCTGCCGATGTATTTGTCCCCTCTCTATATTGTACGTATGTGTATAATGGTAGTAGTAAATTTTTCATACTTGAACCTAACATAAGGAAAAATTACATATGGTGGACTGAAGAACTTGCACACCTTATAGTACTACATGAATAGCAACACATTTAGCTCCGCAAGATCAACTCACCGATGGCAGAGAATTTAGTAACCGTCAGTGTCATCAGGGACCAAGTGTGCTCTGGGGCCAACAAGTAAATAACATCTGCCGAATGGAAGCTGCCGATGACATAGCAATGAAACACTTGCCAGGCGTGCACGTCCATTGATAAAGTGTAAGAACTGGCTACGAGCCGCTGTTGTCAAGGCTCTAGTGCCGTGCCGAACAATGGCCAAACAAACAAATAAAACCTGTAGTTCGCTGGTACTGACCTGCAACTTAATCCAAAGCAAGACATTAGTGAAATCTTTGCTCTTTTTGAGGGCCGGATGGAAACTTGACGTTCACGGGCTTTCGCTGGCAGGTATAAATCTTCAGTTCTTACCGAAAAACAGGGTAGGCGTGCTGCCAAGGCAACACGATTCACAACAAAATGTAGCATCCCGCGGCTTCGGTCGACACATCATGGCGCCCGTACTATGGTTATCACAAAAATAGCATAAGTGACGAGTTAACAAGCAAAAACGCCAAGCCCCACTGCTGAAACTTCACAGGACGAAACAGTTATCAACGTTGTCGTTCACTATTCTGTCATACAAGCCAACCCGCTTCACATTTCTTGTAAACGTCAACACAGCACTACCATTCACAACGAGCATAGCTTCACTCCCGAAAACTGCACTGCTCACAATAAAATAAAATTGTGCGGGATAACCAGTGGCGAAGCAAGAATCCAACACAGGGCGAAGTTAATACGTTACCGTACGTTCTTGGGGTCACTCAAGTAACGAGCCAAAACGCTGTTAATCAGAAATGGCGCACAGCACAAAACTGAAAGACTGGAAATGAACCGGACGAACTGTTACCCCCGCACAAACACAGACTGCAGGCTTCTCGGGTGCTAGTTGCCGTTGATACACAGGCGCCCGTCCCGCTTGATAAACGCACCAAAGCACAGGCTTCGCTACGCTTCACCGTACAACAATACGCTGACACTGGTTTTCACACCGCTTAATAGCACCGAAAAAGCAGCAGTAATCACAACACATCCAGTCGAACGCTGAACAAACTCAAGCGAGATACATTTGTTAAAATTTGCACAGATCGATAAGCTGTTTAGGGCGCCATGTTCTTTTCGCTAGCTGCACGGCACGTAAAAGAGCTCTCAAAAAGTACTTGCGCATTTTCGACGGCGTGACAAAATTTGCTCTTATTTGTGAGGAGAATATGAGCAACACGACAGGCGTCCCAAATTAAAAAAAGTGTTTTGGCAACGTCACGGAGTAAGCGGATCTTTAGAGTATTGCTTCAGAACCAATCACAAGTTAGCTTGCGCCTATAAGCCAAGCCGGCCAAGTCGTCGTCTGCTCGTATTTGTCGTCTGCTTCCATCAAAGCACGCGGAGGGGGTTTCGCCTTCGCGACGCAATTATTTCCAGGTCAAGTGGTCGCTGCATCACACAAAATACATATCAGTGGCTGGCTCTACCTTTCAATGATATTCGTGCGCCAAGTTAAACATCCTTTAATTGTCGCAGGGACAAATGCAGACAAGGTTCGCTCGAGAATCGTGAGGGTTTGCACATTTGCGATGTCATTTAAAATTACTAGGGTCATTTTATCCCGACTGCTTGGCGTATTATCCGGCCCATATCGGTTTCTGAGCAGTGAAGCTGGAAAAGCTTGTTTTGTTTGTAGTTTCATGTGCAGTCACGCACACCCCTAACCCTAATGCACTTCGGTTTACAAAGTACGCGACCGTTCCAGATCGTTTCAAAGTGTATCGAGAGCTGTATTTCAGGGATCGTGCCCATTGGACAGTTAGAGCCAATCGAAGTATACCAGAGGGCAACCCCAGAAGAGGCTTTGTGAACCGCTAACTGGAAATTTTCACTCACTTGTTTTCAGTAGCGGGCATGTAATTTGCTCCTACTAACCTCTTTGGTGGTAATTTCCGCCAATGGGTCAAGCATCACAAACTGTTTTTTTTAATCGGATGATGTGGGACGCAGCACAACAACATGACAGATAAGGTTCACCATATATCGTGCTGTGTTCGGAATCGCAAACTATTCAGGTAATACATTAGTGGTTAACCAACCACAAATCTTTGCATGCATAATTTCACGCTATTGGCGCCCAATATGATTTTTTAAATACTGTGACTCCGAACTTATTGGATGGTGGTGGTTGTCAATACCACCCACTGTGTACAAGGAAAACAACACACAAAACTGAAAGCGCCGAAATAAATAAAAACGTATTAGCAGTCATCAGGCAGTCCTACATGCGGTGAATAAACTCAAAAACAGCCAGGGCACCCAGGTATTGCGCCGCGGCTGCAGTTCTAAGTAGCCACAATGTTCGTAAGAATGGTCCCGACCACTCTTAGGATTTCTTCGTAGCCACGCTGTTTTTACGCAAAACTTTGGTTCGGTAATCCACTTACGAGCATTATTTGATGACGTAAGAAAATATAACAACTGCGTCACCACCGCTGACATGTTCCTGGGCCGTCGCAGCGCGCTTTAATGCAGCGGCCGATGTGACAACAATGGTCTCTTACGACGTTTTTTTTTTTTCGTTTTGTGAATCGAATTACGCAAGAATAGTTTCTCGTGCGCGAAATTTTTTTTGATTTTTTTTTGTAAGTGAGCTTTGTGCATTCGGCCCCAGATTACTCAGTTCTTGCCGCAATAGTGTAGCATGGCGTCAAGTGCTTATATCAGTGCACAAGTACACCCAAATCAAGAGTTTCGCAGTCTTACTACAGTGATCACCTTCACAACCACGTGCCGATACAGTGCACATGTAAGAAACACAGATAAAGATCTGTATCTCCTGCAATGTGCGTTGCTATATTGTGTACAGTGGGCCCACTGGGCGTGTGCCAGCGGCCCGACTGCAACCAACCAGGCCGGGTTAAGTGCATCGATTGTGGCCTAGCATCATACTGCAGCAGCCGGTGTCTGAAGGCGGACGCCACGCGGCACAGTATGTCCTGCTATCGTGAGTACCCAATGCTCAAAGATACTTTGAATTACTTTGCGATACGATGCAAAATACTCGAGCGCCAATTGTTTGATATAGAGATACGAGGTACTACTAAGGTGATTATATCCGATACGATGTTTTCCATTTGCATCTTAACATACTTCGGTACATTCGGAAATTCATTAATATATTTCGCTATGGAATGCATAGATGCCATTGCATGACAATGATTGCTTGAAATTTTCTGATCTGTGGCTAATTTTGTTTAGGTTAAATGAAATACATGCTGGCTCTTAGATGAGTTAGTTGTTTGACGAACTTTGTTGCAAAACAACGCCCAAATTGGGGTATGGTTGGCACACCACCATGAGTTCACTGTCCTGTTTTTTGTTTTTTGTCATTTTTGCTCCGCCCCGCCGTGGTGGTCTAGTGGCTAAAGTACTCGGCTGCTGACCCGCAGGTCGCGGGATCTAATCCCGGCTGTGGCGGCTGCATTTCCGACGGAGGCCGAAATGTTGTAGGCCCGTGTGCTCAGATTTGGGCGCACGTTAAAGAACCCCAGGTGGTCGAAAATTCCGGAGCCCTCCACTACGGCATCTCTTATAATCATATGATGGTTTTGGGACATTAAACCCCACATATCAATCAATCATTTTTTCTCCAGGTGCATTACTATATTTCCAAGAACACTTACCGGGGTTGCTTCGGCAGCCAAGATAAGAGCTGTGTGTCATATAACGTGAGGCATGCGCTTCATTTCAACCATCCGATTCCGATCGCGAGGGAGTGCACCGAAACGACGAGCGGAATATGCCCTCACAGGGAGAGGAAAGGCAGAGATGTTAACGAAGCTTTGGCTCAGTTGGCTGCTCAGGGAGGGGGATAATAGAAGTACAGAGAAGAAGAATAAGAAAGAGCTGGATGAATATGCCATACACTCCTCTTCAGGATAGCACATGGTATTGGAGCGGTTGTATTTCAGAAGCAATAAAGCAAGGTGCACGACCGTGTGGAGCATTCATTTTCTACTGAGTGCCTTCTTTTGGGGCAACAAGTCACGTCGTATTCTCGGCACTTAGTTTTTACGGTTTTTGTGAAGAGACCATGCACTAGAACTGATTGGAAGTGTTTTCTGTCGGTAAAGTTAACAAAAAGACCAGTTTCGAAACGCCCACCACATTATTCTACGCCCAAAGCACCTGAAAATTATCTGTGCGACCACTACATCTGTAGCACTTGCTGGTCCAAGAGTTTTATTTTGTTCAGATTTATTTTCTGATAGTGCTATATCTTTATCATTTGTTGCTTTTACGTTCATCTGTAGTTCAAATAACTTTTCAAGTTGCGAGTGAGCGCTAATCTGTGTTTTTTTTGTTCTACTCCGTTTTTCTTGTTTTCGTGCAGTATCTAAGCAGGCAGTGTCAGTACACTTACCTCCTTCGTGCTCTGTGTGACATATACACGACCAAGTGCAATGCAAACAAGAGTATAATAGACCTAATAGACCTTGTCTTCGAGAACTTATCTTGTAGTTATGCGTGAAAATATTATTCTTTGTGACGAGCTCCCCTTATAAGGTCATTCAGTCAACTACGCAGATATTGCAACGCGCAATAAGCTACTATAAGTGCTGCTAGCATTGCGACGGGAATGTTTGCCGTATTCATAATGAAAGCATTTTTGTTCCTAATGAATTTGTATTCGCGTACTGTGAAGTCTTACAGGTATAACAACACATGGTTTGTCCGGGAAATAGTAGAACTGGTTTTTAAAACAAAGCTATTAAGAATTTGATTGATGATTGATATGTGGGGTTTAACGTCCCTAAACGACCATATGATTATAAGAGACGCCGTAGTAGAGAGCTCCCGAAATTTCGACCGCCAGGGTTTTTTTTAACATGCACCCAAACGTGAGTGCTTGGGCCTACGGAACTTTCGCCTCATTGGTGTTGTCATCTTTGCTTCGGCAGTCAATTCTTCTTGCGCTGTTCTATCAAGAACACAAGTAGGTAGACGCACATATACAGCTTGATGCCTATCGTGTACTAACGTTATACGAAGTGCCCTTTGACAGGAACAGTACCTTATACGAAGTGTCCCTTGACAGAAAGAGTACCAGAATCATGGAAGAACGCCAACGTTATCTCAATTCATAAGA
Organism: Rhipicephalus annulatus; assembly: GCA_013436015.1. Classification (NCBI taxonomy): domain Eukaryota; kingdom Metazoa; phylum Arthropoda; class Arachnida; order Ixodida; family Ixodidae; genus Rhipicephalus; species Rhipicephalus annulatus. The sequence continues at coordinate 33,849 of WOVY01011474.1, forward strand.
AAATCGACGCCAAGGGCTACCAAAAGTACATAATCTTTTCTATACCAACTTTTTATAAAAATAATTGTTAATAAAATAAGGTGACATTAAGGTTCAATCAACCAAAGCATGAAGAAGGATTATGTATTGGCCACTCGAAAATAGAGGAAAATCATACAACCAGTACGGTTATAGAGAAATGTGCGGAATACAACCAACCCCTAAAAATTGCCTTCATATATTGCGAGAAGGTATTTGAACCAGTCGAGACATCAGCAGTATTGCAGGCACTACGGAGTCAGGGCCTCGAAGAACACTACATGAACGTACTGGAAGAAGTCTTCAGTGGATCCCCAGCCACCATAATTGTCCATAAAGAATATGACAAAATCCCAATAAAAAAGGGTGTAAGGCAGGAAGACATAATTTTTTCAATTCTATCTACCACGTGTTTACAGGGGGTTTTCAGGGCCATAGATTTGGAAGAGTTAGGTATAGGAGTTAATGAAGACTATCTTAGTAACCTGCGCTTCGCTGACGACATAGCCTTGATGAAGAACTCAGGGGACGAATTACAGCTCATGATCACCAAACTGAATACGAAAACCAGAAGAGTAGGTCTGAATATTAGTACGCACAAAACTAAAGGAATGTGCAGCAGTCTCGGCAAAAAACTGCACTTTGAGACAAGTGGAGAGACGCTGGAAGTTGTAAAGGAATATGTCTACTTAGGACAGGTAGTAACCGCGGAGCCGATCCACGAGAGTGAAGTAACTAGAAACATAAGGATTGGGTGGATCACATTCGGCAAGCATTCTCGAATCATGAATAGTGATATACCACTAACTCTCATAAGAAAGGTATATAACAGTTGCGTCTATCGGTCCTTACCTAAAAAGTAGAAACCTAGAGGCTTACAAAGAGTGTTCAGCCTAAATTGAGGACGATGCAGCGAGCGACGGATTGGAAAATGATAGATGTAACCTTAAAAGACAAGAAGAGAGCAGTGTGAGTCGGGGAACAAACCGGGGTGAAGGATATCATATAGTTGAAATCGCTAAGAAGAAGAAATCGACGTGGGCCGGGCACGTAGCGCGTGGGCAGGATAACCGGTGGTCATTAGGAATAACTGACTGGATTCCTAGTGAAGGTGAATTGAGATCTCACGCGAGCCCTCAGGCCGTGTAGTCCGACGCAACGCTTGGATAATCTCGAAGCTAAGCAAAACCTGTGCAAGCACAGTTGTGGTGATGACTAGAGCAAGTTGAAACAGTCCTTTTGCGGAACTAAAAAATTCTGCCCCTCGTCTAAGCGTCAGCCAATGTGAGCATTATTGAGGTGAATTTCATGCATAGGTTACGATACTTGTTTTGAAAAAAATTTTTCCTTATCTGCGGCTTGGCCGGATATGACGATGCAAAGTGCCTGGCTGCCCAGAATGCTCAGCACTGCTGCCGCGTATGCAGAAGCCGCCTATATGTGCTTGCATTAATTGTTCTCGATATTTGTTGATAGCAATCTGCGTTTTAATACAATACAACTAGCCAAGTGTGAATGTGTTAGGGGATGTGTTTCACGGCCTAAGTTATATATATTTTATGCTCTGGCAACTATGGGTTGAGACTCGGTGTGTGCACCACAGCCAGCGTCCGTTGGCGCACCTAAGGGTTTCCTTATATACTGCTCCATGATTTCGAGGCACTTAAAGGGAAGAAATGAGTTAGTGCCATGAACCAGCCTAGCGACTGTATCGCATTCATACGGCGGGAGAGAAAATAGGAAATACTTGCGAATATGTGTATAGGCAAGTGTTATGCTCAACCTTATTTGTAGCCCCACCGCGGTGGTCTAGTGGCTATGGTACTCGGCTGCTGACTCGCAGGTCGTGGGTTCGAATCCCAGCTGCGGCGGCTGCATTTCCGATGGAGGCGGAAATGTTTTAGGCCCGTGTGCTCAGATTTGGGTGCACGTTATTGAACCCCAGGTGGCCGAAATTTTCGGAGCCCTCCACTACGGCGTCTCTCATAATCAAATGGTCGTTCTGGGACGTTAAACCCCACATATCAATCAACCTTATTTGTAGTGTTTATGTTCACGAGAGACTGCCCTCCTGAGCTGAAGCCACGTCACTGTTCTCTTGCTTTTCAAGGTATTCGATATGGTGCTATATTAAGGTTTCTATGTTGTAGGCCCGCCATGGCGAACATGAGAACACCTGTGCATTGGCCCAAGTCTGCTTCATCGCCAGGATGGTCTCGCCAGCGACAACAAGCCGTCTCATACCTTGTCTGAAGGAATCTCGTTTTCATGTCAAGAAACAGAGCCTACATCATGAGAATGCAAAAAAAAAGGTAATCAACTGATGATGAAATGCAACATTTGTAATGTGAGAATGTTTATCGAGGCAGAAAAACGAAACCTTAAGCGCATTTTAAACACAATATACACTCATAAATTGTGCTTGTGAAAATTCGGCAACGTGGTCATTTTCTAAAAGTAACTGAACATATAAATGTTAAAATATGAACGCATTTTGCCTATTTCAGGGAAGAATACACCATGAAATGATTAGTTTTGATGCTAAATGAAACTTTTAATGCTAAAGTCAACATTATTATCTTGGATTTTTTGTGCGGAAACAGCGATAGTATTACGATGCACCCCGTAGCTGAGGGCTCTGGAAATGGAGGAACCGGGTGTTCTTTAACGGTCCTTGACATCGACTAGTACGTGGGTTTCCAGCATTGCGCCTCTATCGAACCCGCGACCACCGGGTACGCGGCCAAGCACCCTCTATAGCCGCTTCACCACGGCGGCGGAGATAATCCTCAGGTTAACGTAGCTGACGAGGTGTTTTTGGAATTCTCGATATGCGAGGCATACAGTGTGTGGGAGACATGCATGTGTGTCGTCTCACGGCGGCGTGGATTCTGCGTTGGTGGCGCGAACCTCTACATCCTGGCGGCACCGTCACTCAGCATCTGCTTGGACAGACTATTTATCAGCAGCGGCGGAAAAAGAACTGCCCGAGCACTCCTTACCGATCGCTGAGCAGTGAAGCTGAAACGTGCGGCCACAGGTGGCTACAGACGCCGCAGCCGAAGCCGAAGAGTTACTCAAGAAACACTCTTAGGGCACCACTATTGTCACGTTGACCCTCATTTGCCCCCAACATTGCTTCCTGGGCTCACCGTTGTAGCTTACAATCATCTCGGAAAACTACCAAAACAACGGCGTGTGCTTGCGCTTCGCTACCAAGACTTATTTTGCCAGGGTCTGTTTTTTCGCTAGGACATTTCGGAGGGTTTCGGAAGCTTTTTTTTTCTTCACCTGTCCCCTAGGAAAACTGTACCTTCTTTCTCATTTTTGCCGGAAATAAACTACATATACCGGGTGTTCAATGTTATTTTTTCTTTTTTTTTTCTTTAAATTCAACACTGCGAAGAACATGAAAACCATCTTTGCAGGTAACTTATGGGTCCAGGGGGACACAAAGTGGAACAATAATTCTTGCTGTAAGTGGCCTGAATAACTAAGATTTATTATTTAACGCTTGACGGACGGTATAAAGCTGGAATATTTGTGTCGAAAAGCTGTAGGCGTTTCCACACACCTACACGTGGAAGACTGCTTCTTGCAGGTCTGTACTCTGAGATATCCCACGGCAAAGTTTAATTGTGCAATGCATGATTTCACATGCAAGGCTGTGAACATCGGCGCAATATTTCTCCTCGAGTGACGAACAGTCGTAGCTTGCTATCGCTAGCCGGTAGTAGAAGTACAACCACGTTATCATCTTTGCCAATGCTTTCGAGCCGTTGTCAGGTTAAACAATGAACGCAACTGCAGCAGCCCGTCAGGGTGGAGCTTTGCGCCAGTGCTGGCTGGCTTGCATGCTTAATCGTTCAAAACAAAATTAAACTTTGCCACGGGATATCTTGGAGCACAGAAGTACTCGAGCAATTCTTCCAAGTGTAATTGTGGAGAAACTCGACTGGTGCCAACTGTTCTATGCAAAATGCCTGCTCTATACAATCACTGAAACATTCGGTAGAACTCACGTACGTGGGAATTGACGTTATGTGATACATGTGGAAAGGAGGTGACCTAGTTGCAATTTTTTTATTGAGTGACACGTCATGAATTGATGCTAAGTATAGCACGCACAAACTTATGTTGAAGAGTTTGACATGGTTACATAACCAGTTTTTGCACTTGCGCAACGATGCCAACTGGAGCATGCGTATTAGCAACACCAGAAGCTGATATGAGGTGCTAATGCTCGCGATGATGCTGGCCTTGGACACTGATACATAAATCAACTTCAGTGCACATCACCTAACCACAATTGACGTTAACCAGATGTGATGGCTGTATCAAAGGAGTGCATATGTAATTTTGATAAAATTCTATAAGCAGCACTGCAACCACTATTCACGTTTTACGAAGATTAGCGTCTATTTCAAAAGTAGTTTCGAGACCTGGCGTAGCTCTGCGGTAGAATGCTTGACTGCAACGCAGAATGTCTGGGCTCGATTTCTGCCGGTACCCGGAAATTTATTATTAGGGTTCATTGGCGGGTTAACGCCACCCATTTACGGTTTTTCTTAACACTGACATTTAGTCTATGTCATCGTTGGGTCGATGCTACCGATGTCGGGCATTTCTTAACGCTAACGCATTGAAATTGCCCATGTGTGTTCTCATCGTTCCTAGATAGATAAGAAGTGTCAATCACCTGTGGCACATACCCGCATACCATCGGCACATGCCCACCCATAGGTATGTGCCACTGTCTGACGGGAAGTGTTCGACGACATACGCAACTGGATAGTGAGAATATTCATGTCTTGACAGCGCGTCATGCTCGCCAAACCATCTTACCCTCCCAAGCTAATTTTGGTTCACGCCAAGTTAAGGGTGTGACCACTAGAGCACACAAACTTAAGCGGCTAGATAGATAAATAGATAGATAGATAGACAGATAGATAGATAGATAGATCTATCGCCAAAGTCGCCAAAGTTCGCTAAGAAATTCTTCGCATTTAAGAGTTAATAATTTTAGTTAATTGGGCCACTGACAGCCATACTTATTTTCTCACTTTGTGTCTCCCAGAATAAATAAGTTATTTGCAAAGCTTGTTTTTATGTTCTTGGCAGTTCTGAATTTTAAAAAATTGGTCGATCCCACGTATATTGGGAATTGATGATGTGTGACGCACGAGTGAGGAAGTTTGAATTGTCATTAAAATCAGCCGAACTTCACGAGGCGGACGCAAATTATGCCGTACATGACTTCCAGGACATCATTATCATGCTTGAGCCTGGCAAATGTGCTCATCGTTCGTTCACTTCACGTAATACCAAATTTGATATATCTTAAGCAAGCGAAACAGCCGTGAGCACGCTACGAAGTTAGTATGTAGTCATGCTTTACGTGACACGCATGTCATGGTTGTCATGTTTGGACGTGTCGTTTATCTTCGTCATCTATACCCGTCCTGTAGCACGTTAAAGAACTCCAGGTGGTCGAAATTTCCGGAGCCCTCCACTACGGCGTCTCTCATAATCATATGGTGGTTTTGGGACGTTAAACCCCACATATCAATCAATCAAACCCGTCCCGTAATGCCAAATTTAGTATATGGGAAGCTAGCGAAATGACCGCGAGCGCGCTATGAGCGCAGCATGTTCTTATATTTTGCATGACACTTATGTCATGTTCATCATGTTTAGACGTGTCATTTACCTTCGTCGTCCATTCTCGTCATGTAATACGGAGTGTGGTATATGTGGAGCTAGCCAAACGGCCGTGAACACATCATGAGCGTGGCACGTAGTCATGTTCTTACATTACACGCATGTCATGATTATCATGTTTGCACCAGTCAGATACCTTCGTCATTATTTCACGTCAAGTAATGCCAAGCTTAGTATACATTGTCAAGGTGATAAAATAAGTGCAAGTAACAGTGTAGCAAACAGCGGAACAGCTTCGATCGAGCATCACGAGTTTGTTCTCGTCTTTCTCCAGCCCAAACTCTTCGGTACGCACAAGTAAATGATTAAACTAGCCACGCAACAGCTAGAAACCCACCACATGCCTGTGCCATTACTCCATCTCTCCAAAAGCAACGACTCGATGCTTTCAGATGTATGAAGACAAGAGCAAGTCTTTGGCGTAAGTAATACGGCTTCATACTAGCCACGTGGAATGTGTCTGGCTGGGCACCACGACGGGAGGACCGCAAGCTGGGCTCTGCGATAACTTCATCGTTTACATTGCTGAGACGTTGAAGAACCCTGTAAAGGCCGAAATAACGACGTAAGAGTTTTTCAGAGCGGCCGCGTTGGCGTACGGGACTCCAGAGCCATACTTTTTCTCCGGAGTGGCAGGTGACTTCTCTGTGGCGAAGGTTGTACTTGTGAGCATCGTATTGTTTCTAACATCGAATGCGCAAGTGAGCTAGTGGTCGAGCTTCTTCGGCGCGCTGCGCATACTGGTCAGCCTTTTCAGCGGTGGTCGTAAGGGCGTCAGGTAAAAACATGGCGTCTAACATCGTAAGAACTTCGCGGCTGTAGTTTCTTGACAGCGGTGTTATATGCGAAAGTTGCAAAACGGAGAACACTGTCCCAGTTGCTATGGTCTGCTATGACATCCACGGAAATTATGTCTTTGATGGTCTTATTGAGCCATTCTGTTAATCAGTTAGCTTGTGGATGGTAAGCTGTCGTTAGGCGATCTACGGTGACGTTGAGTGTCATCACTTCTAGTAGTTGGGCGGTAAAGGCCGGGCCTCTGCCGGTTAGAACCATGGCCGGTGCACTATGGCAGAGGACGACAGCAGGAATCAAGAAGTCCGCGACATTGCTTGCTCTACCACAGAGTGTTTGTGTTAATGGGTTAAATAGTCCGTCGCAATTATTATTCAGCAATTACCTCCTGAAGACATTGGAAATAAACCTAGCAGGTCCATGCCAACTTGTTGAAACAATGCCCGGGGTGGCTTCACAGGGTGCAAAGGACCAGCAAGTTTCATAGGCGGAGTCTTGTGACGCTGGTAGTCTCGGCAGGTTTTGACATAGTGATTGACGGTACGGGACAGTTTGGGGCAGGAGTATGCGTGGCGGATACGAGCCAGAGTACGCGTGAACCTTGGATGGCCTGAAGATGGTTCGTCACAGCACGCCTTAAAGATGTCATCTCGCATAGCAGATGGTACGACCAGTAGGGTGGTTCGAGCGTCGGGATCAAATCTCCGCTTGTACAGGATGTTGTAACGGAGAAACAAATCATGAAATAGTGCGCCTGAATGTTTGTGGTGGCTGTTCAAGCTTGTTCTCGAGATATTCGATGATTGGGCGAAGTTCTGTGTTATCAAGCTGCTTCTGAGCCAAGCCGGAGGCTGTGACGGCCATGTGAAAACTTTTGTCGTCTGTTTGGTCAGGAGGAATCAACTCGACTGGGGCACGTAAAAGGCAGTCAGCATCGGTGTGCTTGTGTCCCGACTTGTAATCCACCGTAACGTTAAATTCTTGTAGGTGGAGACACCATCGAGTGAGGTGGCCTGAGGGGTCTTTGAGGCCTGCAAGCTAGCACAAAGAATGCTGGTCGGTGACTACTTTGAACAGTCGCCCATACAAATATGGTCGGAACATGGCTATGGCCTACACGACAGCTAGGCATTCTTTTTTTGTGGTAGAATAGATCGTTTCAGCCGATGATAACGTACGACTAGCGTAGGTAATCACTCACTCGATACTATCCTGTCATTGCACAAGGACGGCTCCGAGGCCGACATTACTTGCATCTGTATGCACTTCAGTGTCAGCATTTTCGTCGAAATCACCCAAGATTGGGAGAGTGTCGAGGCGTCCTCGTAGCTCACAAAAACTTCATGTTGTTCTGGAACCCACTCCAAAGCAACGTTGTCTCTCGTCAATTGGTGTAAGAGTTCTGCTATTTTTTGAAAAGTTCGGAACAAAGCGATGATAGTACTCACAAAGGCCCAGAAAACAGCGTACGACGTGTTTGTTCGTTGGAGTTGGGAAGGCAACGACAGCCAATGTTTTCTGGGAGTCTGTGCGCATCCCATCACTATTGACGACATGGCCGTAAAACTTGAGGTCCTCGTAGCCGAAGTAGCATTTTTCGGGCTTCAGCGACCGCAGATGTTCGGAGAACCTCAAGTACTGCACGAAGTCGCGGAAGGTGTTGCTCGAAAGTCGCTGAAAAAACGACGACGTCATCTAAATAGACAACACACGATTGTCACTTGAGGCCGGACAAAACTGTGCCCATCATTCGTTGAAAAGTTGCGGGAGCGCAGCACAGTCCGAAAGGAAGCACCTTCGATTGAAAGAACCCGTCAGGAGTAATGAAGGCGGTCTTTTCCCGGTCACGCTGATTGACCTCGATTCACAAATACCCACTGCACGAGTTCATGGATAAAAAATATAGGGTGTTTCAAAGGCGTTCGAGAGAGTAGTCGATGCGAGGAAGTGAATAAACGTATTCATTTGTCACGATGTTCAGTTTGCGATAATCAATACAGAAACGCAATGTGCCGTCTTTCTTTTTCACCAACACAACCGATGATTCTCATGGGCTTGTAGATGGTTAGATGATTTTGTCAGCAAGTATTTCTTGCACTTGGTCGTGAATAGCGTCTTGTTCTCTGCGAAAAACTCGATAAGCATGTTGTCAAATAGGCCTTTCGTTGGACTCTGTTATGATTCTGTGCTTCGCGACGGGCATCTACTTGATTTTGGACGTCATGGCAAAGCACCCACCAAAGGAAAGCAGGAGGAAGCGAAGACTCTTTTTCTGTGAAGTTGATAGTCCGCAGTTCAAATCAAGCTTAACTGGAGACTGTTTGTCGTCGTGAAGACCGAAAGAGAGTTGCGCGAAGAATAAGCTGGCTCTAGAGTCTCCGATGTCTTCGAACTAAGCGATGACACACTGCCTCACGAAGTGTTGGTATTCTTAACTGAAATTTGTTAGTAGAATTTCTGCAGGCTCTTGTGTCAGCTCGATGAGACCACAAACAACACATACTTGATGAGACAAGAGCACGGCCACATTGCCTTCCCAGACTCCGAGAGCCGTTCGGTTGATGTCGGTCGCTCAGCACGTTAACCATAACACTGGAACGAAATGGTACTGTCACTGAATGGTTGGCTACATGCAACGTCATCATACGCGATTCACAATCGCGTAGATTCGCAATCCTGAGAATGTTCGTTACGTGAAAATGCCACCAGCCATTCTCGGAGATCTATAATAGCCGCATATTCTCGGAGGAAGTCTAATCCCAAGATATCCTGCCTGGAGCATTGCCGCAGTATGACGAAAGCCCCGATGAAGGTCGAAGCGCCAATACTTAGTCGGGCAGTGCACCTTCCGACCAGCGTCACTGTATGACTACCCGCGGTACGGAGCTGCGGACTGTTCCAAGGCGTCATCACTTTTCGGAGAGCAGCCGTGAAGTCACCACTCATAACGGAGTAATGGACGCCAGTATCCACGAGTGCGGTGGCTGAGCGATTATTGACGGTTATAGAAATATCGGCGGAAATTGCCACGTCACGTTCAGAAAATTTGGTGACAGATGAATCGGCGTCGTCAACGAGTCGTAGTGAACGATTTTTGTCTGTTCGGTCAACAGTGGCCCCACCCCTGGAGACCACTGGCCTCAGCTTGTTTGACGTGGGCCAGGACATGGGATTCTGTTTCGTACACCAGAGAACGTGGCGTAACGACTAGGTGAGCCGAGGTGCCAAGGAGAAGGTGAGCGTGGCCGGTGCCTTTGTGCAGGAGGGAACTGCTGCTGCGCTGCTAGGTATTGCTGAATCTCGCGAGGACGCTCTCTGTTGCTTGGTCGACGTGCCCTAGCGTGAAACCCTTGAAAGCCGATCCTGTGATACACACACTGGTGGTAGAAATGGCTCGCTTTGCCGCAGTGGAGCAAGGGGGCCTGTTGTCAGAGGTGCGCCATACGTCTGATTTACGGGTGACTTCGCGCGGAACGTCATACTAGAAAGTGCTCTCGTAGTTATTTGCAGGAGCGAATCGACGTGGTGGTGGTGAAAAAGTAGAGGGTGGCCGGCTTCAAGTAGAAGGTTGAGGACTCTTCAATGCTTCGGCGTAAAACAGAGCAAGAGCTTCCGTACGCATTGAGAGCAATGGTTGGGTCACATTCCTGAGTTCATCGCAAATCATGTCACCCAGAATTGTCGCACTCGGGTGAGTAGAAGTGGGACAAACTTTTTTCGAGCTCTTCGCGGATCACGCTCCGCCCAAGCTCGCAGAGTGCTGATAAGTCTTGTCCACAGGTAAGAGGTGACACTACGGTAACAGAAGCTTGGTGGTCGTACTACAGACAGCGTTGCTGAAGAGCTCATTCCATGGATAGTAGCTACAGCGATGAACTCATCAACAGTGTTTGGGGGCTTGCGTTTGAGTCCAGCTAAAAGTTGCTGCTTGACACCCCGCAGACGAGTCGAACTTTTTTTGTCTCATCCTTTCCTGGTTCAGCGTGTTTGAACAAGCGTGACATGTCTTTGACAAATATAGCCACGTTTTCAATGGGCTTCTGAACCCGGCTCAGCAGAGCCTGCTCGGCTTTGTTTTCAGTATTTCTGAATGTCTGGAACAGCGCTCACTGAAATTCTTGTGATAGGCGGCTCACGGTTCTATTACTAGGAGCAACCATAGCCTTCAAGGGCGAAATAGACATAGCGAAGCTTCTTGGTTTCATTCCATTCGTTTGCGGCTACGACACGATCAAAGTGGTCTAGCCAGTCATCTACGTCCTCGAACACATCATCATAAAACGGCTTCGGGATGCGTGCTGTGTAGACGACGCTTGAGGTGGATGTCAGTTGATCTACGCTGCTCTCTTGCGCCTGACTTGCCATTGTAGTGGTCATTCTTGCCGAGCTCAAGGGACAAATTTCAAAAGGTAGTCCTAGCAAGCGGCGGCTGAGGCCAAGTGCCAGGTTTTCCTCCGGATTTGTTGAAATGGTGGCAGAAGCTTGAAGTAGCTTGAGTTCAAACTGGCAAATTGGGATTGTACCCAGCACATCCACCAGTTTGTTAAGGTGATAAAATGAGTCAAAGTGACAGTGTAACGAACAATGAAACAGCTTCTATCGAGCAACGCGAGTTCGTCGTCGTCTTCCAGCCCAAATCCTTCGGCGCCCACAAGTAATGATGAAACTAGCCAAGCAACAGTCAGAAACTCACTACGTGCCCGTGCCAGTATCAAGCTAGCAAAACTAGATAGATAGATAGATAGATAGATAGATAGATAGATAGATAGATGATAGATAGATAGATAGATAGATAGATAGATATAGATAGATAGATAGATAGATAGATAGATTAGATAGAGAGATAGATAGATAGATAGATAGATAGATAGATAGATAGATAGATAGATAGATAGATAGATAGATAGATAGATAGATAGATAGATAGATAGATAGATAGATAGATAGATAGATAGATAGATAGATAGATAGATAGATAGATAGATAGATAGATAGATAGATAGATAGATAGATAGATAGATAGATAGATAGATAGATAGGATAGATAGATAGATAGATAGATAGCTAGATAGATAGATAGATAGATAGATAGATAGATGATAGATAGATAGATAGATAGATATAGATAGATAGATAGATAGATAGATAGATAGATAGATAGATAGATAGATAGATAGATAGAGATAGAAGATAGTAGATAGATAGATAGATAGATAGATAGATAGATAGATAGAAGATAGATAGATAGATAGATAGATAGATAGATAGATAGATAGATAGAGATAGATATAGATAGATAGATAGATAGATAGATAGATAGATAGATAGATAGATAGATAGCTAGATAGATAGATAGATAGAGATATAGATAGATAGATAGATAGATAGATATAGATAGATAGATAGATAGATATAGATATAGATAGATAGATATAGATATAGATAGTAGATAGATAGATATAGATAGATAGATAGATAGATATAGATATAGATATAGATAGATATAGATAGATAGATAGATAGATAGATAGATTCGTAACTAACAGTGCGTAAATATATTTTATAATGTAGCCTATAAACAACCCTTTGGTGTAGCTTGAAGGCGGTCATAACCTCACCATAACACCATGTTCAAACCTCGAGTGCAGCGGCAACAATGGTTGATGCTGTAATCGTGACTGATCGACCGGTTGCACCGATCTAACCTTTAAGAACTGTGACACTCTTAAATACCTGCAGTATACTCAAGTCCAAGGAGTAATTTATTAACAATTCTTGGACATCAGTATTCTCTCGTCATCAATAGTGTATGGGCCAACATTTCTTGGACAACCATTGCTCAAATGATAATATGTCAATGTCTGACATTCGAGATTTCGAGTTCTGGCACAGTGAAGCCATAGTGCTCCATTTTCTTGCCTCGTTTTGTATTCCAGCTAACAAGCCGAAGATTGCATCAAAAGGGAGATTTTAACGAAGCAGCCAGCTGTCAGCTGTCTACTCTTTATCGTAAGAGGTTGGCGTCTCAACAGCTTTTGTGCCACAGTTTTATCAATCTCTGATGTTTAGTCAGCAAGACTAAACATCCGCCACATTTCGAAACCATCGCCAACATGAATTGTTGTTTCTATGTTCGTTGCAGTTGTGAGGTACGACACTATGAAGGTTGTGTAGGTTACTCCCTACCGTTGGTTAAGTGCGATGGCGCAATGTGGACAGTGCAATAATCGTGCAGTGCAAGAAAAAGGGGGAAAGCTGAAAAACGTGAAGGGAAGTGAACGCAATACCTGCATTTTACTAGCAATTCGCCCTACATAATTTTCTTCTGACAAGAAGGTCAGCACTGCTAGTTATATGCTGTTGTACATTTTATGCGCAGGTGACCATCTCGTTCCGGCGATGACAACGTGATGAGCATTACCAAGGCCGTGGTTCTTTGTGGACTGCTTAAGTGGGCGAACACGTCTCATCAATGTTTATTTACAATATTGATACAAAATGTGGTCGTCTGTTAGCTACCCAGCCCACTCTGTGGTTTCCAAAGTGATGCACTGAATAGATGTGCCTACTTTACTTAAAAATGTCACAGGCCTAAATTACCGCCACGGTTCATTCATAATATATATTGTAAAAACTTGCGGCTTCTGAACAAAGTCGCGAGTTCAGTCCCTGTGTGACTTTACGCTTCAAAGTCATAGGGATGGCTTTTGACTTATTCTTTGTAGCCGTCTCGGCAACGCATTACGGATTTATTTAGTTTATTAAATAGTACACAGTGACGATCCCTTTAAAGTCAAGTCAAGTCAAGTCAAGTTTATTAAATAGTTCAGTTGAGTTACATGGTTAGCGTTATTACAGCAGGAGGTCCCAAAGTTTCAGAGAAACTGACAGGGGGACCTCCTATGGCTACATGGATGGGGTAATTACAAAAAATACAGCAATAGTATACGGTCTTGTGAGTAATAATGAATAATCTTGATTAACAATAAAAACACGATCAATACACAACATAATGGTAATACTCACTATTGAAAAATAACAAGGAAACAATCAAAAGCAAGTTAAGACAAAAAACAATATTAATGAACTCTACGTGACAAATGTAACACGTTTCATTATCAGTGTTATCAATTATACAATGGCAAATTGAAGTAGTAAAAAAGCACAGAACTGTGGAGAGCTATTAACAGTTAATTACACAAATCGGATGAGTTGATTAATTCCTGAACGTAATATTTCTTACTACGCGAAGTGAAAATATGGATGTTATGCGATGATTTCAATTCGAAAGGCAATGAATTCCAAATGGCTATGCTAGTAAATAAGGTTGAGAACTTGCCGTAGTTTGTCCTTACGGCCGGCAAAAGAAGATTATAGCACAGAGAAAACCTGGTGATGTTACCATTAGATAAGTGACGATGATCAATGCATGCAATAAAAATGTCATGCGTGATGAGTCTAAAGGCGACAATGGACATTCTATGACAAAATAATTGTCTCAATGGGAGTATGTTAAGCTGAGAAAACAACGAGCTGCAGGAGAAGTAAAATGGGCTGAAAGTCATTAATCTAACTGCTTGATTCTGAAGTCGCTGCAAACGTTCGATGTGCGTGAAATATGTGTTGGCCCAAGATGATACGCAATACGAAATATGGCTATGAATATAAGCAAAATACAAAGTACGTATGATGTGAGGCGGAAAATAAGTTCGTGTCTTGATGATAACGTGAATACCAAATGCAATCTTTTTAGCGAGTGATGCTGCATGTTTATGAAATTTTAGTTCGCTATCTAAGATGACGCCAAGAAACCGCGCTTCCCTGGAAATGTTTATGACGGTATTACCAATGTGAAGGGAAGGTTGTATGTCAAGTGAAATGCGCGGGGAATGGAACAACATAAACACGGTTTTAGTAGCATTGATCTGAAGATAATTGGCCTGGCACCATAAAGTTATGTTATGTAAATCTGTGTTGAGGTCAGACTGGTTGTTGCAAGAAGGAAAAAAATATTGTCACGTGATCGGGACATCGACGAATGCAGCAGTCGGTATGTTCCAGATGAAACTGTTTTATTGGCCGAACTTGTGGTCGTTAACCGGAATAAAGCCAGATTACAGCAATACACACTGGCGCTATCGTCGTCGAACAGAAGGTCGACCGTCGATTAACTCATTAGCGGTGACGCATGTCGGCATTTATACGTGTGCCATCGAATGTTCCAGCGTTATTGATAGCGGTCACTTAAGTTCGAGAAGAATACGTAATGTTGCCATTGTAAATTTGTGAAAGCAGTAAATTTACGTAAATAATGATAAAAATAATAAAACAGCCTTTTTTTAAAGGCAGTGAAAGGATGATACGAAAATCCATATATACAAATTAACTATGCAGATCTGTGAACACCAAACTGTACAGCACTGACACATCATAACATACCAATATAAAATTATCATGCAGTTATAGCCCCACATATTCGTAAGCGTTAATAAAAATACAAAAAAGGTAAAAAGGTAATTGTGATTAGTGGCATGAGAGTTGCAAGATAAATTTTAATAGTAAAATACATCACTAACGAAAGGTGCAAAATTTTTGTTGTTTATGCTTGTGTAACCTGTAAGTAATTTTCGAGAAGGGATAGAGAGGTGTTTAGCGACAAGGTTTTGATATTAGTGTAAGGAGAGTCATCGCACTCTCATATGGCTGGCGGGAAGAGAAAAGGAATTTAAAACAATGAATGTGAAAGCGACATTTCTTTATGGTGCATGAATGATTTAGTCAGGTTATTCCTCTGTGTACAGTAGAGCTGTACTGAGACCTATACACATTGATCTTGTAATGAAATAATTGATAAAGCAGTTTCAATCAGACATGCGTTTTCAATCGTGAGTAATACGGCTAGATTGATTAAAGTCCTTGGTGAGTCTAGGAGTTTATTTAAAATAATGTTAGGAATTTTTATTGCATTCTCTTTTTAATAGTTATAACTTATTACCCGGTGGAAACCAACCATGCAGAGCACGTTTTATTACAGATTTAACGAGTAAGCTACTACTTTACTCTCACGGGGCGCTGGACAAAGGCATCGCTTAAGAAACACAGCTGCTCTGTATTAGTTTTAGTAATCACACGGCAATCCCATCTATAATAGGTAAGCCGTTATTGTTCGTCCAAGGTACTTGCTCTCTGAAACAACTGTTACCAGGTCATTGTTTATGGCATCAGGGAACTCGTGTACGAGATGCTTGCTTCTTGCTCGCAAATAGTTGTTTGTTGAACATTTGCGTTCATTTGCCGCCTATAATACACCACGCATGGACACTGTTTTCCGTGCATTGGTGACACGGTGGATTACGCAAGTGATTTCTTTGTAGAGTGTGCAGTCTTCAGCAACAAGTCTTGTGTTCAATGGCAGGTAAATATTTAATAATGACGAGAAATAGTGCTGGAGCCTAAATACTACCCTGGGATACTTCAAAGGTTACATGAGTTCTGGTGTGGCTGATTAGTACATGTTGTATCCGGTTCAATGGGTCATCTTTTATCCATTCATTAACGGGCTGCTTGCCTAATATGTGTTCAGATTCTGGTATAGGTGTTTGATGAGATACCCAATGAAAGGCCCTTAAAAAACAAAAAAAAATTAAAGGGTCTGTTTGGTCCACGGAGTGAAGACTACTCGGGATGTAATATAAGTTCAACAAGCTGAGTGAGTGTGGATGAGTTCGTTTTTATTTCCTGGCTTGTTGACTGGGATCATTTTCGAGATCTTCCAATCATTTGGTGGAGCGCAAGTGGTTAAAGACTTTTTCATACACTATTGTTAAACAATGGGTTCCTAGCTCCTCATATATCTTAGGCATTCGGAATTCCGTGCTGCCGGGGGGGGGGGGGGGGCTTTTCTAATTTTTTATGCATAGTTTCAGAAGTACGTTTAGGGCATCCTGAAATGCTTCCCAAACATTTTAAACTAAACGTCTGTATGTGTGTTGAATCCTGGCCGCCCATATACAATGACTCGTTTCATCGTCCGGGTTTGTTTATTAGCTAAAAAAGCACAATTTCGATTCTTCCACCAACCCTCAACTGTAAAGCTGACGTCCCTTTAAGTCAGCCAACGAAAAGTCTCTGTCGTCCACTAAGCATGGCGACGCGGCGATGTTCGCCGAGTCATAGTTCACCGAGGTTGGTAGAGTCCTGCTATCTCAATTGTGGCGCCGTAAAGCCGTAACGAACGTTGTTTCCATATTGATAAGTCGCGCGGCACTGCCCGACTACGAACATGGTATACATACTGTGCACGTGCGTCACACAGCGCCCCTTCATCACTTCCAAAATGCGCCACCGGCATGCCTGGGTACCTATTGGCTCCGTCGCCTATCGCTACCGTGTTGTTTCCTCGTGCTTGCACCCGTTTAGTTTTGCCTCACGATGCATGTTTGAGGAATTATCAGCTGCTAGTGAGGCAAGTTGATTTAGTATTCCACGAAGAGGGAGCAGTTTCCACGAAGAGGGAGCAGTGGGTAGTTTCTTCGCCGAAGGTTATTACCTAAAATTGAGAACTCACATTGCGATTTTCCGAAAAATACCGGCGTATTTGGCTGGTGCGGATTAACAAAAACTACTTGAAGATTTCGGTGATATTTGCGTCTTCAGGTGTAGCTTCACTACAGGGAAGTGCTATAGCCAAGCACTTACCTGCAAACTCAGATAGCTCACCAATAAACTGTTCATATAAACTTGTCCTCGACCACTCTGTGCACAATCAGCGTGTCCGGGAGGCGGTTAAACTCGTGATAGTGATTGTGGAAATTCGGGTATTGCATTGAAATAAACTGTGAAAAGTAATGCGAAACAATATTTGTTCACTTTGAAGTATTGCCGATCGGTTCGGGTTGGGGGGTCAGGATTTTCAAAAATTGGTCCAATAATTTCTTAGCATGGTCTCCATCATTTTCAGGGACTCCAATGTACATTAGCGCACAACCAAAGTAAAATACAAGTTGAGAAAGGTGTCAAAACATATGCATAAAATAAGTGATGACCGACATTACCCCGGCACGCACCACGTGAATACTCTATCTGCCTCGCATAATAAGATCTTCGGCTCTTTCCACAAATTTTACTCAAATAGGCTCAACATCAGCACTGTTTAAAACACCGGGGGGGGGGGCACTGCTACTGTGGTGTCGTGGGCCGCATCAATATATTATATTGATATTATATCTGTTGTAAATTTGCCTAGCTCTGCACGACTCGTTTTCAATGGGAGCTGCTGCGCTTCGCTCATCCACTTTTAAAATTGCAGCTCGTGAGACTTTGGCCTATCGCTTGTTCTTGGGCCGCGTAATTCGTAGTGTTTGTAGTGAAAGCGCGATAATTGGCCCTCGTAGGCCATGATGGACAGCCGGTGTACGCGGTGGCTGGTATACGTGTCGCACACCTTAATTTTCTGGTCTTGTATCGAGTAAACAAGCGAGGCCTTCCTGATCCGATGAGCTCGTTAAAGCACGAAACGAAAAACCACCATGCTTCCCTTTCAACATCGTACACAGCAACAGATGACCAGCCCCCAACAAACCGCGCTGCAGCACGTGAACTGCTGTAGGTGCCTAGGGAGGTACCCGGGCAAGGCGGGAGAGGGTGACAATGGCGGAAGTGACATCACGTGAACACTATGTAGAGGCATGACGAGAACCAAGCCACTTGAACGCCGTAAAACACCAACATAACGCCGTAAAACACCAGCATAACGCAACCAACAGGAAAAACACTGGAATGCCTGCACAGAGTGAGCAGAGACAACTCGTGACGGAGCCCGGATGAACTTGAAAACAGAACCAAGCAGATCAATTGCTATACCTCCACAATACATATAGCTGAGAGCGCGAAAATTGCTGCATTAGTTTACCTCTTCTAGGTTCTTAAAAACCAGTTCTCGAGCAAAAGAAAGTGAACGCTTTTATAACTTCCCTTACCATGTTGTTCCACTAACGTCGCAGGTTAGTCCCTATGGCGACCAGTAGTGCCACATGACCGATAAGGAACCCCCCCCCCCCAAAAAAAAAAACACTGATTTAAAACAGATGTCATCAATATACACTGAACACATTGTGCAAAATATTTCGGAATCTCCATGCGTAATTATTAGTAGGTAAAGTTACAACCGGGCAGCTTTATTTTCATTTCACAATATCTTTAAGCATACCACCTCTGGCGTAGAATTAATATAACAGTTGACATATTACCTCTATGATGATTATGTTCAAATATGCAAGAGCTATGTTAGAAGTTTTAAAGTTTCGATGGTGATCGCTATCTGCTTGAAAACGGAATGAAAGAACTCATCCGGTAGGTTAGCTCTTTTCTCATCATCCCGTGCAGAGGACTGGGGTTGGCCTTTCGTGAAAGGTAATTACAGAATTTTTGCGAGGGCATCTTTAGGAAGTGACTGAGGCTGTTAAGAAAATGATTATTTATATATGTTGTTACCTTTACCTTCATGCTTTTCGTGGCTAGCGTGAGCCTGTGTTTGCGAATTGACTGGTCATTCATTTTCAAATACTTCCTTAGCCTTTTCACCTTGGTTTTTTGTGTATGATGCCGCTTATATTCCAAGGATTATAACGGTTTTTTTGTCGAATGTTCGTTTTCTTGACGAATTCACAACATGCTCAACTTGACGAAAAAGCGAAATATTTTCAAGCTTATACTACAATATTTACATTCAGAAAGCCGAAGGCAGAGAGCTGTTCTGCAGCTCAAGTCATATTAAAGTATACACTGCATGGTTTCAAATGAAAGTTTGCAAAATGTGCCATGAAGGGTACGTTCAATCATAATTATGTGGATTAATTCTTGTGTTTCGATAAACAAGCTCATAAAATGTTAGCGCGGTCGAGCAGTAAATGTACAGTTAAATATTGTGTTCTTAGCACACCAGAAGCGTCTGTTTGCCATGATCAAAAAGGCTGCGTTCCGGTGAACGATTTCATACGTGTCCAGCTGTGAGGGCAATCAAGGTATTTAAATTTTCTTGAGCTTGTTGATAAATGTTAATGATTGGCAATGCTGTAACCTCGATAGAAGACTTCGCTCCACGCAGCACATGATGTCACACACGTAATGGAAACATGGCGGTCGCCGGCGGTGAGTGTGGTCTGTAGCCGGTGGCTTCCTATTTTGCACTGGAACATTCATTTACACTTCTTTTCTCACATATATTTAGGCACAATGCACTAATTACCGGTATTTTTCACTGTAAACTGCATGTTGGGTCAACGTGTCATGGCACTGTTGAAATGCATGCGCTGGACACGCATTTAGAGAGGGGAGGCCGACAAGCGCAAACGCTTTGTCGGGCTTTGTGATATTTAAGTGCCTCCATCAATCACTAACGGCTCTTTGAAATGTATCAGAGGTGAGGCTCCTAAAAGCGTGGGTCTGTCTATTTCTTTTATGTATGTACGTGACCGCCTATAGTTTCATCTTTGCCAACTGCCCACTACTTCGTCCTTGTGAACATTCCTGTATGCCCCATCACCAATCCGCCACTTCGCCGGCCTTAAAGCAAATACTAAATATTTAGAAGCAGCCAATACGAAATGCAAGATGATCGTGTACTTTTATCCAGGTGCGTGTTAAAGAACCATAGATTGTCCCACTGTGCCAATACCTTGTTTGTACGGGACCGCCTATAGTTGCACCTTTGCAAACTGCCCACTACTTCGTCCTCGCAAACATCCCACTATGCATCATTACCGATCCACCACTTGACGGACCATAAAGCCGTTTTAATGAAGGGGGACGGGAAGCTACGTATAGCTATCACATACGAATAATAAAATTTCTTGTATAAATATATGCAGTGTTTGCCACGTGTTTTATGATGTAGTGGGCAATATTTGCGAATGGTTCACGCTTTAGCGATGAAACTCTGCAGCACTTCGCCCCTCTCATCATCATTAACTCTGTGTATACGCTTTGATTTGTTTTGTACCTGAGAGCTCTATCAGTGTTCTTTTACAAAGCTGAAGTTTTGTGCTTCATATATGCCATGCAAAACGGTCAAGCTTTCCAATTTAGTGGTATGTTTTCTTCATATGTTACCTGTTTGAAAAGCTTGGCTATTTTCGCCGCACGACAACCTTCCCATGCTTAGGTAAAGCAAGGCAGAGATATTTTCATAGGCATCGGGCTAACAAGAGCAATCAACAAGAGAAAGAATGAGCGATGTGTTCACTCGATTTAGCATTCGCCGTACGAATCACGTTGCCCAAGAATGGCTTCTAAAGAGCCTGATCAAGATATTGTAAGGATATTATGCGTCACCGACAACATACATTAGTCGTTAGAAAAGAAAAAAATATGCTTCTGCATTGCACGAAGACACGGTCGAATAACATTAAGACTATGCGCATCCTGTCTTCACTTTCTTCGTATATGTTGTGGGGGTGCCAACACCCCATGCGAAGTTCTTTTCGCTTCACGACACACGTGTCTCGAGCATAAGCCACATTAAGGAGTGACAACTATTGAATGGTAGGTGGCGTTGTGCTCGCGAGCACTTATCCCCACCATCATCATCATGGTTAGAACGGTGGCGCCGGAAGTGACGCCTGGCGAAGTGCCTTGGTGGCGGCACGGGACAGATGAGCGGTTCTTTTTGGAGTGTGGTGGTTAGCGCGAACAGCTTTCTTTAGCGGTAGGTTTTCGATAGGCGGCACCGCAGGCCGTCTGCCGTGGGCCCTCATGGTAAGTCAAGCATTAGCAAAGCCGCCTTGAGCTTGTTCTTGTGATTGTTATCTGCTTGAATTTGTGCAATTTAGGGTAAGGCTGTTCTAGCGGGTAGATCACAATTTATGTATATTAATTCGGTTGGTGATATTGTTGTACTAAAAGTAGTTAAATAAATGTGTTTGTTTCGCTCATTCCGAACGTGTCAGCTGTGTCCGTTCGCTCTAAGAGCGTGGCGCTCGTTCCCCATCGAGAGCCCACACTGGCTGCCCAACGTAGAGCTCTTGGATCATCAGACCACAGTTTCCGCGGTTCGGTAGCACCTTTTGTTTGAGCCGGGGAAAAATGGGGCTAAGGGGGTTTGCATTGCTTGAGTCGGCGGCGTGCTTTGTCGTGAGCGCGGAGATCGATTTTTGTAACGTGTTTGTACTTGTTGGTGCGTTGAGTTGCTTTTTTTCTGCTCGTAAGTGGTTTTTTGTTGTTGGTGGTGGTTTTAAAGAAGGTTGTTCAGTTGGAACGAGAGCCATGCGCTCTGCATCCTAGAGTGAGCAAGGCTTTGAGCATGTGGGTTGTAGGCCAACCCCGAAGCGAGTGTGTACGGAAGACTCGCAGGTGGTCTGAGTTTCTTTAAATAGCTTCTCTTATCCCTTTGTGCTCAGGGAGGTGGAGTCGTTGCTGTCTTGTCTTGCGGCTCAACGCTGGGGCGTCGTGACACCGTAGTGGACGGTGGGTGCCGATCGCTCGGTAAGCTGCTGTGTGCGGCGAGCGAGTAGCGCCACCTTACAAAGTGGACGTCTCCTTACAGCTGCCTCTTCTGCGCCTAGGCTGGGTGCTGGGTGGATGCCGGTTGTTCTCGAGCGACTCATTAGACCTAAAGCTCTGCGCAACCCCCTGTCGCACGTGGTACAACTAGGTGGATCGTGGCGTTGAGGTGTTGGGCACTGGTTTCCTCGCTTTTATTTTTATCTTGCGATGCACGAGTTAAGAAAAGTGACCTTTCTTTCATTTGAGCTGGGCGTCTTGGTAGCCGCCGATGTATTAGTTAGCAGTACTGGCCGTCGTACCAAATGGGTGAGGAGTCCGAAAGGTTTCTTCCCTTTGCTTTACTGCATTGTTCTGTCGGGTGTTTTCAGTGTACGCAGTGGGAGTGATGTAACCCACAGCTGGCTGTCTTCAGAACATCGCCCGCCACTGGCCAGGAATGCGGTTGAGACATCGGGCGAGGACCCTGCGCAACGGCCTGCATTCCGGTGCCCTCGTGAGTGCTGGTCGCAACCAGAAAACGTGTTGGCGCGAGTGACCGTTCCTTGCGCCGACGGCAATGTTGCCGTTGTGGGACCGGTACTGCGGTGAATTCGTCGAGCCAGATAGCGCAGCAATGTCGACTTGTGGTGGTGTCAAGGTGCATGGGCATTCTTAAGGGACACGTGTCGTCATCTTTTGTTATAGCTTGTGTAGCCGTTATTTTTTTTCTTTTTTCGGCATTTGATTTGAATTAAGGTTGGGGGATATTGGGGTGCAACTCTCCCTGTACAGTTGTTTGCGCCTCATGGCGCACGTCAACTATCGAGCGGTAGGAGGCGTTATGCTCGCGAGCGTGTATCCTCACCATCATCATCATGGCTAGAATGGTGGCGCCGGCAGTGACGCTTGGCGAGAGGCCTTGGGGGTGGCACAGGACAGATGAGCGGGTCTCTTTGGAGGGCGGCGGTTAGAGGGGACGGTTGTTTCTAGCGGTAGGTGTGCGGTAGACGGCACTGCGGGGCGTCTGCCGTGAGCGCTAGTGGTAAGTCAAGCGTTGGCGAAGCTATTTTAGTGTGTTCTTGTGGTTGTTATCTGGTTGAATGTTGTGTGATTGTGTGTAAGGCTGTCGTAGCGTGTGCATTACATGTATAGTAATGCGGTTGACAATATCGTTGATTCAAAAATTTGTTAAATAAATGTGGGTGGTTTTTGCTTCCCTCCGACCATATCTACTGTGTCCGTTCACTCTAAGAGTATGGCGCTCTTCATATGGAGATTTCACAGTGTTCGTATAGTGCGCTGCAAGTTCCGCCAGGAATTACAACCTGATCACTGCGTCCTTCCTGATAGGTTGTGCCACTTTTCTGCTCAGTTGGCAGTGAAAAAGTAAAGCGGTGGTTCAGCATGCCTTCGCTCTATGTTAACTGAAGTATGTGCACTTCGCTAGCTGCTCACAAAAATCGGGAGGCAGGTTATGTCTGCAGGGGTAATCGTTGATGTAGACTTGGTCTGTACACTTGGCCGTTTATTATTTTTGATGGCACATTCTTTTATCAATAGAGCAACACACAGTGATTGGGCACCGAGTCAACGTTCCGGAAACTACAATTCTTTGTAAATGTGTTTAGGAATATTTCAGACTGCTACATTAATTTTTTCACAAATTTCTGTTTTACACATAGTTCGAGAAATAGCTGAAGTGCTTCACTAGCAGTGCAAGAATTATTCCCGATAATTTTTTAGAAACTTCTTTCTGCTTCACACTCTCTAAAAGAAACTCACCGCTGTGCAAATGCTGTATGCCCGGTGTGTCACGTATTTACCAAGGATCTGAACAACAACAACAAAAAAAGCTGTTTAACACCACTGAATGAAACCACTGGTGGCACGTGGTAGGCCGTCTCGTGGCGCGCATTAGGGCATTTTTTAAGTGTGAAGTTGTTTAAGCCAGCTCTTCGTCTGGGTAGAGCGAACAGCTAACTATCATCATTGCCAAACGGGTCATATTGAAGGTGTTTGCATGTCTTACATCTTGGACCACAGCAAGGTGGCTGTAGAATGCGGGTGTACTTTTGCCGCAGTATTGGCGCTAATGCGTTACAAGTAACACCAATACCGGTAACGCGTTACTTTTTTCGGTAACTTAGTAGGCAGTTAAATATCTCGGGCTTAGCGGGGTATAGCAGGCCAATCGTGATAGTGCGCATGCGCAAATACGCACGTTACCCGTACCACTTACCGTACGCACACCATTTTTCAGATTTTACGTTACCGTGTTAGTGGGGTGTACGTAGCGTGCGTAAGCAAGGCGGTGCTGTCTGGTAATGTACTTGTTACAATTTTGGAACGGTAAGGAATAATGTACCTACGTTACAATTTTTAGGCAACTTATGGTGTCTCCTTCCTCGCTGCTTTTTTATCATGTATTTGCCTTTATCCCAGAGCTCACTCCAATGAATGCTCTTGTCGCAGGGCCGGTCAGCTGTCCGCATAAAGGCTTTGATAAAGAAAGCGAGGGTGGAATCGCTTTTTCTTTTTCTTTTGTGAAAATCACTGTAAGAAATTGCTGGAACGCTGCAACTTCATGTAGGAAGTTTGAGCCATCGCCACACGCAGCTTGAAGAAAGCCACGGAATCCACCGTGACAAACTCTAAACCCTGCTATTTATGTTAATAGAGTGTAGGAGATTGTTTGCTGGCGCCTGCGCTTTTCCGTGCCCAAAAGACAGGATGCCCGAAAGAGAAACACGTAGACTCGTTTACTTCATACCACGAGTTGATTGTCACGTTTCGCACGTGGGCAAAGCGAAAACTTCTTCGAGAGTCTGCGGTAACCTAAACCAACGTCTGCAAGTTCGAGTGACAAAGGACTAAGCGTAGTGAAGGACCACCGCATCAAATTGTCCAAGTTCGGCATTGTCGATTTAGAGCCCAATTTATAATTGGCTTTTTGTGGAATCCTGGCCCATCCAGGGGACAGCCAGTAACTTAGCCCGTCTACAAGTGCACTTTCGATGGAGCCTGCCTACACGAAATTCTGCTCATCATGGACGATAAGGGTGACCCAATGGCAGCAAGAAAGCTTTTAAAATGAACGTGAGGGAGGCGCCAAAGGTGGAATTTTTTTGTGTGATGAAAATAAAGCTTTTTATTTAGGTTCTTCTCGCTACCTTAGTTGGCTCGGTTTCTCACTACCCTCTTTTTACACTAAAACTTATTTATACCGCTGTCACACTAACACCACGACTAAGAACATTTTTTAAAGGCATCTACAGGGCAGCACAGTAAGTCTCTTAACCGCAGGTATCGCAAAGCAGTGGCTTAGGCACAACATATTTTGGCGGGATGGGGGAGGTAAAGAGAGGACAGCTCTTTGAACTGAAGTGGGGCCGAGCAGACTAAAGTTCATTTTGCACCATGCATGCCATCGCGAAAAAGAAATCAGAGAGCGTTGGGGGAGGGGGTGTATGGGCCTGGTATGCCATCCCCTGGCTACGCCACTGACGCAAATAGGCGATTTCACTTGAGATCGACACGAATATTTAAAAAATGAAACTCTAAGTTTGATTATTTTATATTTTGTGCATATAGCACCCAGTAGCCCGAAAAGCAACTCAGTGTTCTTTTTAACTGCGTAATTTACGAGGCGAGAAATATCGGACATATTCAACACGGGAGAGCAAATTTCGTCACCAGTCATTCTAGAAAGTTCATAGTGATGTAACACGCAAATATTACCGTTACAAAGAACGCGTCCTGTGAGCGAAATATATGCACAACAAAGTGTGAAAGAACATTTTATCAAACTTCGAGAGCAAAAAAAACCATTTTTTAAAAATGTCTAACTATAATGGATTTCATTGCGACAAAATATTCGCTACAGGGTTGAATGAACGTACTGTAGAAAAAGGCTGCGCTGCAATGTTGAGGACGAAAAACTGGAATGACACAGGGAAAGAGCAGCCTCCGCAACTTCTCAACTTTGCAGCGCAGCCTTTTCCTGTAGTGTGTTCCAACTAGCCCCCACACAAGCTTTTCTGATCAGACATATGAACTTCGTTTTGAAAACAAGTTTTGCTTTTTTCTCTTTGCAATGGCAGTTATGTCTCTGGCAGAGTTGTAGCCATTACAGAAAAAAGTAACTAAATCCGTTAATCGTTACTCCAACGAAACTGAAAGTCGTTACCGCCTAAGTTACCGCCAAAAAAGAGGCAACGCGTTAACGTTACTGAAAAAAGTAACAAATGTTATCTCTGCCGCTACTACACACGTATAAACTTCAATCAATGTGTCTTTGTTACAGGAACTCACATTAACATTTTTATAAATCGAGTTTATGTTTCACGGAAAACTTTTTAAAACGAAAAAGGATTATAATAAATATGCTCATTTAAAAAGTGTCATTAGTACAATTTTGCGGGATCTTAGAATTGTACAGGGGCTTCAGACCTGCTTGTTACATGTGATGGCTTAATGTGACTGTGGCACATGGTGAAGCTATTTTTTCTCAATATGACCATATACACAATATCAGATTTAATAATCACTGTTAGCAACAAGAAAATTATGACTGATATCTCAAGATATTGTCAGATAGTCAAGATATTGTCTCAAGATATTGGCTCTTTTTTAATGCGAACAGCCCTCCAGTGGAGATCGTAGAATTTCAAAAGGGTGGTCCTAGACTTCTGAAATAGCTTACCACGTACACGCACCAGTAGGCAATTGCGGGGGCCTGCAATAGAGCTCCTTTAATTTTTATTAGGGGGGTGGGGCATTTTTGCACTTGTGGCACAAGATGTCTCATGGTCCACTCCTGTCATCTCGTTTGGGCCACCAAAACATACAGCACGTATGCGGAAAACCTACACAGAAAAGGACTATTCTGAAACACGCTTAAGAAAGGCTTTATGACTTGGTACTGGAAAAAAACATTTGTGCATAAATATTTCTCGTTAACTTTAGCCTGTATAATAACCATAAAAATTTGCAAAGTGTTTATGTGAGCGTGTTCGAAAGCAGCCTCGCTGCCTCAAGATTTCAGTAGTCGAAAACATAGCTGCCGTTGTGGACAGAAAGAATCAAACTTCTTTCAAATACAAAGTTGATAAGTCTTATCAAATTTGCATCAAATACTTTGTAGCAAGTAAAAAAATAATCATCAATATATAGATATCTTTAAATGGCTTTCTTTGCTCTACAAGTTTTAAACGATGTTTTTTTGCACTTTTCGTTGTGGACATCTTCCATACACAAGATTTCTTCTTTTTAACGGTAAAAATTGTATGCTGACCCATTATGAGCTTTTGAGAACAACTGGTGATGAGATTAGTCTCTCCGTGTTGGTATGTACAATATTTTTTGCCTCGTAAATTATGCAGTTAAAAAGAAAACCGAGCTCATTTCTGGCCTACTGGGTGCTATATAAATGAAATTTGAAATACTCAATGAAATCCAAAATTCGGGCACCCTTAAGCTTCAATTTAAAAAGTCGAACGTAATATTGAAATCCGGCTCCTAGTGTACCTTTGAACCGCTAAGTGCAAACTTAATATGTTTTGTTACATACACATACACACACGCACACACACACGCACACAGTAGATACCAGCGCGCGCGCACGACACGTACATACAGGTTTTTGATCTAAAGCAAGATTCACATCACCTCCAAGATACACGCTGCGCGCTCGCCATTTCGGAAGCCATAAAGAGTCTCGCAATGCCTCGCACATAGCAGCACATTATCTAGCGTTTGCGGTTTGCTTGATCAACGCCTCTGGAGAAAAGGATATGTTTTCCGCTAGATGGGCGTATGAGAGTGGGCGTGTTTTTCGGCCGGTCCTCGACCAGATTCCTTGGAGGAGCACGCGAACATCTAGTGGGGACTCGTACTTTAGGGGCGCTTCTATGCTTCCTTTTTCACCCCAGTTTTTATTTTCACGGCTTTTCTTGCACCCCCGTGCGCCATTTATTATTTTTTTCTTTGCCCTCTTGAGTCATATTTTGTCTCAAACACTCTTTAGGGCTAACAAGATATAGAGGAAGAGCAGAGCCCTCTCGTCTCCTTTTAATTCTGACATCGTCCAGTGCGGCCCATCGCCTGTACGAGTAATGACGGACACCCCTTCTGAGGATACTGCTGACGAGGTCACCCTCCGCACAAGCCTGCATGCAACCGCAACGAGCCGCCCCAGCGCACCCAAACAATCGTCTGTGGCCCGATGATGACCCAGACTCGTATATTGGAGGCGGCCGCAAATCGTCTTCGAAAGGACTCATCTTCCAGCACCCCAAATTCTTGGCCCCCTGTACTAAGGATCTGGAAACTGTTGACACTGCGCCGGCGTCACGCACCAAAAATTAAGGCTGCCACCACGAAAACCGCGATGCAAACGACCACAGCCGAGGAGGTCGCCGCCGCCATTTCCTTAGCACCACAGCCTTCCCAAATGCGAGCGTCTATTTATTAAACAGAATCTTACCTAAGAAGAGGTTTTGTGGGGATTCTTCGACCTAAAGATTTTCTGTGATGGCGCCGTGACGTTGCAGCCGAGATTTTGAAACGCCGCCAGTATATAGGTCTTCTGTGACGCCACTTCGTCGACTGGTAAGGTGCTCTCAGGCCTGATTCTCATGCTAGCGCCTTGCTCGAGTGAGTTTGACGGTTTGGTCATGATTTGGCTCTGCGAGTCGTGCAGCTTTCGTGAGTATAACGTGGTACACGAATGGGTGCTCTGTAGTGATTTTGTCAACATCGTGGTGACTGCGCTTGCTCGATCAGCAGACGTCGCAGGCTGAAGTGCACTGCCGTTGCACAACAGCATAGCAGTCGCTCTATTATTTGTAGTTGTACTCTGCGCTGTTGGACGCTATTCTGTATATAATAATCAGAAATAGCTGTCCACATCAGATAGCATGATAATGTTGGGCTATGCTACTGGAATTCGAGAACACTTTCACAGACGCATCCCATGTAGTGTTGAATTTTTCGGCACCTCTGATAGCTTCTTGAAAAGTTCCTTGTGTTTAAAACTGCGCATGCTATGTCTGGCTACGATCTTTTTTGCGCTGTGCGAGAGGAGGTTAAGCTGGGCTCTCACGTGCATGCACAGCTTTTTTTTAGTTCATTCCCCATTTTACTACGTTTTCTTTACTGCAAGAATATATCGCACACACCATTGATAACAGAGGGAAATAATCGAGCGTCTCTCAGTCAGTTAGTTCCATTATTTTATTTATTTAATAATACTGTCAATCGCGTCAGAGATTTTTACAGCAGTGGGTTGGAAAGTGTCAACAAGCATTCTATATTCACATACTTATACAATTGTAGGGGTACAAAAAAACTCATGGTATAAAATGATAACGATTATGGACCTACATTATTAACGAGGCACATGTCTCAGCCACACGTGCACACACTGAAAAAAAAAACACGAAAAAGAAAGAAAAAGGTAAGCACGGAACATACGAAGTTGGTACCGACTTCCATTTTTAAACCACAAATGTACTGGCAGGATGGACAATGATCAGTACAATCCTGATAGCGTCGAGTGCCGCTATCAGAAGTAAATACTTAAATACTGTATCATTAAATATTATTAATAAATTATGAAATTATTATTATAATTATTAAATTATTAAATACTGTATCAAGACGGGGCTCATATGACATCAATAGAGCTGAATTTAGACAAGCCATAGCTATTCTTCTCTTGAAAAGTTTCGAATGCTAGACACGGCAGATCTGTTTTCCGTTCACTAAGGAGTGCTTTCAGTTGGTGGTTCAGAAGCGTGCTTTGTATTGCTTTTAAGTAGCCTTATAATGGTTGCCCATTTACACGTTTTACTTATAAATTATTGTGTTGTCCTTGTTCAAGAAATGGGACGTTAGTTGCAAAGAATCATAGTACTTTTATTTCACGTAATAAGTAATTCACGAAAATTGCGCAATATTGTCGCAGTGGGCACTCTACCCGGCAAACTCGTTTGGCACTATTGCAAATCCCCGAGCTGCTTCCCAAACATCTTCCAGTTGCTTCCCCATCACCTCCCTGCTGTTTCCACATCATCTCCAAGGTGTTTCAGAATGTGCACAGCACTCAACGTATGGGTGCAGGTCACCTTCCATTGGGTTAGAGTGGCTAGCCAAGTGCACGAAATTGGCACGCATGGTGCTGCAGATCCAAGTTTGGTCATAGGGTAAACCCAACCTTCCACTGTGGTGCTTTTCAGATGATGACCATTGTTGTCATACTCCGAAACGCACTGCAACTGTCGCAGATGCAATAAGACGTTTCGAAAGAGGTGGCACTTGTCGCCTCGATTGAAATTGGTTATCAGTAGACATGTATGGCAAGGCTCCCATAGATTAAGTTCACTTGCGTGGGACGACGGGGCTCGACCGGTGAAGGCGTGGTACGGCAGACAACCGTGCTTATCGTTGGACAACCCTGAGCCTGCTCTAGTTGGTACTGTGGTAGTTGCAAAAATTGATCCAATGGTGCCCCTCGCCTTGATGTTCAGCCAAGCACAGACTGTGCAGGGAAGACACGTGCGGATCAAGATGGCTTACGTGGGACGACGGTGCCGGACCAATAGATCCTGCACGGGAATTCACAAGCCATTGCTGACCAGTGCTTGCCTCCCGTGATTGTGACAGCTGGTCTTCTTGGTGATGCAGAAGACGCTGCAGAAGAGGCGCCACACGTCTTCACAAAGGTTGTATGTGGGCATTCTGCGCAGAAGTGAACGTGCGTCTAGACCTGGTTTGGTTGCGTAGAACGACGGTGCTCTACCGGTGGAAGCATGGTGCTGTGGTCGATGCGGCATGAATTTGCGTGTGCAGACTCTTTCAACGACGCCTCCTAGACTTGAGTAGTCTCTTCTCATTCCAAGCTGGAGTGGCCTGCAGTATTCGAGGCAGTCGAAAGCTTGCGCTTGGTTTTCGGATCAGCTCCGTGCCGTAAGCACATTCGATGACGAGGATGATGATCCTTGTTATTCTGGCGCCTAAGAACCTACGTACCCATTAAAGGAGATTGGCAGGGTAGAAGGTGAATTCTTCCCACAATCACAGTATTAGTGTACGCTGACGTTTACAGAGTAAGTAAATTTAATTAGCTGCTAATTTTAAGTATCAATTACTGCACTACACAAAAAACGTCCATCACATGAATGGTGGATTCCACCAACCACCATTCTGGGGAATTATGGTGCTGGAAATATTGGTGGCAGATCTCTTATGTTGCGTATTGTGGCTGCTAGAGTGCCGAACAGCTGGATCGCCAAACAGCCTCAAAAATACTATGAGAAGATGCCACTAAAATAATCATGATATAGAGAGCACCCGTAACAAAAAACAACCACATGAATTAGAACGTGCAACCTGCGGATTGTAAACTGAACACACACTACTCACTGCACCATGCCGACACATAGAAACTGTGCTGTTAAATGAGTAGTCAACTTGCAAGTTGGACTGTCCAGCTTCTGTTCTGTTTGTCGCGTACTCAAGATGGATGGTATTTGCCCTGCTACTGAAATTTGGAAAGTTATGTACACAAACAACTGCTCCCTGTAAGGATTGCCACTGCAATAATGGCAACAGCGCTGTGATATTGTACAATTCACAACCGCAAGAAAAAAACTCAGTAACTAAGGAGCAGGTACATGTTTATCGGCGGTCACTGTCAAACTTGATATCCGTTTCACGCACGTTACAAAGGGCGACATCTGCTCAGGCTTATGATGCATCTAGGCTCATTCGATTCATACGCTCACACAATTGATTGAGTATAATGTTGTCTTTCGCGACGCGCACAGCACAGTCGTGCCAGCGTACTACTGTCGCTCTATCATTAGCAACAACTACATAACGGCTTGGCGGAAACAAATTCAGTGCGCTGGAAACATTATGCTATCATAATGGTTCAATAAACATACAAAAGGCGAGTCCTTGTCCTCGCATAGAGCTAGAGAAGTGCCCGCAAGTGCTACCGGCGGCGGACGGTGAGGGAAGGCGTAGGAATAATAATAATAGAGAAAAAATACCCACACCTTCCTTCTCGTCACTCATAGATGCATCCGTTGCAATTACTATATTAGTACCTAATTGAGATAGATGTTGTTCTAATAAACCAATCAAATATTTGGAGGGCAAGTGTTTAGCGTTTATGGGGAAGATATCGTCAAGTTTTATTTGCACTTGGCCGATTGGTTTGACAGATGGCGTGATCTCGAGTATATTAGCATTTAAAGCATCTAGAAGTGTTTGAACAAATATCACTTGGGGTTTATATACACGGGACCAATGCTCATTGCAAAAGACACCAGGCTCAGCAAAGAATACACACTGTCGCTTTTTTAAAGTGGAATCAGAAAAATTTAAATAGGTTTTTACTGTTAAAATACAAAATCTGCAAGCAAGGGTGGGTATCCGAGCTTCTTGATACAAAACATTGTTAGCTGTGAGTTTTGGCACACCTAAACAACTACGTAGAGCTTCCCGCTCTAAGAGAATCAGGGGGTTTATTTTGTATGCTGGTCCACCAGAGAATAGTACACATCCGAATTCAAGAATCGGACGAACGTACATGCGATAAATCATGATCAGCGTATCTCTGCGAAGACCGGAACGGAGGCGGCCAAGCCTACCTATCATTCCAACAGCGCGTGTAGTCTTGATTTTAATATATTCAGTGTGGTCACGCCACCTCAGTTTTTGATCGTACAGTACACCCAGATATTTAATACAGTTAACCTGGGGAATTATTTCTTGATGGAACTGAAGAGAAATAGTAACTGGTGCGTCCAATAGAAAAACCATTTTAGCACTTTTAGTTACGTTCAGGTTCATATGAACTTTCTGAACCAGGTTTCCAATGTTGCCAAATAACACTGTAAAGTCGAATGTAGTAAATAAATATTGCTGTCAGACGCAAAGAATGCGATATCATCTGCATATACATATACTTGTACCTTATCACTTAGTGGTATTGAACTTAACAAAATGTTAAATAGCACAGGCGATAGAACAGAGCCTTGAGGAACACCTCTCGTTTGGCTATACTTCGGCGTGGAAACACCTCGTTGGAAGCAATAAGATTTTCTGTCTTTTAAAAATTCGTATACCCAATTTGTTATGTACTGCGGGAACGTAAGCTCTTTTAGGACATTGATAGGAATAGGATGTTCAACACTGTCATATGCCTTGGCTAAATCAAGGGTTACTAGGGCCGCATATTGCCGTCTGTGCCGAGCAAGCTTTATTCGAGCCTCTAAATCAACATGCGCCCACCATATAGAGTAACCTGGTCTAAATCCAATCTGGCACGCACTGAGTATCGCATTATCTGTTATGAACTTCGTAACTCTAATGTAAAGTATTCTTTGTATTAACTTAACTACGTGTGATGTTGAAGCGATTGGCGTAATGTTATCTATGTGCATTCCTAGTCCCTGTTTTTTAAGAAGCGGTATTATTTTTGCAAGTCTTCAGTCAGGAGGTATCCAACTATTTTCAAGTGAATAGTTGACAACGTTAAGGAGGTCTTCAGGAGAGATGTCGAATAATATTTTTAACATTTCTGAAGTGACGCCATCTGGTCCAGGACCTGTGTTTGGCAGAATACGAACGACGTGCGCAAGTTCATCCCACTTCAATAAAATCATTTCCGAATGACGGTTTTGCACACTTTATTTTGATTTGTGATGTAAATCTCTTCTCCAATCCTAATGTAATTTCAGTTAATGTATCTTCCAACTCAGTAGGAGAAAAAAATAACGGAGTCAATATTTACGTGTGCTGTAATAGCTTTACGATTACGGAGAAATCTGAATAGAGCTTTCTTGTTGCCGCTCTTGGATAGATTGCTGTACCGTTTTTCTTCATAATCGTCTTTCGCTAATGAAACTGTTCTCTTAAAGCTAGCTTTAGCAAATAAGTAATTTCTCCAATTAGTCGGACATTGGTTGGTAAGGAGTATTCTCCATGCAGCGTTGCGGCGTCTATAATCTTTGGCGCAATCCACATTCCACCAGGCAGATATGAATTTTCCCTTTGTTGAAGATACAGGGAACTGTGATTTTTTGATTGTACACTTTAGGATGGAACAAAGGCTCATAGCTTTCATATTTGCTTCCATATTGGGCAAGGAAGACAGCGTTGAGTGTAAGTTCTCTTTAAAGTTAGAGTAGTTTACAAAACTTTGCACCTGGCGATCTACCGTCACTAAAGGAATGCTGACTTCAAATACCAGGGGGCAGTGATCACTACTTGTAGCGGTATCAAGAACAGTCCAAGACGATATTGTCACACTTGAGCTTGCAAATGTCAAATCTAAGACAGACCTCAAATTACATCGAATGAATGTCGGAACTCTGGAGTTTCAACAAATAAGGTTATTCTGATTAGTCCAGTCCCACAACCGTTTTCCTGATGAATCAGTGCGGAATCCTCATGAAACGTGATGGGAATTGAAGTCTCCCGCAAACAGTATACTGTTTCTGCAAAAACTCACAGTCACATCAACGGGTCTTTCATCTTGTCTTCCAGCCGGAAAGTAGTTGTTGACTATAGATTGTGGCGCGCATCCGGAAAAGTGGATTTCCAGAACCAATACTTCATAATCTTGTGATAATTGTTGGTAAACCAAGTGTGATTTATGACAAATTTCGGATGAAATTAAAAACATTAATCCTCCACCACGTGAGTCTCGGTCCAGTCGAAAGCACTGATAGTTTTTTAGATAGAAGTTTTGATCAGCAGACAGCCAAGTTCCTTGTAAAATTTTGACGTCTGGAGATTGTTGAGAAATTAGATATAGTAAGTCTGTAGTTGCAGAGAGAATTGAACGGCAGTTCCACTGAAGTACTCTAAGGCACCCTATGATGATAAGCAAGCAGTAGCAACTGCTTGATCTAAGATACTCTATTTTAAGAAGTCCGCTTTAGTCCTAGGTTCCTTCACACACTTTTTTTGTTTTTGGATGGGAAGAATTATTAAGTTTGCTAGTGGTGATCTGGCGCGTTTCAAAAGGCGAGCATCCATATCTAAATCCCGATTACTTATTGATTCTGAATCAGATATACCTTCCTGCTACGTTGTGTTAGATCTGGAAGGCATTGCCTTATTATCAATAGACACATATGACTGATGTTCGGCAGGTTTATTAATTGAGGCACTAGGAGGTCGGATATGCTTAGTTATTTGGTCAGATGCGCCCGACATCTGTGAATCCATAATATTATTGAGTGAGTCGCACAGATTGAGTAAAATTGTTCTACTACTTCTTCTACGGCCTTTTCTACCATAGCAGAAATGGACTGAGAAAGTGATGCATCCATAGAAAGAGGTGGACGAGCTGCTATGCCGGCATAACCCTGATTCCTGCTTTGAATTTCTGCAATTGCTTCTCTACGAGAGCATCGTCTCCTTCCAATGATTTCAATCACCTGAAGTTGCTTTGATCTTGCAGGGCAGTTAGGATCGTCTGCAGCGTGATTTGCCTTGCACAAACAGCATGTCTCATTGTCTGATTGACACTCAGCAGTACTATGACCAGCCCCGTATATGGCCCCGCATATGCGGCATCGGGCCTCCGATCGACAACCTTTAGTATTGGGCCCAAAGCGCCAACATTTAGCACATTGCAGCGGACGGGGAGCCAAAGCTTCGACCTTTTAAATAAGCGGCCATGCCTTGATCTCCGAAGGGCGATCTGTTCCAGCGAATGTGGCAATTACAGTTTCAGTTGGAACTTTCTGTTGGTTTTCCTGTTTGGTACAGCGGTAAACAGAAATAACACCTGCTGGGAAAAAATGTCCAAGACTTCTGCAGGGCTTAGACTTGCGTCTACACCCCAAACCAATCCTTTGCAGCAAGCTAGATGAGGTGGGATAAAAGAGCTCACCGGATGTGATGCAGAAGTAGTGCACTTCAGAAGGTCTTGGATGCAAGCCTTGTCTGGTGAGCAGCATAGTATACCCCCGCGTCCGAACTGACGAACCTCTGTTATCACTAGAGAGTGGGGAGTGATCGCACGAAGTTCCGTTTGGATTGTCTTGGGATTTTTCATGCGGATGAACCCACCGGTAGTCGGCACCAAAGCGACAGGAACGCTACGGGTTTCATTGTGGAGAAACAACTCCAGAAGAAGATCTTGAGGGGGAACAGAGGCTGACCAGAGGGCAGGCCTCTGGCCCGGAGAAGAAACAGACATGAAATAGGAAGAACGTACACTTATCAATGCACTAAAACAGTTGCGGAACAAGAGGTAGATCTAATAAAATAAATATAACTGCCGGCTACTTGACCGCAACCCTGAGGATGGAACAAGAAACGCAGGCACAGGCACGAACGCAGTCCTCCGTGCTCGTTCGTGTTCCGTCTGCCCAAGGCACACCACCCGAGCTTAAACTGAGCTATCACGTGCATGTACAGCTTTTCTTTTAGTTCATGCTACATTTTACTACGCTTTCTTTACTGCAAGAATATATCGAAGACACCAGTGATAACAGAGGGAAATAATCGAGCGTCTCTCAGTCAGTTAGTTCCATTAGAAATACTGTATCAAGACGGTGCTCATATGACATCAGTAGAGCTGAGTTTGGACAAGCAATAGCTATTCATCTCTTGAAAAGTTTCGAATGCTAGACACGGCAGATCTTTTTTAGGTTCACTAAGGAGTGCTTTCAGTTGGTGGTTCAGAAGCGTTTTTTGCATTGCTTTTAAGTAGCCTAGAATGGTCACCAATTTATGCGTTTTGCATATCAGATATTGTGTTGTCCTTGTTCAAGATACAGAACATTAGTTACAAAGAATAATAGTCCTTTTATTTCACGTAATAAGTATTTCACGGAAATTGCGCAACATGGTCGAAATGGGCACTCTACCCGGCAAACTCGTTTGGCACTATTGAAAATCACCGAGCTGTTTCCCAATCATCTCCGAGTTGCTTCCCTATTGCCTCCCAGCTGTTTTCCAGTCATATCCAAGGTGCTTCAGGATGTGCACAGTACCCAACGTATGGGTGCAGGTCACCTTCCATTGGGTTAGAGTGGCAAGCCAAGCGCACTAAATCGGCACGCATGGTGCTGCAGTTTCAAGTTTGGTCATAGCGTAGACCCATCCTTCTGTTGCGGTGGTTTTCAGATGATGACCATCGTGGTCATACTCCGAATAGCACTGCAATCGTCGCAAGTGCAATAAGACGTTTCGAAAGAGGTGGCACTTGTCACCTCGATCCAAATGGGTTATCAGTAGACATGGAAGCGAAGGCTCCCCTAGATTAAGTTCACTTGCGTGGGACGACGGGGCTCTACCGGTGAAGGCGTGGTACGACAGACAACCGTGCTTATCGTTGGTCGCTCTCTGAGCCTGCTGTGGTTGGTACTTTGGTAGTTGCAAAAAATTGATCAAACGGTGCCCCTCGCCTTGATGTTCGTCCATGCACAGACTGCGCAGGGAAGACACGTGCGGATCAAGATGGCTTACGTGGGACGACGGTGCCGGACCGATAGATCCTGCACAGGAATTCACAAGCCATTTCGGACCGGTGCTTGCCTCCCGAGCTTGTTACAGCTGGTCTTCTTGGAGGTGGCAGAAGGCGATGCCGAAGACGTGCCACACGTTTTCACAAAGGCCGCCTGTCAGCATTCGGCGCAGAAGTGAACGTGCGTCTAGAGCTGGTTCGGTTGCGTAGAACGACGGTGCTCTACCAGTGAAAATACGGTGCTGTGGTCGATGCTGGATGAATTCCCGTGTGCAGACTCTTTCAGCGATGCCTCCTATACTTGAGTAGTCACTTCTCATTCCAAGCTGAAGTTGCCTGCAGTATTCAAGGCAGTCGAAAGCTTGCGCTTGGTTTTCGGATGAGCTCCATGCTGTAAGCGCATTCGATGATGAGGATGATGATTCTTGTTATTCTGGCGCACCCTCACAAAGAGGGATCGGCTAAGAACTCGGCGGCAAAATTTTTATTGAAGAACGCGCTGCACTATTTCTACAACCTCTGTCCTTCGCAACAGGCACATACCCAATAAAGTTGATTGGCAGTGTAGAAGGTGAATTCTTCCCACAATCACAGTATTATTCTAAGCTGAAGTTTACAGAGTAAGTAATTTTATTTACTGCTAATTTTAAGTATCAATTACTGCACTACAGAAAAAACGTCCATCATATGAATGGCGGATTGCTTCAACCACAATTCTGGTGAATTATGATGCTGGAAATATTGGTGGCAGATCTTGTATGAGGTGTATTGTGGCTGCTAGAGTGCCGGATAGCTGGATCGCCAAATAGCCTCAAAAATACCGTGACAAGATGCCACTAAAATAATAATGATATAGAGAGCACCCGTAACAAAAAATGAACCACATGTATTAGAACGTGAAACCTGGGGATTCTAAAGTGAACACACACTACTCACTTTGCCATGCCGACACATAGGAAACTTTGCTGTTAAATGAGTAGTCAACTTGCGAACTGGGCTGTTCCGCTTCTGTTCTCTTTGTCGCGTACTCAAGATGGATGGTATTTTCCCCTGCTACTGAAATTTGGACATTTATGTACACAAACAACTGCTCCCTGTAACCATTGCCGCTGCAATAATGGCAACAGTGCTGTGATTTTGTACAATTCACAACCGCAAGAAAAAACTCAGTAACTGAGGAGCAGGTACATGTTTATCGGTGGTCACTGTCAAACTTAATACCCGTTTCACGCTCGTTCCAAAGGGCGACATCTGCTCAGGCTTTATGACGCATCTAGGCTCATGCGATTGATACGCTCACACAATTGATTGAGTATAATGTTGTCTTTCGCGAAACGCACAGCACAGTCGTGCCAGCGTACTACTGTCACTCTATCGTTAGCAACAACTACATAACGGCTTGGAGGAAACAAATTCAGTGCGCTGGAAACATAATGCGGTCATACTGGTTCAATAAATGTACAAAAACATGAGTCCTTGTCCTCGCATAGAGCCAGAGAAGTGCCCGCGATTGCTACCGGCAGGGGACAGTGAGGGAAGGCGAAGGTTTGGTGGAAATGCTTCAAGTGCGTCGCACCGATGTTTGTCGCTTCTTTCGAGGAAATCGCACGCAATAAAAAAGGCTTCGCTTAAGGTGAATGATTCCAATGCTCTGTTGTATTGCCAATATTACTTTTCGAAATTGTGTATTTTGAAACCCTAAAGCGCCTATATCACATGTACGGGCTCTTTAGGTAGGCCTAACCTTTTGGGAAAATTGTGGTGGTAGAAATGTAAGGGGAAGGTCAAGCTCACTGGGGATCTTATCGACGCGTTTCAAGAGTAAAGCTTATGCATAATAGCGTCGCACAAACTTTGTTAATCATGAACGTTGCAAGGAGTCATGTTTCGTATGGTACGCATGTAATGATTGATAAGTTTGCATCAGTCTTATACCTTCGTCATCCATTCATGTCACGTTTTCCCGATTTTGGTATGTGTGAAGCTGGTGAAACGACCGCGAGTGCATCATGAGCGTCACATGTAGTCAAGGTCTGCCCCGCTGCGGTTCCTCAGTGGCTAACGTACTCGGCTGCTGACCTGCAGGTCGAGGGATCGAATACTGGCTGCGGCAGCTGCATTTCCGATGGAGGCGGAAATGTTGTGGGCCCGTGTGCTAACATTTGGGTGTACGTTAAAGAACTCAGGGTGCCGAAATTTCAGGAGCCCTTCACTATGCCGTCTCTCATAATCATAGGGTGGTCTTGGGACGTTAAACCCCACAAATCAATCAATATTCATGAGCGTGGCATGTTGTCATGTTCTTAAGTCACACAAATGTCATGATTTATACGTGATGGCCTGTCACTTATCTTCGCCATGCAGCGATCTGACACTATAGAAGTTTTGCGATAAGTCATGTGAACGAAACCACTGCCGGAACCGCAAGACCATTACATGCAAACCATGACATTTATGAGATGCATGTCATGATTTTCGTGTTATGACTATTTAATTGGGTTCGTCAAACAGTCTAGTTATGCCATACCAAGTTAAGTATAGATTCAATCGTCCAAACGGCCAGGAGAGCTAACAGTCGTAGATGGCATGATAGATACGGCCAAACTCGCCAAAGTTCGCTAAGAAATGCTTCGCGTTTAAAACTGCGCACGCTATGTCTACTAGGATCTCCTTTATGCTGTGCGAGAGGAGGTTAAAGTGAGCTATCACGTGCATGCACAGCTTTCATTTAAATTCATGCCCCATTTCACTACGTTTTATTTACTGCAAGATTATATCACACACACCCTTGATAACAGAGGGCAATAATTGAGCGTCTCATTCAGTTAGTTTCATAATAAATACTCTATCAAGACGGTGCTCATATGACATCAGTAGA
Organism: Rhipicephalus annulatus; assembly: GCA_013436015.1. NCBI lineage: Eukaryota > Metazoa > Arthropoda > Arachnida > Ixodida > Ixodidae > Rhipicephalus > Rhipicephalus annulatus. The sequence goes on from WOVY01011474.1 coordinate 74,237, forward strand.
GCTGAATTTAGACAAGCAATAGCTATTCTCCTCTTGAAAAGTTTCGAATGCTAGACACGGCAGATCTCTTTTCGGTTCACTAAGGAGTGCTTTCAGTAGGTGGTTCAGAAGCGTTTTTTGCATTGCTTTTTAAGTAGCCTAAAAAGGTCGCCCTTATATGCGTTTTGCATATCAGTTTTTGTGTTGTCCTTGTTCAAGATGCGGAACATTAGTTGCAAAGAATCATAGTCCTTTGATTTCACGTAATAAGTAATTCACGGAAATTGCGCAACATTGTCGAAATGGACACTCTACCCAGAAAACTAGTTTGGCACTATTGCTAATCTCCGAGCTGTTTCCCAATCAACTCCGAGTTGCTTCCCTATCGCCTTCCAGCTGTTTCCCAGTCATATCCAAGGTTCTTGAGAATGTGCACAGTACCCAACGTATGGGTGCAGTTCACCTTTTATTGCGTTAGAATGTATAGCCGAGCGCAAGAAATTGGCACGCATGGTGCTGCAGTTCCCAGAGGGGTCATAGGATAGACCCAACCTTCCACTGTGGTAGTTTCCAGATTATGACCATTCTTGTCATACTTCGAAACGAACTGGACCTGGCGCAGGTGCAATAAGACGTTTCGAAAGAGGTGGCACTTGTCGCTTCGATGCAAATGTGTTATCAGTAGACATGGAAGCCAAAGCTCCCCTAGATTAAGTTCACTTGCGTGGGACAACGGGGCTCCACCGGTGAAGGTGTGGTACGGCAGACAACCGTGCTTATCGTTGGTCGCTCTCTGATCCTGCTGTGGTGGGTACTCTGGTAGTTGCAAAAAATTGATCTAACGGTGCCCCTCGCCTTGATGTTCGTCCATGCACAGACTGCGCAGGGAAGACACGTGCGGATCATGATGACTTACGTGGGACGCCGGTGCCGGACCGATGGATCCTGCACGGGAATTCACAAGCCATTGCTGACCGGTGCTTGCCTCCCGAATTTGTGACAACTGTTCTTCTTGGAGCTGGCAGAAGGCCCTGCAGAAGAGGTGCCACACGTTTTCATAAAGGTCGTCTGTCGGCATTCTGCGCAGAAGTGAACGTGCGTCTAGAGCTGGTTCGGTTGCGTAGAACGACGGTGCTCTACCGTGGAAGCACGGTGATGTGGTCGATGCTGCATGAATTCCCATGTGCAGACTCTCTCAACAATGCCTCCTAAACTTGAGTAGTCGCTTATCATTTCAAGCTGGAGTGGCCTGCAGTATTCGAGGCAGCCGAAAGCTTGCGCTTGGTTTTCGAACGAGCTCCCTGCCTTAAGCGCATTCGATGATGATGATGATGATGATGATGATGATGATGATCCTTGTGGTTCTAGCGCACACCCCCAAAGTGGGATCGGCTAAGAACCAGGCGGCAGGATCTTTAACGAGAACGCGCTGCATGAATTCTACAGCCTCTTTCCTCTGTGCATGGCACATACCTATTGAAGGGGATTGAGAGAGTAGAAGGTAAATCCTTCCCATAATCACAGTAATATGCTATGCTTAAGTTTACAGAGTAAGTAATTTTAATTAGCTGCTACTTTTAGGTACCAATTACTGCACTACAAGAAAACATCCATCATATGAATGGTTGATTCCACCATCCACTTTTCTAGAGGATTATGGTGCTGGAAATATTGGTGGCAGATTTTGTATAGTGGCATAAGGTGGCTCCGGAGTGCCGGATAGCTGGATCGTGAAACAGCGTCAGAACTTCCGTGACGAGATCCCACTAAAAATAATAATGGTATATAAAGCACTCATATCAAAAAAGCAACTACATGGATTAGAACGTGAAACCTGGGGATTCTAAACTGAACAGACACCATTCACTTCGCCATGCCGACACATAGAAACTTTGCGGTTAAATGACCAGTCAACTTGCGAACTGGACGGTTGAGCTCCTGTTATGTTTGTCGCGTACTGAAGATGGATGGTATTTGCCTATGCTACTGAAATTTGGACATTTATTAACACAAACAACTGCTCCCTGTAACAATTGCCACTGCAATAATGGCATCAGCGCTGTGATTTTGTACAAGTCACAACCGCAAGAAAAAAACTCCGTAACTGAGGAGTAGGTAGATGTTTATCGGTGGTCACTGTCGAACCTAATATCCATTTCACGCTCGTTTCAAAGGGCGACATCTGCTCAGGCCTTGTGACGCATCTAGGCTCATTCGATTGATGCGCTCACGCAATTGATTGAGTATAATGTTGTCTTTCGCGAAACGCACAGCACAGTCGTGCCAGCATACTACTGTCGCTCTATCGTTAGCAACATCTACATAACGGCTTGGCGGAAACAAATGCAGTGCGCCAGAAACATTATGCTATCATATTGCTTCAATAAACATACTAAAGTCGAGTCTTTGTCCTCGCATAGAGCCAGAGAAGTGCCCGCAAGTGCTGCCGGTGGTGGACGGCGAGGGAAGGCTTAGGTTTGGGGGAAAGGCCTCAAGTGCGTCGCACCGATGTTCGTCGCTTCTTTCGAGGATATCGGGCAAAATAAAAAAGGCTTCGCTTAAGGTGAATGATTCCATGGCTGTGTTGTATTGCCAATATTACTCTTGGAAATTGTGTATTTTAAAACCCCAAAGTGCCGATATCACATCTACGAGCTCTGTAGGTAGGCCTAAACTTTTTGGAAAATCATGGTGGTAGGTTAGTAAGGGGAAAATCAAACTCACTTGCGCTAGTATCGACGCGTTTCAAGAGTAGTTTATGCATATTAGCGTCGCACAACTTTCTTAAGCATGAACGCAGCAAGTAGTCATGTTTTATTAGGTACGCATGTAATGATTGATAAGTTTGCATCAGTCTTATACCTTCATCATCCATTCACGTCACGTTTTCGCGAATTTGGTATATGTGAAGCTGGCGAAACGACCGCGAGTTCATCATGAGCGTGACGTGTAGTCATGGTATGCCCCGCCGCGGTTCCTTAGTGGCTAGCGTACTCGGCTGCTGACCCGCCAGTCGCGGTATCGAATACTGGCTGTGGCAGCTGCATTTCCGTTTGAGGAGGAAATATTGTAGGCCCGTGTGCTAAGATTTCGGTGCACGTTAAAGAACCCCAGGGTGTCGAAATTTCCGGAGCCATCACCTACGCCATCTCTCACAATCACATGGTGGTTTCGCGACGTTAAACCCCACAAATCAATCAATATTCATGAACGTGGCTGTTGTCATGTTCTTAAGTCACACAAATGTCATAATTTCTACGTGATGACCTGTCACTTATCTTCGCCATGCAGCGATCTGACACCATAGAAGTTTTGCGATAAGTCATGTGAACGAAACCACTGCCGGAACCGCAAGGCCATTACATGCAAACCATGACATTTATGAGATGTATGTCATGATTTTCGTGTTATGACTATTTACTTATGCTCGTCATACAGTCATGTTATGCCATACTAATTTAAGTATAAATCCAATTATCCAAACAGCCAGGAGAGCTAACAGTCGTAGATGGCATGATACATACGGCTAAACTCGCCAAAGTTCGCTAAGAAATGCTTCGCGTTTAAAACTGCGCACACTATGTCTACTAGGATCTCCTTTATGCAGTGCGAGAGGAAGTTAAAGTGAGCTATAACGTGCATGCACAGCTTTCATTTAAATTCATGCCCCATTTTATTACGTTTTACTTACTGCAAGATTATATCGCACACACCCTTCATAACAGAGAGCAATAATCGAGCGTCTCTCAGTCAGTTAGTCGAATTACTAAGTACTGTATCAAGACGGTGCTTATATCACTTTAATAGAGCTAAATTTACACAAGCGATACCTATTCTTCTCTTGAAACTTTTCGGATGCTAGACAGGGCAGATCTGTTTTTGGTTCACTAAGGCGTGCTTTCAGTTGGTGGTTCAGAAGCGCGCTTTGTATTGCTTTATAAGTAGCCTTAGAATGGTTGCCCTTTTACACGTTTTGCATATCAGTTATTGTGTTCTCCTTGTTCAATAAACGGGACATTTCTTGCAAAGAATCATATTCCTTTTATTTTCACGTAATAAGTAATTCACGGAAATTGCGCAATATTGTCGCAATGGGCACTCTACCCAGCATACTCGTTTGGCACTATTGCAAATCTCCCAGCTGCTTCCCAAGCATCTCCGAGTTGCTTCCCAATCACCTCCCAGCTGTTTCCCAATCATCTCCAAGGTGCTTGAGAATGTGCAAAGTACCCAACGTATGGGTGCAGTTCACCTTTTATTGGGTTAGAGTGTCTAGCCGAGCGCACGAAATTGGTACGCATGGTGGTGCAGTTCCCAGTAGGGTCATAGGGTAGACCCAACCTTCCACTGCGGTAGTTTGCAGATTATGACAATTCTTGTCATACTTCGAAATGAACTGGAGCTGGCGCAGGTGCAATAGGACGTTGTGAAAAAGGCGGTACTTGTCACCTCGATCCAAGTGAGTTATCGGTAGATCCAGAAGCCAAGGCTCCCCTATGTTGAGTTCACTTGCATGAGACGACGGGGCTCCACCAGTGAAGGCATGGTTTGGCAGGCTACCGTGTTTATCATTGGTTTCCCCCTGAGCCTGCTGTGGTTGGTACTCTGGAAGTTGCAAAAAATAACTCAAATGTGTCCCTCGCCCTGATGTTCGTCCGTGCACAGAATGCGCAGTGGAGCCACGTCCAGATCAATATGGCTTACGTGGGACGACGGTGCCGGACCAATAGATCCTGAACGGGAAATCACGAGCCATTGCTGACCGGTGCTTGCCTCCCGAGCTTGCCACAGCTGGTCTTCTTGGAGCTGGCAGAAGGCAGCGCAGAAGAGGTACCACACGTTTTCACAAAGGTCGTCTTCGGGCATTCTGCGCAAAAGCGAACGTGCGTCTAGACCTTGTTCGGTTGCTTAAAATGACGGTGCTCTACCGGTGGAGGCACGGGGCTGTGGTCAATGCTGCATGAATTCCCGTGTGGAGCCTCTCTGAACGATGCCTCCTAAACCTGAGTAGTTGCTTCTCGTCCCAAGCTGGAGTGGCCTGGAGTATTCGAGGCAGTATAAAGCTGGCGCTTGATTTTCAGACGAGCTCCGTACCGTAAGCGCGTTCGATGAAGATGATAATTCTTTTTATTATGGCGCACACCCACAAAGTGGGATCGGCCAAGAACCGGGTGGCCAGATCTTTAACGAAGAACGTTCTGCATGCATTTTACAGCCTCTTTTCTCTGCGCATGGCACAAAACCATTGAAGGGCATTGGGAGAGTAGAAGGTAAATCCTTCTCATAATAACAGGAAAATGCTATGCTTAAGTTGACAGAGCTAGTAAGTTTATCTAGCTGCTAATTTTAAATATCAATTACAGCACTACAAGAAAACGTCCATCATATGTATGGTGGATTCCCCCATCTATTTTTCTGGTGGATTGTGGTGCTGTAAATATTTGTGGCAGATCTTGTACGTGGCGTATGGTGGCTGCTGCAGTGCCAGATAGCTGCATCGTGAAACAGCGTCAAAACTACCGTGACGAGATCCCACTAAATCTAATAATGGTATATAAAGCACTCGTAACAAAATAGCAACCACATGGATAGGAACGTGTAACCTTGGGATTTTATACTGAACAAACACTATTCACTGCGCCATGCCGACACATAGAAACTTTGCGATTAAATTACCAGTCAACTTGAGAACTGGAGTTTTGAGGTTCTGTTCTGTTTGTCGCATACTCAAAAGGGATGGTGTTCGCCCCTGCTACTGAAATTTGGACATTCATGCATACAAAGAACTGCTCCCTGTAAGATTTTCACTGCGATAATGGCAACAGCGCTATGTTTTTAGTACAATTCACAACTGCAAGAAAAATAACGATCTCAGTGGACTGAGGAGCAAGTACAGGTTTATCAGCGGTCACTCTAACATTTGTTATCCGTTTCACGCTCGTACCAAAGGGCGAAATATGCTCAGGCTTTATGACGCCTTTAGGCTCTTTTGATTAATACGCTTACGCAATTGATTGAGTATTATGTTGTCTTTCGCGCAACGCACAGCGCCGTCGTGCCAGCACACTGCTGTCGCTCTATCGTTAGCAACAACAACATAACGGCTTGGCGGAAACGAACGCCGCACCGCGCCGGAAACATTGTGCTATCATATTGGTTCAATAAACATACGAAAAGACGAGTCTGTGTTCTCGCATAGAGCCAGAGAAGTGCCCGCAAGTGCTACCGGCGGCGGACGGTGAGGGAAGGCGTAGGTTTGGTGGAAATGCCCCAAGTGCGTCGCATCGATGTTTGTCGCTTCTTACCAGGATATCGGGCACAACAAAAAAGGCTTCACTTAAGTTGAATGATTCCATAGCTGTGTTGTATTGCCAATACTACCCTTCGAAATTGTGTATTTTGAAACCAAAAAGCGCCGATATCACATCTACAAGCTCGGTAGCTAGGCCTAACCTTCAGAGAAAATCCTGTAGGTAGAATAGTAAGGGGAAAGTCAAACTCCCTGTGGCTCGTATCGACGCGTTTCAAGAGTAAAAGTTGATGCATATTAGCGTCGCACACCATTTGTTAATTATGAACGTAGCAAGTAGTCATGTTTCATAAGGTACGCATGTAATGATGGATAAGCTTGCATCAGTCTTATACGTTTGTCATCCATTCACGTCGTATTTTCCCGAATTTGGTATATGTGAAGCTGGCGAAACGACCGCGAGTGCATTATGAGCGTCGCATGTATTCAAGGTCTGCCCCGCCGCGGTTCCTTAGTGGCTAACGTACTCAGCTGCTGACCCACAGGTCGCGGGATCGAATACTGGCTGCGGTAGTTGCATTCCCGATTAAGGCGGAAACATTTTAGGCCCGTGTTGTCATTTTTGGGTGCACGGTAAACAACCACAGGGTGTCGTAATTTCCGCAACCCTCCACTACGTCGTCTGTCATAATCATATGGTGGTTTCGGGACGTTAAACCCCACATATCAATCAATATTCATGTGCGTGTCATGTTGTCATTTTCTTAAGTCACACGCATGTCATAATTTTTACGTGATGGGCTGTCGTTTATCTTCGCCATGCAGCGATCTGACACCATAGAAGTTTTGCGATAAGTCATGTGAACGAAACCACTGCCGGGACCGCAAGACATTTACATGCGAACCATGACATTTATGAAATTCATGTCAGGATTTTCGTGTTATGACTATTTACTTATGCTCGTCATACAGTCATGTTATGCCATACCAATTAAGTATAGATCCTATCATCCAAACGGCCAGTATAGCTAAAAGTCATAGATGGCAAAATACATACAGCCAAACTCGCCGAAGTTCGCTAAGAAATGCTTCGAGTTGAAAAGAAATGCTTCGAGGCGCACGTTATGTCTACTAGGATCTTCTTTATGCTGTGTGAGAAGAGGCCGAACTTAGGTATCACGTGCATGCGCAGCTTTTCTTTTAGTTCATGCCCCATATTACTTCGTTTTATTTTCTGCAAGATTATATCACACACACCCGTGATAACAGTGGGAAAAAACGACCGTGTCTCAGTGACATAATTCTATTATTAAAAGCTGTATGAAGACGGTGCTCACATGACTACAATATAGCTGAATTTAGACAAGCGACAGCTATACTTCTGATGAAATGTTTAGAATGCTAGACACGGGAGATCTGTCATTAGTTCACTAAGGGGTGCTTTCAGTTGGTGATTCAGGAGAGTTTTTTGCATTGCTTTTAGGGGCGAAGCTGCTTATGGCGTGGCTTGTGCGTCCCCCGTAGCACGTAACCACCAGTGGCACATACCCGAAATAGGTATAAAATTCGACCTCCAAGGTGGTGCCAGTGAGAGATTCCTTCTGTTCGTTGCTTAACAATAAAAAATAACGCTTAATGTACATGCCAATGGCTGCTAATGAAAAATGAGAGACAGGAGCATTCGGCTTTTAGTCAAAGCGCACGCTGAGATGCCCATTAGCAGCCATTGGCATGTACATTGAGCACTATCAGACAAGAAAGGGTTGCTACAATATACTCGCTGGGTGTAACCTCCTTAGTTTTAGAAAGGTTTAGCGAGCGTTGAGCCGCAGGGCCATGAATACAATGAACTAGTATATACCATGAATGAATTCGAGGTGGTTAAATGGGGGAAGCAGATAAGAAGCGCAAGCAGTAAGAAATTAAAAGCTGAATCCTCCTGTCTCTCATTTCCCATTAGCAGCCACTTGCATGTACATTGAGCACTATCTGGCAGGAAAAGGTTGCTACGTTATACTCGCTGGGCATAACCTTTTTGGTTTTAGAAAGGTTTAGCAAGCATTGGGCCGCAGTGCCATGAATACAGTGAACTAGTTTATACCATGTACTCAAGGTGGTTGAAGGTGGGAAGTAGACCCGAAGCGCAAGCCGTAAGAAAGTGTGCGTGTGCCACCTCTCGTTTATTCCTTGGAATGTCCACTGAATGGCGGTGCTTCCATATGAGGAATATATGATAAAAAGATGCGAGATGGTGGGACTTGGAGGGTTGAATATATGGACGAATGGACACACAGACAGATGCATGGATGGATGCATGAACGGACGCGGGGCGGATGCATGAACGAACGCAGGGAGGGGCGCACGAACAGACGCATGGACGGTCACACAGACGGACGCATGGACAGACGAATGCTTCGCCCCACTCTTCATCATGCACTCTGTGGATATGCTGCCATTTTTTAAGTAGCCTAGAATGGTCGCCCATTTATGCGTTTTGCATATCAGTTATTGTGTTGTCCTTGTTCAAGAAACGGAACAGTAGTCGCAAAGAATCATAGTACTTTTATTTCACGTAATAAGTAATTCACGGAAACTGCGCAACATTGTCGAAATGGGCACTCCACCCGGCAAACTCGTTTGGCACTATTGCAAATCTCCGAGCTGTTTCCCAATCATCTCCGAGTTGCTTCCCGATCACCTCCCAGCTGTTTCCCAGTCATCTCCAAGGTGCTTCAGGATGTGCACAGTACCCAACGTATGGGTGCAGGTCACCTGCCATTGGGTTAGAATGGCAAGCCAAGCGCACGAATTCGGCACGCATGGTGCGGCAGTTCCAAGTTTGGTCATAGGGTAGACCCATCCTTCCATTGTGGTGGTTTTCAGATGATGACCATTGTGGTCATACTCTGAAACGAACTGCAACTGGCGCAGGTGCAATAAGACGTTTCGAAAGAGGTGGCACTTGTCGCCTCGATCCAAGTGGTTTATCGATAGACACAGAAGACAAGGCTCCCCTAGATTAAGTTCACTTGCGTGGGACAACGGGGCTCCACCGGTGAAGGCGTGGTACGGCAGACAACCGTGCTTATCGTTGGTCGCTCTCTGATTCTGTTGTGGTGGGTACTCTGGTGGTTGCAAAAACTTGATCTAACGGTGCCCCTCGCCTTGATGTTCGTCCATGCACAGACTGCGCAGGGAAGACACGTGCGGATCAAGATGACTTACGTGGGACGCCGGTGCCGGACCGATAGATCCTGCACGGGAATTCACAAGCCATTGCTGACCGGTGCTTGCCTCCCGAATTTGTGACAACTGTTCTTCTTGGAGCTGGCAGAAGGCCCTGCAGAAGAGGTGCCACACGTTTTCATAAAGGTCGTCTGTCGGCATTCTGCGCAGAAGTGAACGTGCGTCTAGAGCTGGTTCGGTTGCGTAGAACGACGGTGCTCTACCGTGGAAGCACGGTGATGTGGTCGATGCTGCATGAATTCCCATGTGCAGACTCTCTCAACGATGCCTCCTAAACTTGAGTAGTCGCTTCTCATTCCAAGCTGGAGTGGCCTGCAGTATTCGAGGCAGCCGAAAGCTTGCGCTTAGTTTTCGAACGAGCTCCCTGCCGTAAGCGCATTCGATGATGATGATGATGATGATGATGATGATGATCCTTGTTGTTCTAGCGCACACCCCCAAAGTGGGATCGGCTAAGAACCGGGCGGCAGGATCTTTAACGAGAACGCGCTGCATGAATTCTACAGCCTCTTTCCTCTGTGCATGGCACATACCTATTGAAGGGGATTGAGAGAGTAGAAGGTAAATCCTTCCCATAATCACAGTAATATGCTATGCTTAAGTTTACAGAGTAAGTAATTTTAATTAGCTGCTACTTTTAGGTACCAATTACTGCACTACAAGAAAACATCCATCATATGAATGGTTGATTCCACCATCCACTTTTCTAGAGGATTATCGTGCTGGAAATATTGGTGGCAGATTTTGTATAGTGGCATAAGGTGGCTCCGGAGTGCCGGATAGCTGGATCGTGAAACAGCGTCAGAACTTCCGTGACGAGATCCCACTAAAAATAATAATGGTATATAAAGCACTCATATCAAAAAAGCAACTACATGGATTAGAACGTGAAACCTGGGGATTCTAAACTGAACAGACACCATTCACTTCGCCTTGCCGACACATAGAAACTTTGCGGTTAAATGACTAGTCAACTTGCGAACTGGACGGTTGAGCTCCTGTTATGTTTGTCGCGTACTGAAGATGAATGGTATTTGCCTATGCTACTGAAATTTGGACATTTATTAACACAAACAACTGCTCCCTGTAACGATTGCCACTGCAATAATGGCAACAGCGCTGTGATTTTGTACAAGTCACAACCGCAAGAAAAAAACTCCGTAACTGAGGAGTAGGTAGGTGTTTATCGGTGGTCACTGTCGAACCTAATATCCCTTTCACGCTCGTTTCAAAGGGCGACATCTGCTCAGGCCTTGTGACGCATCTAGGCTCATTCGATTGATGCGCTCACGCAATTGATTGAGTATAATGTTGTCTTTCGCGAAACGCACAGCACAGTCGTGCCAGTGCACTACTGTCGCTCTATCGTTAGCAACATCTACATAACGGCTTGGCGGAAACAAATGCAGTGCGCCAGAAACAATATGCTATCATATTGCTTCAATAAACATACTAAAGTCGAGTCTTTGTCCTCGCATAGAGCCAGAGAAGTGCCCGCAAGTGCTGCCGGTGGCGGACGGTGAGGGAAGGCTTAGGTTTGGTGGAAAGGCCTCAAGTGCGTCGCACCGATGTTCGTCGCTTCTTTCGAGGATATCGGGCAAAATAAAAAAGGCTTCGCTTAAGGTGAATGATTCCATGGCTGTGTTGTATTGCCAATATTACTCTTGGAAATTGTGTATTTTAAAACCCCAAAGTGCCGATATCACATCTACGAGCTCTGTAGGTAGGCCTAAACTTTTTGGAAAATCTTGGTGGTAGGTTAGTAAGGGGAAAATCAAACTCACTTGCGCTAGTATCGACGCGTTTCAAGAGTAAAGTTTATGCATATTAGCGTCGCACAAGCTTTCTTAATCATGAACGCAGCAAGTAGTCATGTTTTATTAGGTACGCATGTAATGATTGATAAGTTTGCATCAGTCTTATACCTTCATCATCCATTCACGTCACGTTTTCGCGAATTTGGTATATGTGAAGCTGGCGAAACGACCACGAGTTCATCATGAGCGTCACGTGTAGTCATGGTATGCCCCGCCGCGGTTCCTTAGTGGCTAGCGTACTCGGCTGCTGACCCGCCAGTCGCGGTATCGAATACTGGCTGTGGCAGCTGCATTTCCGTTTGAGGCGGAAATATTTTAGGCCCGTGTTGTCAATTTTTGGGTGCACGGTAAACAACCCCAGGGTGTCGTAATTTCCGGAACCCTCCACTACGTCGTCTGTCATAATCATATGGTGGTTTCGGGACGTTAAACCCCACATATCAATCAATATTCATGAGCGTGTCATGTTGTCATGTTCTCAAGTCACACGCATGTCATAATTTCTACGTGATGGGCTGTCGTTTATCTTCGCCATGCAGCGATCTGACACCATAGAAGTTTTGCGATAAGTCATGTGAACGAAACCACTGCCGGAACCGCAAGACATTTACATGCGAACCATGACATTTATGAAATGCATGTCAGGATTTTCGTGTTATGACTATTTACTTATGCTCGTCATACAGTCATGTTATGCCATACCAATTAAGTATAGATCCTATCATCCAAACGGCCAGTATAGCTAAAAGTCATAGATGGCAAAATACATACAGCCAAACTCGCCGAAGTTCGCTAAGAAATGCTTCGAGTTGAAAAGAAATGCTTCGAGCGCACGTTATGTCTACTAGGATCTCCTTTATGCTGTGTGAGAAGAGGCCGAACTTAGGTATCACGTGCATGCGCAGCTTTTCTTTTAGTTCATGCCCCATATTACTTCGTTATATTTTCTGCAAGATTATATCACACACACCTGCGATAACAGAGGGAAAAAACGACCGTGTCTCAGTGACATAATTCTATTATTAAAAGCTGTATGAAGACGGTGCTCACATGACTACAATATAGCTGAATATAGACAAGCGACAGCTATTCTTCTCATGAAATGTTTAGAATGCTAGACACGGGAGATCTCTCATTAGTTCACTAAGGGGTGCTTTCAGTTGGTGATTCAGGAGAGTTTTTTGCATTGCTTTTAGGGGCGAAGTTGCTTATGGCGTGGCTTGTGCGTCCCCCGTAGCACGTAACCACCAGTGGCACATACCCGAACTAGGTATAAAATTCGACCTCCAAGGTGGTGCCGGTGAGAGATTCGTTCTGTTCGTTGCTTAACAATAAAAAATAACGCTCAATGTACATGCCAATGGCTGCTAATGAAAAATGAGAGACAGGAGCATTCGGCTTTTAGTCAAAGCGCACGCTGAGATGCCCATTAGCAACCATTGGCATGTACATTGAGCACTATCAGACAAGAAAGGGTTGCTACAATATACTCGCTGGGTGTAACCTCCTTAGTTTTAGAAAGGTTTAGCGAGCGTTGAGCCGCAGGGCCATGAATACAATGAACTAGTATATACCATGAATGAATTCGAGGTGGTTAAATGGGGGAAGCAGATAAGAAGCGCAAGCAGTAAGAAAATAAAAGCTGAATCCTCCTGTCTCTCATTTCCCATTAGCAGCCACTTGCATGTACATTGAGCACTATCTGACAGGAAAAGGTTGCTACGTTATACTCGCTGGGCATAACCTTTTTGGTTTTAGAAAGGTTTAGCGAGCATTGGGCCGCAGTGCCATGAATACAGTGAACTTGTTTATACCATGTACTCAAGGTGGTTGAAGGTGGGAAGTAGACCCGAAGCGCAAGCCGTAAGAAAGTGTGCGTGTGCCACCTCTCGTTTATTCCTTGGAATGTCCACTGAATGGCGGTGCTTCCATATGGGGAATATTTGATAAAAAGATGCGAGATGGTGGGACTTGGAGGGTTGAATATATGGACGAATGGACACACAGACAGATGCATGGATGGATGCATGAACGGACGCGGGGCGGATGCATGAACGAACGCAGGGAGGGGCGCACGAACAGACGCATGGACGGTCACACAGACGGACGCATGGACAGACGAATGCTTCGCCCCACTCTTCATCATGCACTCCGTGGATATGCTGCCATTTTTTAAGTAGCCTAGAATGGTCGCCCATTTATGCGTTTTGCATATCAGTTATTGTGTTGTCCTTGTTCAAGAAACGGAACATTAGTCGCAAAGAATCATAGTACTTTTATTTCACGTAATAAGTAATTCACGGAAATTGCGCAACATTGTCGAAATGGGCACTCCACCCGGCAAACTCGTTTGGCACTATTGTAAATCTCCGAGCTGTTTCCCAATCATCGCCGAGTTGCTTCCCTATCGCCTCCCAGCTGTTTCCCAGTCATCTCCAAGGTGCTTCAGGATGTGCACAGTACCCAACGTATTGGTGCAGGTCACCTGCCATTGGGTTAGAATGGCAAGCCAAGCGCACGAATTCGGCACGCATGGTGCGGCAGTTCCAAGTTTGGTCATAGGGTAGACCCATCCTTCCATTGTGGTGGTTTTCAGATGATGAGCATTGTGGTCATACTCTGAAATGAACTGCAACTGGCGCAGGTGCAATAAGACGTTTCGAAAGAGGTGGCACTTGTCGCCTCGATCCAAGTGGTTTATCGATAGACACAGAAGACAAGGCTCCCCTAGATTAAGTTGACTTGCGTGGGATGACGGCGCTTTACCGGTGAAGGCATGGTACGGCAGGCAACTGTGCTTATCGTTGGCTGCCCCCTGAGCCTGCTGTGGTTGGTACTCTGGTATTTGCAAAAAATTCCTCCAATGGTGCCCCTCACCTTGATGTTCGTCCATGCACAGACTGCGCAGGGAAGACACGTGCGGATCAAGATGACTTACGTGGGACGCCGGTGCCGGACCGATAGATCCTGCACGGGACTTCACAAGACATTTCTGACCGCTGCACGCCTCCCGAGCTTCTGACAGCTGGTATTCTTGGAGCTGGCAAAAAATACTACAGATAACGCACCACACGCCTTCACAAAGTTCGACCGTGGGCATTCTGCGCAAAAGCCAACGTGCGTCTAGACCTGGTTCGGTTGCGTAGAACGAAGGTGCTCCACCGGTGGAGCCACGGAGCTGTAGAAGATGCAGTATGAATTCCCGCGTGCAGACTCTCCCAACGATGTCTTTTAGACTTGAGTAGTCACTTCTCATTCCAAGCTTGAGTGGCCTGCAGTATTCGAGGTAATCGAAAGCTTGCGCTTGGTTTTCGGACGAGCTCCCGGCCGTAAGTGCATTCGATGATGATGATGATGATCCTTGTTAATATTGCCGCGTGGCGTATTGCGGATAGTGTTGCGCATGCCGATACCGCCGGCACGCGCCCTTATCGTGGTCCAGGATGCTCCGCGACTCATCTGCGAAGATCATGGCCCGCACGTCGACCATTCGTCCATAACGAGATAGCGCCAGACGCTACGGCGACTGTGTCTCTGATGGTGAACGCGCCTTGCGTTCCAGTGGGACATCTCTGTGAGCCGACGGCCGTCGAACGCGCCTTGCGTTCCGGTGGGACATTTCTGTTACCCGACGGCCGTCGAACGCGCTGTTCGCCTCCCGCTAAGCCAGTGTGTCTTTTCTTCCTTCAGTGGGCGCAACTCCGCCAAATAAACGGATCTCCTTCTATTTCTACTAACCTCCCGGTCTCCTGTCTTCGGGCTACCCTCACTCTTACGTGACATTCTCGTGGAGGTGCGGGGTATGCACAAAAACGACCTTAAAACAGCCACTGCAGAGAGCGAGGACGCTGAAGACACAGATGCTCGAAGCAGTCGCCGCCTCCGAAACCTGCCACCTGAGCTGGGACCACTACCGGACCCCACGCGACCACGAAAGGACGCTTCCACAGCCACCATGAGCACCCCGCAATCACCTACCCCTGTCATGCTGCAGCAGCCGCGGGTGCTTCCAACTTTCCATGGTTATGCCACTGAAGACCCAGAAGAATGGCTCGACCAATTCGAGCGCGTGGCTACCATAAACAGGTGGGATGAAGAAATGAAGCTGCGATACGTTTACTTTTCCCTGGACGGCCCCGCCAAAACGTGGTATGAAAACCATGAGACCACACTGACCACCTGGGAATTTCTGAAGAATGGGTTGCTCAGGACCTTCAGCAGCATCATGCGAAAAGAAAGGGCCCAGCTGCTGCTAGAATTGAGGACCCAACAGCCCAATGAGACCCTAAACGTGTACGTCGAAGAAATGAAACGTCTCTTTAGGCGAGCGGACCAAGACATGACCGAAGACAAAAAGGTCGGATACCTAATGCGAGGGGTGAAGGAGTCGCTTTTCGCCGGTCTCACAAGGAACCCTCCTAAAACAGTCGCCGAATTTACTGAAGAAGCGCACACCATAGAAAGGACCCTGGACGCCCGGACTCGGCAATACAACCGCCCGTTTCAGCTCAGCTTGCTCCACTCGGAACCGATTCGAGGTGGGCTAACCACCAACGATCTGCGGGAAGCTATTCGAGAAGTGGTTAAGGAAGAACTACGCCGATTGCTACCTCCTACCCCCCAGCCCCCCCAAGGAGCATCTCTCTTGGACATAGTGCGTGATGAAGTCCAGCAGGCGCTTGGCTCTTCGTCAGCGACGACTCGAACAGAGGCCGAAGCAATGACTTACGCCGCTGCTGTGAACACTAGGCCACCCCGGCGAAACCAGCCCAGTCCTCCACGGTACGCTGCAGCCCCAAGTAGCCGTCCGCCCTTACCCGCCCACCCTACATACGAGAGACGCCCGAGCCAAAGAAAATGCGACACCTGGAGAACACCCGACGACCGTCCCCTATGCTTTCACTGCGGTGAGGCCGGCCACATTCTTCGACACTGCCCCTACAGGCGGATGGGACTGCATGGCTTCTCATCTCAGGCACCACGGCCACGCCCTGGACAACGACCTCCGGCAATCGCAGACTACTTGCGCCATACAGAGTACTTGTGCAGCCGTTCTCCATCACCGCCATCCCCACGCTTCACGTCACCGAACCGCAGCAACAACGAAGAAGGTCCCCAAGCCCCCGTAGGGGAAACTAAAACCAGCAACTTCTGGAGGTGAGGTTGCTTCAAGAGGAAAAGCTGAAGACCCTCCACCGACGACCATATATGACGACAGCACATCATCTACGACGACGACAACGCATAACAACCCAAGCCGCGACACGAAGCAAAACGAAGCAACAAGACGAAGCCGTGACCCGAACCCAAAACCAACGCGCAACTCCAGCCCACGTGCCACCGATTTTGAAGTATCTATCGACGGCCACCCGGTAACTGCCTTGATTGACACAGGAGCTGACTACTCGGTCATCAGCGGACCATTGACAGCACAACTGAAGAAGGTTAAGACGGCTTGGGACGGCCCGCAGATCCGCACAGCGGGAGGCCACCTCCTTACCCCATCAGGGCGATGTACTGCAAGGGTGACATTCGATGGTCACACATACCTTGCCACTTTCTTGGTGCTCCCACAGTGCTCCCGTGACGTCATTCTCGGCATGGACTTCTTGACTCAACATCACGCGGTTATTCACCTGGCGTCCAGATCCGTCAAACTTTCCTCGGATGAAGCCATAAATTCATACTCGGCACCACATAATCGCGCAGCCCTCCGTGTGCTCGAGAATGACGTGAGCGTCCCACCCCGATCAACGACCCTAATCCCCGTAACCACTGGTGCTGCCGAAAAATCTCATGGCGTCGTCGAAGGTAACATACAGCTTTTGCTTGGCCGTGATATCGCAATCGCAAGAGGCATTGCGGACTTCCGGAATGGACAGGGCCCAGTGCTGCTATCAAATTTCAGCCAAGAACACCGCCACCTGGCCAAAGGCACGACCATTGCCTTTCTCGATGAAATCGCGGAAGTCAGTGACACCCTCGACCTCTCGAATCCAGCGACCATCACCCCACAGACCCACAACTCGCAGCTGCCATTCGACATTAACCCTTCCTTGCCTCAATGCAAGCAGCAACTGCTCCAGAACCTCCTTCGAGGTTATGACGACTGTTTCGCCACTTCTTCACAGGTCCGACACACTTCTCTGGCAAAGCATCGAATCATAACACAAGAAGACATCCGCCCTCTCCATCAAAGCCCTTATCGTGTGTCGGCACGTGAACGTCAGGCCATCCGAGAGCAAGTTGAGGAAATGTTACACGACGATGTAATTCAGCCATCGAAAAGCCCATGGGCGGCACCAGTCGTCCTTGTCAAAAAAAGACAGAAGTCTTCGGTTTTGCGTCGATTACCGACGGTTGAATAGTGTAACCAAGAAGGACGTGTACCCTTTACCAAGGATCGACGATACCCTAGATCGTCTTAGTGATCTAAGGTACTTCTCGTCCATTGATCTGAAGACAGGGTATTGGCAAATTCAGGTTGATGAAAGAGACCGAAAAAAGACCGCCTTCATCACGCCGGATGGATTGTATGAGTTCAAAGTGATGCCATTTGGACTTTGCTCCGCTCCAGCAACCTTCCAGCGTCTAATGGACACAGTACTGGCAGGTCTCAAGTGGCAAATATGTCTCGTATACCTGGACGATGTGGTCGTCTTCGCCTCCAACTTTAGCGACCACCTGAAAAGGCTCCGGACGGTACTGGACGCAATTAAGTCATCAGGGTTGACACTGAAGCAAGAAAAATGCCATTTTGCTTATGAAGAACTACAGTTCCTTGGCCATGTTATAAGCAAAGATGGCGTAAGACCAGATCCCGAGAAGACAGCCGCTATCGCACAGTTTCTTCAACCGCAAGATAAGAGAGCAGTGCGCCGATTCTTAGGACTGTGCGCCTATTACCGACGCTTCGTCAAAAACTTCTCACACATTGCTGCCCTTTGACGCAGCTCACCAAGTCGGACACGCCTTTCGAATGGAAACCTGAGCAACGTGAGGCATTCAAAGAACTTCAACAACGTTTACAGTCGCCGCCTGTGCTGGGTCACTTTGATGAAAATGCCAAAACTGAGATACATACAGACGCCAGCAGCATCGGCTTAGTTGCCGTTCTCGTTCAGAAGCACAAGGGCTGCGAGCGCGTCATCGCGTATGCAAGCCGCTCACTGTCGAAAGCGGAAGTGAACTATTCCACGTCTGAGAAGGAATGTCTTGCGATAGTATGGGCCACCTCGAAATTCCGCCCATACTTATATGGCAGACCCTTCAAGGTCGTAACGGACCATCATGCGTTGTGCTGGTTGGCCAGTTTGAAAGACCCTTCTGGCCGCCTCGCTCGATGGAGCCTACGGCTTCAGGAGTTTGACGTGAAGGTAGTCTACACATCTGGTCGTAAGCACTCCGACGCAGACTGCCTCTCAAGAGCCTCTGTCGGCGCACCACCAAGCCATGAAGACGACGATGCCTTTCTTGGGCCTATCAGCAGCAGCACCTTTGCATTACAGCAGCGCTCAGACCCGATCCTATAACAGTTGATCAACTACATCGAAGGAAAGGCCTCCATACCGCCTGCACTGTTCAAGCGTGGGATATCCTCCTTCTGTGTACAAAACGGGGTGGTAGTTAAAAAGATCTTCGCACCGAATAAGGCAGCTTACCTTCTTGTCGTCCCAAGCAGCCTCAGAGAAGAAATTTTACAAGCGTTACATGACGAACCCACTGCAGGCCACCTCAGTTTTACACGCACACTCCACAGAATTCAAGAACGATACTACTGGCCCCGCCTCTCCTCAGATGTTGCGCGGTACGTCAAGAGTTGCCGCGAATGTCAGCGCCGAAGAGACCTCCAACAAAACCAGCTGGATTTCTCAAGCCAATTGAACCCCCATCGAGACCATTCCAACAGATTGGTATGGACCTGCTTGGACCTTTCCCCACGTCAACATCCGGTAACAAGTGGATCATAGTGGCCACTGATTACCTTACCCAATACGCTGAAGCTAAGGCCCTCCCGAACGGCACAGCCGTAGAAGTTGCCAAATTTTTTGTCGAATCAATTCTCCTCCGTCATGGCGCACCTGAGGTACTAATAACAGACAGGGGAACGGCGTTTACGGCTGACCTTACTCAGGCAATCTTACATTAAAGTCACACAGATCACCGAAGAACAACTTCGTACCATCCGCAGACAAATGGTCTCACGGAACGCTTGAACAAGACCATTGCCGATATGCTCGCTATGTACGTGGACACAGAACACAAGACCTGGGACTTAATTCTGTCTTACGTGGTCTTCGCCTACAACACCGCGGTGCAGGAGACCACTAAAATGACACCATTTAATCTCGTCCATGGGAGGGATGCCGTTACTACCCTGGACGCCATGCTGCCTAATGTCACCGATGAAAACAACCTAGACGTGGCCGCTTACTTTCAGCGCTCAGAAGAAGCCCGGCAGCTTGCTCGTCTGCGCATAAAAGACCCACAGCGAAACGACGCAAGACGCTACAACCTGCGGAGACGCGATTCAACATACAGGCCAGGAGACAAAGTCTGGGTTTGGACGCCCGTTCGCCGCCGAGGATTAAGCGAAAAACTCATGCGCCGTTATTTCGGCCCATACAAAGTCATCCGTCAAGTGGGTGAAGTGGACTATGAAGTGGTCCCTGATGGGGCTAGCTCATCCCAACGACGCCGCGCACGACAAGAAAAGGTACACGTCGCCCGTTTGAAGCCCTATCATGCGCGCTAAAGGAGGCTCCCTGTTTGCATCTCTTGTTTTGTTTATGTGTGCGTGATTCGTGCTTATTTGCCATTTACTTTCGCACAGGCTGTCCTTTTGTTTTGGTTTTATTTTAAACAAAGCATCGGGTCGATGCTTACGTTGCGGAGGGGAGCAATGCCGCGTGGCGTATTGCGGATAGTGTTGCGCATGCCGATACCGCCGGCACGCGGCCTTATCGTGGTCCAGGATGCTCCGCGACTCATCTGCGAAGATCATGGCCCGCACGTCGACCATTCGTCCATAACGAGATAGCGCCAGACGCTACGGCGACTGTGTCTCTGATGGTGAACGCGCCTTGCGTTCCAGTGGGACATCTCTGTGACCCGACGGCCGTCGAACGCGCCTTGCGTTTCGGTGGGACGTTTCTGTTACGCGGCGGCCGTCGAACGCGCTGTTCGCCTCCCGCTAAACCAGTGTGTCTTTTCTTCCTTCAGTGGGCGCAACTCCGCCAAATAAACGGATCTCCTTCTATTTCTACTAACGTCCCGGTCTTCTGTCTTCGGGCTACCCTCACTTTACGTGACAATATAGCGCACACCCACAAAGTGGGATCGGCTAAGAACCGGGCGGCAGGATCATTAACGAAGAACGCGCTGCATGAATTCTACAGCCTCTTTCGTCTGTACATGGCACATACCCATTAGAGGGGATTGAGAGAGTAGAATATAAAGCCTTCCCGTAATCACACTAATATGCTATGCTTAAGTTGACAGAGTTAGTGATTTTATTGAGCTGCTAATTTTAGGTATGAATTACTGCACTACAAAAGAAAACGTCTATAATATGTATGGTGGATTCCACCATCCATTTTTCTGGTGGATTATGGTGCTGGAAATATTGGTGGCAGGTTTTATATAGTGGCGGATGGTGGGTGCTGGAGTGCAGGATAGATGGATTGTGAAACAGCGGCAAAACTACCGTGATGAGATCCCACTTAAAAAATAATGGTATATAAAGCACTCGTAACAATAAAGCAACCACATGGATTAGAACCTGCAACCTGGGGATTCTAAACAGAACAAACACAGTTCACTGCGCCATACCGACACATAGAAACTTTGCGGTTAAATGACTAGTCAACTTGCGAACATGACGGTTGAGCTTCTTTTATGTTTGTCGCGTACTTAAGATGAATGGCATTCGCCCTGCTACTGAAATTTGGACATTTATGAACACAGACAGTGCTCCCTGTAACGATTGCCACTGCAATAATTGCAACAGCGCTATGATTTTGGTACAATTGACAATCGCAAGAAAAAAACTCAGTGAACTGAGGAGCAGGTAGATGTTTATCGGCGGTCACTGTCAAGCTTAATAATAATAATAATAATGGTTTATTTCCACCAATACACAGTTGATGGAGGGGGTGAGAATAAAAGCGACTATCCGCTTGACTAAGTTCTCACCCCCCTAAATGCTTAATGTCCGTTTCACGCTCGTTCCAAAGGGCGACATCTGCTCAGGCTTTATGACGCCTCTAGGCTCATTGAATAGATATGCTTACAGAATTGATGGAATATTATGCTGTCTTTCGCACAACGCACAGCGCAGTCGTGCCAGTGCACTGCTGTCACTCTATTGTTAGCAACAACTTTGAAACAACGCAAAGATAGCAACATGAAACACAGCCTCAGCTCAGTAATCTATTAGCAAGCGAGCATCTGTTTTCGCCACTCTTAGCCGAGTTGTACTGCTGAGGCTCTACAGACAGCAGACATAGCATATTGAGCAGACATGAACGTGGTGGTTAAAAAACAGACGCATATTGTATTTTCTTTATTTTGCAGGTTAATAAATTAGCGCTTTGGCATGCGCAACTAAACAGGTAGGAAACACGGTGGCATGTTGGTTTATTCGGAATTAAACTATATAGAAACCAATCAGTCTCTGTTCGAAAAAATGTGCAATCATTTCAGTGCAGTATTCGACCTTTTTCAGTAGCGTTGGAAAAAAAAAATTTTGCTGTCTTCAGAAGCGGTTTAATGTTGCCATAGCGGGTATAACCTTGTTTGATTTTAAAAAGAGCCATCAGTAAAATATTCCTCGAATTAAAGAGAACAGACGCTGATGCCAGATAACATTCAAGAAGATGTTGTTTGTTGCAATTCATATATAAGTATGAAGCGGGTAAAAAGACAATTTGCTTAGACCAATAACTGCTACAGATAACATCTCCTACACTTTCCTTGCCTTACTCCCTGTGCTCATTATTATTGTATCTAACAAAGAAAAGAAGTTCTTAAAATATTCTTCTTTCTTTATTACCCGGTTCAAAAATAAATGAGGCAGTAATTTTATCCTGCGGAGGGATTACATTAGGTTATAGCCACAGGAAGGTTTGCTCTGCTGAGTGTGCCTACATAATGGCAACAACAAGATTACGTTGTTTTTCTATTGTTAATATTTCTGCCTACGAGGCTACCTGAATACCTGACTCATAACTAACTCACTTGATGATCCTGGCGCCCTGTTCTCTGCCGATCCACCTTTGTGGCCTAGTGCCAGCGAAGCTAAGGGCTCACCATCATCATCTTCTTCATTATTACTGCACGGATTTTTCTGATCTGCTGCTGGTTGGTAGAAAAAGAATGGTGCTTTTTATCCCTCCCACTGGCATGCACTTTTATGTTTCGATATGCATTTCAGTGAAAGCAATACAGCAATTCTGCGCCCATTCTTACATTTTTTTAATTACGCAAGATATACAATAGCATCGCATGCCAGAATAGTTGCTAGTAACTGTCCCAAAGAAGCATGGAGGTCAATCACCGAGTAGTTTCAAAGAATGGGGAGTGTAAAGATGAAAAATAAGTAAGTGGGGGTGACACTACTTTCTACACTTGAATGCGAATAGATGGCAACATCAAACTCAAAGTGCCAAGTTGCCACACAAACCTTTTCTTCCATTCATTCGTGCGGAAAGAGCATCTGAATAAGTGAGGTGTTAACCCGCAAAGGCTCATTGGAAGTGCCGTATGCATCGACTTCCAGTTCAAGATATCTGTGGCCACCCTGTTTTGCTGGCCGCATTTTTGGAGCTGTAGACACGTTTTATTTTTCCATTGTGTTCCAAGCTAATCGCTCATGCAATTATGGTTGATTGTGCAGCTGTCAGTTGCTCGAGTTTTCTATTTTCATTTCCCCTGGATGAAGATAGAACATGGAAGTGGGTTTTTTGGTAATAAAGACAGCCACGGCAAGTGGTATAGCCTTTGGATGTATAGCGTCAGGTGGGTGATATTTGTCCCAAATCCTTCATTGATGGTTTCGTTTGTCCGACACATTTGGTATTTACGTACAGGCGCTCCCAACAAAGATCCACGGCAAGTTGACTACGTGCCGTAGACATTTTGGCATGACGAAAATGGAACTCAGACGTCCGCACAGAAGCACGAAAGGCTTTGAATGCGTAGTTTTTCATCAGCACAAGCACAATCACTATATACGCATCTATGACAAGCACATGGCGTTTACGTTAAACGCACGGCGGCCGCGCAACGTTCAGCCAGCTCCGACCCCGATACCGAAAAATGCGGGACATAGCAGCCAACAGCCGCACGCCATCAGACCAGCAGTGACGATGCGGAATCCATGGACACAGCATTTGTCAATGACATAAACTGCAGCGATGTATACGCAATCAGTCAGTGGTTCTCACGGCGATGACCTCGCACCAATGAGACAAAATTATGTCAGTAACGATATGTACACAAGAAACTACCATTCTACTTATAGAACAGCTATGCAATATGTTCCTAGTTTTTTCCGGTGTTTTTAGGCATTTCTTTCTTAGAAGTCAATTTATTCATACCTGCACCGGTGCACATCGAACATGACAAATAATTACGCATAACAAGCACAGCCTCTGACCATTAATTGAGTGTCGTCTCGGCCAGCATGTTGGCCAACACGATGCAATACGTAAGTGCCAAACAAGCTTGACCTCAGTAAAAAAGTTATCATCGACATATTGCGCTTTTTAAAGCTTTGTGAAGACTGCATTATAGTTGCGGTCATCACGAACGAACGACTGAACAGTTTTCCAGGCCGTTGCCGCTGAACGCGTAGTTTCAGTATTATAAGATACCCCTTTCACACGGTGCACCTTGATACAATTGATTGATTGATTTGTAAAGTTTAACGTCCCAAAACCACCAATTGATTATGAGAGACGCCATAGTGGAGGGCTCCGGAAATTTTGACCACCTGGCGTTCATAAACGTGCACCCAAAATCGGAGTACACGGGCCTACAACATTTCCGCCTCCATCGGAAATGCAGCCGCCGCAGCCGGGATTTGATCCCGCGACGTGCGGGTCAGCAGCCGAGTACCTTAGCCTCTAGACCACCGTGGCGGGGCCACATTGATACAAGATGCGGTGCAAATACTAATGTAAAAACAGCTGAGCACCCGCAAAGATGGAAACACGTAAAAATAAGCACGTTAGCGCGCAACCTGCTTTAATATACAAGTGTAAAGTAGTTGAAAGACGTGACGGCCATGCCACTTATTATTCCGAAGAAACGCAGAATCGTAATAGCACGTACAGTCTTTTGTTTGCCACGTGAAATGAAAATGTTATTTCGCAATGACAGCACATGCTTTCTTTTCGTGGTCAGCCGTAGGTGTGGCTAGGCTAACGTGCTCTGAAAATTCACAGCATACACGTTGGGTTTTCATAAAGAAGGAGAGCACACTGATACCCAAAGAGTGACGCAGCTGACGGACAGAAAGTCATTGAACCAGAAGCCATGGTGCAGACCGCGTGCATCCCATAAGCCTTTGCGAGTTTACACCTCACCTATAGAACCACCTTTCTGCTGAGTCGCCTACAACTCAGACCATAAATCTTGTAAAACTGTCTAGCACAACATTGTATACCGTAAATGTATTACCCAGTCTCCTCTGTACAATGTTTGGCATTGAGAGCATATTTTAAATAAACGATTTATGTTTAGGAAGTTCGGCGATGCACTCAAATTAAAATTTAATGCTTGCAATTGTTTGGAGGGGCGTACAAAAATATTGAGCAAAGTTAATTTAGAGTGATTTGTTCGTTACAAGAACATTTTTATGTTAAACAACCACTACGTCCTCAGACATCAGCTCGTACGTACGCTAAGCTGTACCAGGTGCTTTCTTGGGGCAAAGAAAAGAAGCAGCGGTCATGCGTATGGTAAGATCATAAGCTTCTTTTTGTACTTCCCTAGTTTGACAAGCATTCATCGGCTTTCTGTGGTGCCACCAATTCACCGTGTTTTAAATGGCTGTAATAAAAGTACATAAACACTGGAGATACACTTTTTAGTATTTTTGGTTGTTTGCAGCTGTTCTAAGCGTGACATGCACAGATCGTGTCTTGGAGCTCTCTGCTGCTTCAGTTTCTCACACTTGCTTCTTCAACAAAGGTGAACTTTGCTCTGAAGACAGCGCCGATTGATTGCACAGATTCTGCAGGTCGTTCTTTGGCCACATCCCTTGGAGACCTTGCGTAACATAAGCACTGTGAATGCTGAGGATATCGCTTCCTCTTCGTACTTTCCATCAAGAGCCCGCAAAAAAACAGAGCGATAAATACCCAAAAGGGTGGTGCCAACTTACAAATATTAAGGCATCACTCTCACTCTCCAAGACAGTACATTCAAAATTCAATACGAGCGAAATGAAGCGATTGGGGACATATTCATTTCTAGAAGTGATGAAAAACCAGTTAAAAAGAAATTTAGCACTCAAAAAAGGGAAAGAATGTTTAGCCCTTTCATTGTGAAAAATGCGTGGCGCATGACAGAGACGTGGACTAAGAATGACAACAGGACGATGCGCGGGATAGCACATCATCCAGTCGTCTTTCTTAATGTTTTTGTTTTGTACGCCACACGTTTTCATGATGTATCACCACCAACAGTTCAGTCTTACATTCTGTCAATTTAAGCCTACATATGTTCTTCTAAAGTTTTGACACAGTGTTATAAAAACTGGCTGTAGTATATCAATTTAGACTACAAGAAAATTATCTTTGCCGTCTATTCTACCCGAGAGTAGTACCCTCTGCTTTCAGAACGACGTTGAGCTTTTTATGAAAAATTTCATGAAAATCAGGTTAGTGAAACATTTATGTCCCACTTACTCGTTTGAGTGTCTTCCCACATTTTGAAAACACTGTCTGATGAAGGCACCATCTCGCGATTTTGTCAACAGAGATTTTGGGAGGAAAAGTCCAAAACAAGTGGCTAAGAGTATCACTTCTCAAGCTGTAAAGCTCACTTCACCGCATACATCAACCACTCTTTTTTTGTTCATTTGGATGTCCTTGCTTATGGTGTTGATATTGTCGAGTACAGATGCCTCTGAACATATGCTTACTTTTGAAGAAGTATACGGTATCAAGAAAATATTTTGAAGCATCAATATCCACAATCGCCCTGAGGAATGGGCAGGACAGTTTTGCAGAAAAATCGTTGCAATGCATTTATCAGTCAAGTTATTACACAACTTTACGAAAACCCACGATGACCAGAAGCTAACTTCGCCTCTCTTCAAAACCAGAAAAAGAGAAACTCATCCAGCATTTTTATTGATTGGTTTCCTGCAGACAGAAAATTCGGACGTATGTATTCCGCACTTGCACAAAGGGTTAACGAGCTCTTGTGTTTGCAGGAAAAAGAAAACTCAAAAGCTATCATAAAAAACTGACTGAAATTCAACGGCACTGCAACACCACATCTACCTTTGGCAGCGTGGTGAAATAATTTATCTCGAGATTACGCAGAACTGCGTTAGACATGAGGGATTTAACATTGCGCTGATTGCAACGGGTGATGTGAGAGAAAACTTTCAATGAAGACTGAAAAGCGGGACGTATGTGGTCCGCAGTTGCACAAATGGTTAATGTGATCTTGTGTCTCCAAGGTCAACGACGTTTTAAAAAACGTTCTAAGCACTTGAAAAGGTGCAAAACTATGCTCTCTGGGTGCTATCTCGAGCCACTGTGTAACACATCTCTATTCAGTGACAACTTTTCTTGACAGCATTGTAGAAGCTACCGAACAGAAGTGCATGCCTGCTACCATGATAAAAATAGTACCAAGTTTACTGAAAATTATTTCATTTGCTTTGCTCAAATAAATTTTGTTTTAATTATTATCACACTCAAACAGTTGCAGGAAGTATTACGTAATGATGTTATTGTTGACTTTGCAAGAATGCCTTCCTTGTTTTTCTTAGCACCACCTTTTAAGCACGCCCATTATCCAAAGCATAGTTGGACCATCATTTAAGAGAAAATTATAGACGCCTAAAACACCACAAGAACGAAGAAGCCCATCCTGTGCTTGGTTGTTTCGCTTGTAGTGTACTAGGCGTCTAGATTCGTCCCTCATCCGAAAACTCCCTAACTTGCAGAGCAACATGCCCCGCCATGGTAGTGTAGTGGCTAAGGCACGCGGCTGCTGACCCGCAGCCTGCAGGTCTCAGGATCGAGTTCCGGCTGCAGCGACTGCATTTTCGATGCAGATGAAAACGCTGTAGGCCCGTGGGCTCAGATTCGGGTGCACGTTCGAGATTCCCAGGTGTTCGAAATTTCTGGAGCCCTCCACTACAGCATCTCTCTTACTCATGTGGTGGTTTTGCGAAGTTAAACCGCACTTATCCATTAATTTGCAGAACATATTCACTTTTTTACCTGTTTTCCACGTGCCATATTGTACTAAAATAGTTTTGATATCATGCGGTGATTGTTATATGTTGTTATAATTTTCCAAAATGTTAACGCGTACCATTGCAGAAATATTAGCAACCATATTGGGCTTCCTATGTATACCCCCCTGCAGGAATGCCACTATGGCGTTGTACTAATTTCGTAAATAAATAAAAACACAAATCTACAGATTCCCCGCCTTCATAGCCTGCGCCCAACATGAAGATGAGTTGTCGCTGAGTATATAACAGCCAAATCACAATATTACCCCTCCATGCCGGTGCGATTGCAGTATATATAGTTTTTAACTGCAATAGTGAGCACTAAACCTACCACTAGAAAAGTTGATGAAACCGTTGGTGTGGAAAAGATGTTACATGAGCACACAAAACTCTCTTACATAATCAATCTTTTACCGAATTTAAAAAATACTCATCAATGAGAAGGCAATTTTTTATAGGCACACGGCACCAAGAACCTCTATTTAGTGCGTTTTTTTTCATATAGGCTACCAAAACCATGAGAATAGCTCTGACAAACAGAACCAGGCAAGACAAAATTACGTATATCGTCCTATTAAGCCTGTTCCCTCTACAACATTTGTAGCTGTTGCTTTTTGCATTCTGTTATGTCCGGTGATGTCGTCGGCCCATAGACGTACGCGTTGGCCACGGTAGTCCAAAAAGCTCAGACAGCCTCGAACGGTTAAAAACAAGTTTATTCCTACTCGGATGGAGGCGGCGGCCGAACTGCCGGGGGAAACGACGGTGGCTCGTTTTCGCCGAGCGTGGGAAGGGGAGGAGTCAACATCTGGAAGCAGTTTCAGCAACCGGTCCTTCGCAGGCTCGCTCATGACACAGGGGTGCTTAGAACACAACATCTCTTCCCTCCTTAGCTTGTCGCTTCGAAGTGATCTGGGGGCCGCCGAGGGCGCGTGGACGCTCTGGACGCACTACGAAGAGAAGCCTCCGCTCACTGGGTGTCGTTTCTTTTGTGTTCAGGGCCGGCGGGCGGTGGCGCCGATTCATCTGGTGCGAGATGCCAGGCTAAGTGGAACGAAGCTTCCGTCGAGGTGGCTGCTTGAATGGGAGGTTCCTTTGGCAAATTACCTGAACGGCGTAGCTGATTAAGGTGGCGGCGTGTGGCTTTTCCACCAATGTCGACGAGCCATGACCGCAAACCTATGCGTTTGAGTGCCGTCGCTTCAACCCAGCCGGGCTTTCTGTGGAACTGGCGGGCGTATATGCGCTGTCCACTTTCAATTATCCTGCTATGCGGGAGCTTTTCTTCCTCCGACGGTGCTTTCACTGAGGGCTCCGGGACAATTGCTGTCAGCTGGGTTCTCATTTGTCGTCCGAACATCAATTTCGCTGGCGTTTGATCAGTAGTGCTTTGAACAGTGTTGTGCTATCTGAAGAGAAAGCGCACGATGCGGCGTTGCATTGTCCCAGTCTGGTCTTTAGTAAGGGCGCGCTTTAGCTCAGCCACGTAGCGCTCGGCTTGTCCGTTCGTAGCCGGGTGGTAAGGAGCTGATGTAACAGACGAGACGCCGTTGTCGCTGTAAAACCTGAGAATATCCGTGGGCACAAACGGAGTGCCGTTGTCGGAGACCACCTTGCGCGGTAGGCCAAACGTTGCAAACAACGACCGCAGAGTGTCGATAACTGCTGCCGATGTCGTTGTAGCCA
This sequence comes from Rhipicephalus annulatus, assembly GCA_013436015.1. Classification (NCBI taxonomy): domain Eukaryota; kingdom Metazoa; phylum Arthropoda; class Arachnida; order Ixodida; family Ixodidae; genus Rhipicephalus; species Rhipicephalus annulatus. The sequence continues at coordinate 103,701 of WOVY01011474.1, forward strand.
TTTGTTTTACCTCCAGCCACTTGGTGTATGCGTCTACAACCACCAGGAACGAACACCCTTCGATAGGTCCAGAAAAATCAATGTGCAGGGTGTGCCAAGGCGTGTCTGGTTTTTCCCATTCAGGAATAGGGGCTTTTGGCGGGCTTCTGTGGTTGCATTGGCAAGGCTGGCAATCGTGAACTGTTAATTCTATATCATGGTCGATACCAGGCCACCACATATAACTTCTGGCGCACTTTTTCATTTTTCATGACAACAATGCCTCAATGACCTGCGTGGACAAGCGACATGGCCTGTTCGCGAAGTGCCACTGTAATTACAACTCTTGATCCCAAGGTGACGTAACCGCGATGAGTGCTCAACTCCGCAGCTCGCTTGCGGTAAGCGTTGAAGTGTTCACCCTTTAGCTTCTGCACGTTGCCTTCTTGTATAGCTGCGTAGACTTTCAAGACAGTGCACTCCTGCGTTGATGCTGCTACCGTGTCAGCTGTTAGCGGAGAGTTCGGCAGCGCCTCGAACATGAGTACATCACCCGGCGGGGGTGGTTCATCTATTTTGGTGTCTACCGGCAAGCGGCTTAGTGCGTCGGCGTTCTGGTGTTTCTTCCCCGTGCGATGTACGAGTTCGTAATCGTACGCTGACATCTTGATGCACCATCGTGTCATTCGTGGCGACAATGTCTTTGGCATTGGCTTCTGGGGACCCATAATACCCAATAAGGGCCGGTGATCTGTTATGAAAGTCACTTTCCTACCGGTAATGTACTGCCGAAAGTTATCTGCTGCGTAGACGATGGCAAGTCCCTCTTTATCTAGCTGGGAATAATTCCTCTCTGCCTGCTATAGGGTGCGCGAAGCAAAAGCGATCGGGGCTTCCCGTCCCTGGTCGTCAACTTGGGAGAGGACTGCTTCCACTCCGTATGGTGATGCGTCACAGGCTAGCAGTAGGGTCTCCTTTCGTCGTAGTGTCGCAGAACAGTAGAATTGCGAAGTAGTTGCTTAAGGGCAACAAATGACTCTTGGTGGCGTGGCGACCAAATCCATTGGACTTCTTTCTGCAGGAGCTGATATAGATCGTTGGCCACTGTAGCTCGATGTTCTAAGAACCGGTCGTAGAACGTCAATAGCCCCAAAAACGACTGCAGTTCTTGCTTGTTAGTAGGCACTCGTGCTTCGGTGATTGCACGCACTTTGTCTTCAGTGGTATGGATACCCTGCGCGTCAATTTGATGTCCAAGAAACTTCACTTCAGGCACCGAAAAAACACATTTTTCTTTACTGATGCGAAAATTAGCATTTGCTAGCCTTTCCAAAATGAGCTCCAAGCGTTCTGTGTGCTCTTCATTGGAGGCGCCACCGACAATAACATCGTCCAAGTAGACGCAAACACCTGGCATCCCGCTAAGTGTAGACTCCATAAATTTCTGGAAGATTGCTGGCGCTGCAGATATTCCGAATGGTAGCCTTTTAACTTTGTAAAGACCCTTAATAGTGTTTATTGTGAGCAGTTCAGGCGTTGATTCGCTCACCTTCAGCTGCTGGTAGGCTTGTGTCAAGTCCAAGGTGCTGAAGATTTTTCCACCACGAAGCGTGCTAAAAACATCTTCCGGTGTCGCCAGTGGGTAGGAAGATGCTTTTGTCGCCATGTTGACAGTGCTCCGGTAGTCTCCGCAGAGGCGTAGGGTACTGTTCTTCTTTCGGACGACAACGAGTGGTGTCGCCCATTTCGAATGTTGCGTCGGTTCGATGATCCCTTGTTCCTGCAGTCGGTCAAGCTCATTCTCGACTGATGTTCGTAGGGCGAAAGGCACCAACCTAGCTTTCAAAAATTTCGGCGTCGCATCCTCCCTCAGCTCCAGTGTGACTGGAGGTCCGTTGTTTCCTGGTATTTCTTCGTAGAAAACCGCTTTGTACTTATCTTGAAGCTGCGCCACTGACGGATAACTGAGTGTGTGGTGAACTCCGCCAATGACCACTCCAAGGGGGGTGAACCAATTTCGTCCTAAAAGGCTTGATCCAGAACCGTGGACGACTAGCAAGGGAGCTGATGGGTCTGCCTGTTGTAGTACACGTCTACGTTGGCACAGCCCAGCAGTGGAAGGGAATGTCCGGACCACGTTCTCAGCTGCGTGTCGTCTTGCTGGAGAGCTGGCGCATTCTCACGCCAAATAGCGCGAAAAGTGTCCTCGCTGATAAGCGTACATGCTGCTCCGGAATCCACCTCAAACCTGATAGGGCACTGGTGTACCATAATTTCAGTTGTAATCTTCGGTCTCGTTCCGAGGTTCACAGCGGGGTTTAAGTCATATAGTGCCGATGACGTTAGTGCTGTTCGGCTTGTATCTTGCATCTGGCCCTCCTGTGCGTCGACAATGTTGTTCCGTTGCACTGAAGTCTTCGGTTCGAGCTGTTTGCGCTTTGAGATGCATGCCCTTTCAATGTGTCCCAGTTTTTGACAAAAATTGCAGGTCTCTGTCTTGTATCGACATACCTGGGGATCATGCATGTCGTCGCATCGCCAACAGCGCTGTGTCTTTCTGCTTGATTTCGCCTTAGACGTGGAATGACCTGACTGCTGACTGGTGTGATGCCCTGGCTCGACGTTCCGTCGAATATCCCTCTGCTGGTGACCGCCGCTCTCCGCTCGTTGGACGATGTCGTAGGCTTTGGAGAAAGTGAGACCCGTCTCCGCGAACAGGCGTTGTTGTAGGCCTGCGTCACGCAGTCCGCACACAAAACGGTCACGCAACATAACGTCCAAGGGGAGCATAGTGGTGTTAGCAGGTGTGGCAGTCGATCCTCCCTCCTGCGCAGTAGCTGCAGCTGTCGCGGTCAACGTCACGAAATTGCAGTCAGCAGCGAGCTTTTTGAGAGCCGCTACGTATTCGGCCACTTTTTCACCTTCCAGTTGGTCTCGCCGTTGGAAGCGGACTCGACAGTAGACCTCCGATGGCCTTGGGTGCTCTTGTAGCGCTGCTACGATGTCGTCGTAGTCAACGGCTGCTGGAGTGCGTGGCTGAATCAGGGCACAGACTGCGTCGTATGTCTGCTCCCCACACAGCGTTAGCAGGTTGGCCCTCTTCATTGCTGCGTCAGTGATGTTGTTAGCCTCGAAGTAAAATTGCAGGCGTCCAAACCACGATGACCATGATGAGCCGTTGAATTCGGGTAGCCGATTTGGGAGCCCGTGCGTAGCCATAGCTTGTATCTTGTCAATATCGTTGCGTAGCGTTGGTCCAAATCCACTTCCTCGTCGCCACTGTTATGTCCGGTGTTGTCGTCGGCCCATAGACGTACGCGTTGGTCGCGGTAGTCCAAAAAGCTCAGACAGCCTCGAACGGTTAAAAACAAGTTTATTCCTACTCGGATGGAGGCGGCGGCAGAACTGCCGGGGGAAACGACGGTGGCTCGTTTTCGCCGAGCGGGGGAAGGAGAGGAGTCAACTTCTGGAAGCAGTTTCAGCAACCGGTCTTTCGCAGGTTCGATCGTGACACAGGGGTGCTTATAACACAACACATTCATTCAGGTCTTTTTGGTTATCGGCACAGTGCCACGTTTCTTTGATACCGTGCATGTGATGTACTGTGAATCTTCATGTAATATACCCGATGCTTTCAACCTGCTTAGAGAGTTCACAGGGAAAGCCTTCAAAGGGTTCTTTATATCTTCTACGAGATATGACAATTTTTATGCCTAGGTAACAGAATAATAAACATTTACTAATTTATCCATAAGTTAAGTTCCTAACTAGTCGTACCCACTGGTTTTGCAGCTACTCTTTTATGGTCGTGAAAGCAAGCAATGAACCCTGTTCTCAATTAAAAGAACGCTCTCAGCCTTGTGTCTGAGGGTGAATATCTTTTTCGGAGGAAGGCTGTGTGACAGGGGTATGAGTTAAGTTTGGATTGCGAAACTTGACACTGGCTACAACCGTAAGTTGACAAACTGACTTAAAAGTCAACTTGTGCAGACAGACTGACTGAGTAAAATTTAGGCCAGTATAAGTCCGAGTGAGTCTTTTGAGGTCTGAGGTGCACTGGCACCGTGACAGGGGAAGAGAAGTTACGTTAAACACCACCCGAGTTTCACTCCGCGCAACAGGTCAGGCAAGCGTGTGAGCCACAAGACTCGATGCCGGGACAGCAGCGCCGTCTGTGAGAAACTCCATTCTGCATATGACAATTTCCAGCATCCTGTTTGTACTAAGAATAAAAGATCAAACGACGGAAAACCATACAATGCAAGACACTTGCGATGCGCTGCGTGTCCAATGGGTGCGCATCTCTTTTTCAGGCGGTTGTGCTAGATAAGTTCTGTACCAACTCGTAGAGGGTTGCAGTAAGTTTCTCATCACTTTGAAATCCTGGCAGAAAAAGTAGCCATGTGCGAGTACGGTCGGATGATGTAAGCCCACGCATGTTTTTCCCTCCCATCCAGCCATGTTGTGTGTGGAAGCGCCAACTGTAAATTACACCTGAGATGAAATTTCACCACGTCGTCTGACGGCACACACGAGCCGATGCACCACACTCCACCGTCGACCTCCCCGGTGGGGTGCACTAGTGTTATGGCCGGCCCAGCCGAACATGTAGCACCACGCACGTGGTGCCCAGACAAATGTATGGCACCACATGATTGCACAGAAAACGCCACCGGTGCTGCCAGTGGAAGATGTCATGAGTGAGCTCCACCTTTTATCCCCGGCCTATGGTTCTATCAAACGAACTTCAACATTACGCCTATTTGGAACTCCAAGTATATTCACACACATTACGCACAGCATTCCTACAACACCTCAACATTTATTGATCAGAGACATGAGATAGAAGAAAATTGCCATGACCTCCCACCAAAAACTCTTACATTAGTAGCTCTTGGTAAAAATATATCTCGTTTGTCGCATATAAATCACTGTTAACTTGCATGTAAACGTGAAGACGAAAAGGCATATCAAAAAGCTCCGATTATAAGAGATATTGGCGGTAGAGAGCACTGACACCATAATCAAAAAGCTTCTTTTACACTAACGAACTCATTAGTTGGCTCACTTAAATGACGTCGAGCCGCGAGTCTGAGTGAGCTCGAAGTTCTTTGCAAGCTGTGACTACAACACGTGGTGGCAGTCAATGCTTCCGCAAGGACGTTTTTGCATCTGCGTGGGGCTGCGACGTTCAGTGCGTAGCAGAAAGCGCTCAATGAGACGCTTGCCGGAGCCTGCTGGCTGAATAATGATGCCTTTCTAGCATAAGCTGGCCCATATTTTGCCTACTTCTATATCAGCCCCAAAATTATAGATTGATATACACTCCCAAATTCAAGTTGTCAAGTTGCTCGCCCCCATCCTAACCTGATTTGCTTTCAATGGAGCCATATGTATTTATTTTCAAAAGAGAATCTTGCTGAAAGAGGGTACGAGAATGTGCCTTTTTTATTTTAAGAGAAATTATGTAAAAAATATATTGCAATGGTAAAAAAGTTTTTCCAGTTGGTACGGATGCATTTTTAATTACAGCGCGAAAACAACAAAGACGGAAAGCAAATGGTACAGACGAGTGCTAAGGGACAACTACAAGAAGTGACACCTACACTGCATGTTTTTGTCCATTCTGTCTTCCGTCTTCGTCGTTTTCGCACAGTAACCAAAAATATATTATGAAAAAGCTTCGATAATATCTACGCAAAAACAGCTACGGGTGTACATAGTTATAGATGCTTATTTATGCTGCACCACGCCACTCCTTAAGTTAGGCGAACCACTGTTAGACGACTTTTGAGAGATAGCTGGTATTTTCTGAAAGACCCTTACAAAAATCCTAGATATGGACTTATATAAAAATCCCATATATTGCTACATCAGAAATTGGGCATATCTGGCTTTATATGAAATCCCCATATATGGGCCCTATATAACCTGATATGCCCAAATCGTGATATAGCCATATACGGGCTTTATATACCCATACATTGGTGTTGATGTATATGGCCATATATGGCTATATATAAAAGCATCCATGTAATGTCTTATATGGATGCTTTCATATATGGCCTTATATGGATACATTTATATAAAGCTATTCAGATGATTCATGTATATTAGTTCAGCTTGTGTCGCCGGCAAAAAATATAGCTTCTCAAATCATTCTACAGCCAGAAATATAGCTGTTTGTTGAAAGGTCTGCATGCAGTCACCATCATCTTCAAAACAAACAAAGGCAGTACATACCCCCTGAACATTCTTGTTCAATTAAGTTATCCTCAATATATCGCCAGTTATTCTCAATAACTAATTGCTAAAAATGTAACTTGGCATCATATTTAAAGTTTGTGGTGGGCACATATCACTGTTAGTCCACTTTTCCTGAAGAGATACATTCTTTGTGCTTAAATTTATTGCTTACTTATCGACACTTTTTTATTTATCTATTCAATTCATTACCCACAGCACCAATTGGCAATACAGTGGGGGAGCGTTTACGAAAAGTAGAATACAAAAAATACATAGTCAGCCAAACAAATAATCAAAGATCAAAGTCACCTGAATCACGCACAATATGCAAGAGAAATTCATATATAAATCGGAAAATGTGACACACCCCAAAAATGCAACGCACTAATTCTAATATGAAATAAAACAAATATTTTAAAGGGGAACGGCAATGCTAGAAGGCAGTTCGTTCCATCTTGTAATTTTCTTGTTAAAAAATTATTTTGAAATACGTCAGTCTTGCATGCGATTTTTCTTATCTTGAACCTATGGTCAACACGTTCTGAGACATAGTTCGGTGCAATATTCCGCTTTATGGATTCCGACTTGACAAAAATAAATAGCATAAAAGAAGCCAAGTGAGTTTCGTAAAGATATTTTTCAGATTGTGTTTATTTAAAACTTTTCTCGCATGTCAATGGAGCGACCATAGTCAGTCAAAACGAAATATTGACTTGCTGTTGACCGTTTGAACTGCGTGTGCATCGAATAACTTAAATGAGTTGATAATTAACTTTTAAGGAGTTCGGATAAAAGTGATTGGTATGCAAGCTTGTCATGTACAAGTATTGTGACTAATCGCCTATAGAACGACTGATAAAACTCGTGTCTATTGATTGATTGATTTGTGGGGTTTAACGTCCCAAAACCACGTCTGATTATGAGAGACGCCGTAGTGGAGGGCTCCGGAAATTTTGACCACCTGGGGAAACTCGTGTCTATAGGTCTCTGTGCGCGTGGGAATGGAGGTTTTTAGCAATATTTCTTTTCAACGGGACACTAAAAAATGTACTAAACGTAACCCACTTTCCGTTCTGTCAATACTGCATCATTAACGTAACAGCGGTAAAGAGCTCGTTCCGCAGAAATTCCGGCGCAGGCATCGGTGGCTCTCAGTGAAAAATCGTGTCGTCCATGATCGAAAATTGAGAGAATGAAAATAAAACAAGTATTATAAATTTTTGGGTTTGAGTGATGATCGAAATCATGCAGGCCATTTGCATGGCAAGCAAGTGATCTACCACATAGCTACGCACCTGCTTGGAAATAAAGCATGAATAACTTCCTCTTGTTGGAAATGCAAGGAAAATAACTGTCATGCCTAACAAATACACGTATCCTGCATACAGGTTTCACAGCACACATTTATTATCACAACAATATTAAATTTATGATACTAGCGTGCATTGTCATCGGGCATCACAACACATTATTACCAACGTGACTTCGCGGTCTAAAGGCAGCCAACCATTACAAAAGGCACACACGTTACTGCGCGTATCGCCTCACGACTGCGTAGTGGGTGCATAAAGCTTTAAAACAGTTCACCCACATAATATTGCGAAGCACGTTCTGCTGGGTAAGTTGGTACTTCATCTTAGCTTAGTTGCGCGAAAAAATTTGAAGTGCGAAAGGAAGACACCTGGACACAGCGCACACTGACAACTGAAACTTTATTGGAGAAAACAGACGTATGTATGTGGTTACGAGAACACGTGAGGTGGAGAAAAATGAATAAATGAGCAGACATCTAATCAGTTTCTTTCACCGTGGCGACATCGTGCGGTGTACGGCACTGCGCTGTCGTATGGGAAGTATTCTTTAGAATTCAATATTATAATTGTAGATCACAAAGCTTCTCTAAAGGGACAACCTTTCTCTAACCAATCATCCCATTGTAGAGAGTGTGGCTGCGCACCCTTGTTTGATGATACGGAAGTTAAAGCTAGATTCAGTGACACGGTAGCGCGGGAAATTGAAGAGGCGTATTTCATAGACAAAGCTTCGGATTCATGTGTCACGTAACTCTCGCTTCTGTTCCTTGCTACTAAGGTAGCTTTTCTGGAAGCGCATCATTTATACAATCTGTCTGCTCATCTAATCAATTTCTTTCACCGCACTTGTTCTTGTAACCGCATATATATATATGTCTGTTTTCTCCAACTAAGTTTCAGTCGTTCGTGTGTGCTGTATCTAGGTTGATATGGGGGGGGGTTTAACGTCCCAAAACCACTATATGATTATGAGAGACGCCGTAGTGGAGGGCTCCGAAAATTTCGACCACCTGGGGTTCTTTAACGTGCACCCAAATCTGACCACACGGGCCTACAACATTTCCGCCTCCATATGAAATGCAGCCGCCGCAACCTGGATTCGAACCCGCGACCTGCGGGTCAGCAGCCGAGTACCTTAGCCACTAGACCACCACGGCTTTTTTTCTTTATTAACTAGACCACCACGGCGGGGCGTGCTGTGTCTAGGTGTCTTCCTTTTGTATTTCAATTTTTTCACGCAACTAAATTTTACATTATATTTCTCGTTCTTTAAACTATGCTACCCCTTTTTCACACAAAATGCAGCCACGGGCGAACCTTTCATTTAGACATTTTCAACATTCTCAATCACACAGTACTATTCCACAATTAAAATTGTTCAAGTAGCATCATACAATAAAGAGTGATTGAACTACGTACAAGAAACAGGATCGATACTGCTAACACGCTCAACTATGAAAAACGGAGTTTAATGGTCTCCCAGTTTTTTCACACAGTAGCAAGCCCTAATGCATCAGACCAGTTTATTTGTCGGCTTGCGTAAAACTATCTACAGTGCTCACGGATTAAAACATGACATCACATTATTTTGTGTAACTATGCATGCGGGTATGCGCAGTTCCTCAAGATAATCACGCGATGTTGCGACATCAGTAACGATAATGCTGCCTGTGATGTACGCATCCCAGTCAAATTTACACTTATACCACCCTGATTGTAGATGGTGGAAACAAAATTACGGGCTATTCTTACGTTTTTCCGTTTGGATCGGTGACATTGCACCCTGCTTTGAAGAATCAAACTAGCAACAAAATTTGAACTGCGTGTCCTTATAAAAACACACGTAAATATAAAAACAAGAGGAACGTAAACGAAAAAAGATAAATTCAAACGCAAGACAAATTCAAACGTGGGCTCATAAAACTCTAGACACCCTTGGAGTTGGAGATATGGAACTCTTTTTATTTGTGATTGCGCAAGTTGTAATTTATCCTTGGTAATTCCTCAAGCGTTAAAATAAGAAAAGTACAACACAAGTATATTTATATCAATATATTTATAAAAGTACAATGGCACAAAACCCATATTTTCCTGGCGTAGATTTTTGAATAAATAGATCAATGTCTGGATTAAGTGAAAAAAGAAGTGTTGTCGTATCGCTTGCACAAAACAGCTTAATGACGTAACCATGATTATAATGAAGTTATTTGCTCAGCAAGCATGCAATGCGCTATGTTTTCGAGTTATCATAATATTTATGAACAACGTGCGAAGGTAATGAAAATGATGAACTTACCTTAACATTTAACCGAGAATTGTCTTTCAAGGAGCCTGTTAATCCTGATAACCTATTCACACCTTAAAGCCACCATGTCCATTCGTACTGCTTTAGGAAGAAGTTTTGAAGGAACGCTTGCCCGCAAGCATGGGTGTCCATTTTTTCCCACGAAAAGTGGACGATTGTCAATACAGCGATGTACGCACGCAGACGCACACAAAAACACTTCCACGTCTGTCCACAATTTCGCCACGTACAGCGCAGTAGATTCCTGAGAGCTGCGCGATTATCTTGTGTAAATTGGCGCAGTAATTGAACACGAAATAAGAGCAAAAGGAATGAAAATTAACAAACTCGATCAGCATGGCACCCATGACTCCGGCGAGCAAAAAAGCAACAATGGCGCGGACGGATACAGTGCATGCAGGCTTGAAAATGGACATTGCAATGAACATTACATTACTCCTTGAGGTCAATGATTTACGCACTTGTCACTAGAACTAAATTTTCCTAAGCCCATTGGCGAACGACGTTTTATTTTTTAACAATTATTGACGCAATAATATTACCATGCGACTGAATGTTTGTGCAAACTATTTTCTTCGTCGTTACTTGAAATGGGCCGCGGCACTCTCTTTCCTGCTCTGTTGACAGACTGGTGTAGGCCACGGCTGGGCTGCACGGTGCCTACGTGCGCTCCTTCGAACAACTTTCTCCTAATTTTCGACCCATCCGACGGGCGCCCTTTTTTGTATTTTTTTACTGTGCGCACCCCTTGCAAACTTGCAGTCACTCGAGTTTTTTCGGACAATGGACTTCAACTTCCTCTCGTGGGCCCAGAAAGCTGCACGTGCAAGACCTTTGAGACAGGCATTCCGTGGAGCTGAAATCTTTTCTTCGTGTACGCTGGCTACGAAGACGCGTTCCAGCCAAATTTCCATCTTATTTCGCAAGCATTTATAATGATAATAATAACGTTCAATCAACCAATCATCAATCAATCATTTTTAACGTATCCAAGAACAACCATAGGGTCTTTCGTGCTGGCGCGCGCAAAACTAAAACAAAAATAAACAATAACTTACAGACTGTCCACAGAAAAGCAAATCAATAAAAAGAGCAAAAACGAGCAGTCGAAAAGAAATCAACGCACAAAGGAAACAACAAATAAAAGAGTAGATATTGATGGAATAGGACTGAAAAATAATGTGGAATATGCATAACCGTGACGAAGGCTTCCTGAAAGACAGAAAAGAGAAGAATCTGTGCATGTGCAAATCTACGTTAGGACAAGGCAGCCCTCACTGACAAAAAAATGACTGTAGACTATGAAAAACATGACGAATCAAGAAAATCGACGTTAGAGAGACTCGGTATTCTGTAAAGGATAGAGTGTTGAAAAAAGCTGGCAGGTACATGCAACGGTTGATTCTCTCTCGATAACTTACGCGGAGTTTGAAAATTATTACAACCGAGAAGGGCAGAATATCTCACCCTGAACTAGCTTGTAAAGAAATAACAGCTCAGTGCGATTTTGCCAGCCGTTAACTGGTGACAAATATAAAATTCTAGCAGTGTTGAAAGGATTCCAGTGAAACTATGGGGGTAAATGCTTATGAAATTTTTCTGGACTCACTCAGTGGCACTATTGCTGGATTCAGCAAGGCCATTCCAAATCAGATATGCGTATGTACTCAAGTTGACCACGACATATCGCGGTGTACAATTTGTAGAAGGCTGTAGGAGAGCCGGATTCTCGAGAGATGTTAAGACAACAGGGAGAGAACGAAGGCCTCGCATGGCAGCACATTTAATACAAGTAGAAAAAACTCAGCATGCTATCAAAGAGAACACGAAGATAACTGATCTCATAAAACTTACATAACGACACAGTATTGACAGCATATGGAATTGAAACGTTGGACGCTTTGTGAGATACAACAACAACAATAATAACAATGACAACAACAACAATATTAATAATAATAATAATACACTCATATCATTCTGACATGGCCGAAAATATCTGGCCACATTGAATGGAATGCTAGTGTCCGGGTGCCCATGAACCTCTATAGGCGAGTGTGCAATCGCGCAGTTTATTGAGTATGTACCGGCATACATATCTTATAGGTAAATGCACTACCGTGTTGGTGTTGAAAGAATATGTTCGCAAACAGTTTTAATCGTTATGCGCCTGCACAGCAAGGGCCTGTTTACATAATGTGGAGTTTGGCTTAGGCATCACGCCAGCCCGCCAAAATGTGTCATACTAATGGTATTCACAAGGCAATGTTTATGCTAATCCTGATGATGGCACGTGCGCATTGGTGACCTCGACCAAATAATGACACACCCACACAAAATAGAAGTTTTGTGAATTCAGCATCCTATGTTAAATGTTGCTATAAAGCTTCAGCATTTCATTACATGGTCCATTAAATGTGTATTACGTGTGAGTCAGTTGCACCTTTCTTAACGTACATGTCTATGACGTGAGATTTATTTGACGCTTGCAAACATTACACAACATAATTGTTCACTTGTGCAATCATACAATTTTCGATAAATTTACTATGTGCATAGCCAAAAACATTATACGTAGGCAAAGGAAACGCAAGCTGTATTTTTGCAATAAATTAGTACAACTTCCACCTTGAATGTAATCATAATGGTGCCTGCAAGCTGCATTCACCTAAGTTCTTCTTTGTTTTTGAAAATACTCCCTTAAACATTGCATTGCGCACACAATTATAGTAAATGACTGCTGAAAGCCATCGCAGATGAGGGGTCAACAGGATTAATTGAAATCTTGTTATGTGAAGCGAGCATATAGCCATCAAAACCCTCAAATAATCAGAAATTTTGTCCACCGATGTGGAAGCTGAAAGTGAATTGAAATTATTATTTCTTGCTGCCACCTTAAACAATGCATCAATGTGAACAATATAAGTTGCATGCATTTAGTTTTTACATAAAACTATAGAGTATTGCTCTATAATAATAGCATTGTTCAGAAGCTTCAACATGTTCTGTGACTTGCATGATTCCTTCCTTGTAAAACTTGTCTGCTCTCGTATACATTATTTACGTCATAATAATTACAACTTATTTTTTAAACCTCAATGCCATGAAAAATGTACGAGTTAAATTACACGAATGCATGCATATATGCATTCAACTGAGTTGCAACTATCACGTACACAAAGCTGACCTGAAATTTGGGTTTTTTTTGCATGGCAGAAACAACATATATAATTAATACTCCTATTGTTGTAAAAAATAAGCAGATCAGCTTTGTGTACAAATTGGTATATATTACAATCCGCATAAAAGTGCGATCACGGTGCTAAATATATACGTGGTTCATCCCAAATAAGGGAGCACTTCCACATATAAAGATCCACTTGATATGTTATATATGGTGTGGCCGTGCCTTATTTGGCCGGATTTGACTCCTTATATGGGCCAACCGCGTCATATATGGCTGTATATAACCCATACATGAACCGACTCCGCCAGATATACATCCATATATGGTAAATAGAAGCCACATATGCTGACATATATGCTTATATTTGGCCACATTTGCTGCCATATATGCTTATATGTGGCCACATATAACCTATATATGGGCCATGTATGGCGTTTCCGTAAGGGGAAGCTTGTTTGGGGATAGTATTTCCTAGCAGCAATTGCGCGCAAAGAACCCACTCTGTACAATTTCTGTAAACAGATAGTGCCTGTAAACAACTTTGTGCTTTTTTGTATCGAAGATTATTAATTTGACTGTAAAAACTTTTTCCTTAAAAATTTTTCACAGAAATGACCATCTGGTCTTCTGCGAGATGTTTTTATGTAGCACTGATACCCAAATTGACCATTTGCGCAAACCTCCAAGCTAGCTTTCCTGCAAAGTTGTTTTCCAAGCAAAAAATTTTGTTCTCAGACTGCTCTTCTCACTGATTGTGCTGCCTTACCCTACTCTCTTCTTTACGAACGACAGGTGCCTCGCCCACCATGCGATCTCTAGGTTCGTTCGAGGTGGGAGAACCACTCAGTAATTGTTGGGGGAAATGTCGTTTTGTTGCACGCGTGAACGAGAAAAGCAGTCTGGCCACGAGATTTTTTTTCTTTTGGTTGGAAATCAACTTTGCAGAAAAGCGGCCTTGCAGATTTCTGCAAATGGTCAATTTATGAAGAGTGTGCGGACACTGTCCCACCTAGTATGCAAGCGAGATACATCTGTAGCGGCGAGAGAAGAGAGACGTGAGACGGCGTGAAAGGCGGCCGATGGGGCCGTGCCGATCTCGCCACTTTATTCCAGACTTGAAGCGGAGCCACGTCGGCCAGCAGCGTCCGCCACGCCAGGCGTGTCAGCTCGTTCTAATCCTCGCGCAGCTCGAGCTAGCATCAGCTGCGCGAGAGGCACGGCGCGGTGATTGAGAATTGATGATGATGATGATGGCGCTACACATCCAATAAGGGGCGACTCCATCACTCCTCACCCCCTATACTACGATAGACTATATATGCTATGCTTTAGACTATATATTCTATGCTTTTGTCGAGCACTGGTGCTTTATGCTATGCTTTAGGCTCTCTACTCCTCCTAAAATCGTGCTCACCTTTGCATCCCTTTCCCACCTTTACTCTATTCGAAGCTCTACTGAGAGCTGCTTGGCACATATTCACTTTGCAGAACTTTCTGCTGAAGAAGCTCCGCTCAGCTGTAACAAAATTCGCGAGGCCTCCGTAGAACATGCAGCAGACTATCCCATCAAAGGGTGGTCTTTTAAAGGCTATTGTAGAGTCTTTGGGGGCTAATAATACTAGTACACATGCAAGGTACCAACTAGGTCATTTTTTTGTTTTGGGCGGAGAACGTTGGCGAGCTAGAGCCCTACCCTCACTAGGTATGCGCCTGGTTCTTTCTTTTTTATAATTCTAGAAAACCAAAGTATTACATTCTGTTTAGATTATGATTACCTGGAAGGTAAATGCTCACAAAAATAGAGCAAAGGAATAAGCAATTATGATCGAATAAAACAGCCTAATGCCGAAATGCAGCCTCTTAGGAACTTGATTAAACTGGTGGAGCAGATTTTAGGGCTTCATTTCTAATTTGGGTGTATGGGAACTAAAACATTTTGATCCTTTCTACAACCACCAAACAAACATGTATGAGTGCATGCACAAGGCCCTGTTTACATGGCTGTGTATTCACCTTCGCACCTTGCAGATGTTGGACAGACGATAATGCAAGGAGAATGTCAATATCTTTCTTTTACATTTCGCAACCAGTTTTGAACATTCAATTTCCATCCATAAGTGAAACGTTCTTTAGTGATCTGGCCATGTTGTTCCTGAAATGCCAATAAAATTGCAATGTGAAAATTCGCTTTGGTTTTTCTACTTAAAGATATTAAGACTGTATGTTGAGCTTCTGAAATTACACATAGGTATCTCAAATCATTTATAACTGGTTATTGTAAACTCAAACACATTTAAATATAGTTTCAAAGTAAGCACAAGTGCCTCAATCGGGTCATGACACTTCGTGAACTCATTACGAGTACGATGGATTTAGTGGCTGCTCAGGCCCAATGTTACAATTCACCTGCTCTGCGAGTATAGAAGTCATCAGCGACAGACGAAGTTTCAGGGTCCACGACGAAGGCCATTGTCATTCACATTCCTTGTGGCGTTCTTGAGTTGCTTTCTAGGTGGTGCTGGCTGCTTACGTTAGTGGTATTTTAAACTTTTCAAGAAATACACAAACATTCAAATAGTTTTATTTTATGAGAGACATTTTGAAACAGGTGCCCATCTGGCACCTGTAAACAAAGTTTCGCGGGGGACTGTGCCTGATGCCGCATCACCCACATCATTTCAGTTCTCCCAGCATGCTCTCTATGTCCCTGAAGTTTTGCCTGGCACATACTACAGTAAAACCTCATTCATTTGAACGTTAAAGGGGCCCTGGAGCACTTTTCATATAACCATGGAGAGGATTCATTAAAACAGCTTATTGCGTCCCAAATTCAATGCAGCAAAAATTTTAAGAATCCGCCGAGTACGAGCGGAGTTGCAAAGATTTGTCGCACGCTGCAATCGCATTCTCTCTTCTCTTGTCCAGAGGAAAGTGCTGGAAGCTAAGCAGGGAGCGATGGCAGGGGCAGAGAAAGTACACCATTTGTGCCTCATGACCTTGAGCACTCTTTATTTCTTTTTTTCGACTACGCAACTTTTTTAGTGTAATCGTGCTTGCACGCGTGGAAAAGTCGCGGCCTCCCACGTTCAGGTTGATCCCTGTAACGACTGAATGCGCCTTGTTAAAATCAGCCAACGGCTGAAAGATGCCCTTCTACGAGTGATTTTTGAGCTTCCTCCGTCATTTGGCGGGAAAAAGAAAGCACTTTTAGCTGACTTTTCTAATTTATTGTGAATTGCAGGTCGTGTGATGTGCTGTGATGTATTTGGCTCACGGGTTCTCGGGAGCCTTTACTACCAATCCGCAGCGTTTTCTGACCATGCTGCAAATGTGTTGAAGGGGCGCTTCATTTGAACTGACACCCTAATCTTGGCACAGCTTTATGTATTTCAATGGGGTAAAACTACAAATAATTTAAACATGTCGATATCAAAACAGTTATTTCAAACTGGGAGCCCCCTCTCTTTAGTCCACGTTTGCAGAAATCGGCCTAGGATGATCATCTAAATTACGCAGTACTTTCATGTGTGTAAAACAAGTGCAGTAATTGGTTTCCATGTATGATTTTATGTTTGTAAATGCAGTCTGTCTGCTGCTACTGCTTTATAGGTGGAACAGCTCAGTCCGGCAATATTTGCCTTTAGTCAAGTTTTTGACAAATTTGACTATTGTTTTAAATGAACTAAGAATGAGAGACTGTAAATCTTGGTTGAACTAACTCTGCCATGTAAATAAATGTGTTTTGGAACACCAATATCTTGGTATGTTTTGGCACTAAGGACCACTACTCACGTGAATGCATCTATGCTTGTTTGCGGAGTGTCCCCGACTAATAAAGAAATTCTCTTCACTGTTAGAGCATGAACCTAATTTAAGAAATGACTGGCCACAAATGTGCCCTGCCATCAAATAAAGAGAATGGGTACAGAGGTGCCATTTTGGATTCTCGCCGCACCATGTGATGCAATGTCTGTTCATTCTAGCGCCTACTCACTAATTCGAACAATATTATAGTACTTTTTCAGTTCGAATTAAGGAGCTGTTATCGTAACATGGTGCTCTACCACGCTTTTGTGCTGACTTCTTAAACTTCTGGTGGCTGTTTTGAAGCGATCACTGCTGCCAAAAATGTACCTCAGCTAGCGATACTGGCATTATTTATACATTGTATTGAAGCAATTTCAGTTCAATTTGATGATTATGAGACAGACATTTATAAGGCATAAAAGTTACTAACACTTGTTTGTAAGAGGTCAATTAAAGCTCCCTCGCCAAGTCAGCTCAAGAAATTCGGCTACATGAAGGAAATGTAGTCACTATTAGCACTTACTGTATTTGTCATGCTGGTAATAAACTGCTTTAGCTAAAGGAAGAAGAGTTTGGGGAAATCTACTCAGGCAATTATTTCAAAGTTGCTGTAGTCTGCATGCGAGGTGATTACGACAATGTGCAGCTGCATATTTGTTGCCTGAATATCAGGTGATACTTTCGAACATCTGTGCTAGGTAGACGTCAGTGCAGTTTTTAAAAGAAGTTTGCTGCCTAAACATATGGAATGAAAATGCTTATGAATATTGGGTGCAGCAGTCTATAATACCATGTAAGAGTGACTGCTAGTGGTTCTGGAATAACTGATTTGTTTGTAATAGTAGTCACTGAACCTGTAATGGCGGACAAGCGTCATGTATTTGCCTATATGCTTCATGTTGATTGGGGCTGCTTGAGAGTGCTATCACCAAATTTGCTTTTCTCTGACACCACTGATTGTCCTAGCTGAATTATGTGCCATGAATCTAGCATGCGGCGACCATTAATGCTTCAACATTGTGTAATGCATCTGGTGAGCAGAGCCACCTCAGCTCATCTGCAGTGAATCTAGGGCTCTCACTATCCACTCAACTCCTGTAAGATCCATGCTTGTGCAGCTGTAGCGTCACTCCTCAAGAAACAACTACATTGCAGGAGTTCGCGTGAATTGTTCTCGAACACTCTTTGTTTGTCTGCCTGCCTTTGGAAAGTGTCGTCATTCAATAGAATAGAATAAGAACTGCTGGTAGTGTGGGGGAACAGATCTTAACCACTCTATGTGTTTGGTCTCTTTCGCCCGAAGGCACACTCAATGGAGCCTGACCCGGCGAGTGCCCTGCAGTCGCCAGCCATTACTGGCAGTTTGACAAGTTGAAGAGGCAAATCAGTGTCAAGAAGTAGGGTATAATTGCTTGTAGCTGCCTTGATACACAGTATGTGGCTTAATTAGTAGTGCTACTTATTGAATGGTGATGTAGCCTCAATTCTTGCAAGGTTTCAAGCACAGTTTCAACGTCCATCTGAAGTCACGTGTGGCCTCTTATACTTTTTGAACTTATTTTCATGAATATTTTGCACAAGAATGAGGTTGACCAGTGTAATCATTATTTTATACCATATGGTGAAATAGCACACTTTTGACATAGACTAAACGTACAAGAAAGACACGGCATTTTTGTTCTCTTTATCCATGTCAAAAGTGTGCTTCTTCCCCATACGGTATAATGATCAGTCACAAACTAGCCCAGCTAGGTAGTGACTAGTAATTTTCTTGAGTTTTAAAAGTTTTCGTAAATTGAGTCTAGAAAATTTCTTCCATGTCCTCGTTTTATAATTGTTATTATTAGTTTGCATTAGTAAAACATTGGAGTATTCAAAACTTCGGTACACTCGAATTTTCACATCTTGCCATATGACTGTGTGCATTATTACCTCAGCGCAACACTCCGCGTGCCTTGCAAAATATGGCGGCCGGATAAACCGCTCAGACTCTAGACAAGCGTGATTTCAACTATAAGACAAGTTTCAGTACTGTAGTGCACCAGAATAGTGTACCAACAAGTCCAACACGCCGCTTTAATAATGAAATGCTATTTCGAAATAGCTGTTTTATTATTTTCTTGGTTGCAGTTTTGCTGAATTAGTTGACGTGCTATATTCCTAATTTAGTAGAGCAGCTTACTTGAAGCAGTTTACCGAGTAGATTATATTGAAGAATCAGATTCACGCTGAACGTAAGCAAAACTTCAGAAGCAAAAGCTTGCTAGTGCTCTTGCCAGCTTCGGCGTTAAAGGACCAGGAGGGGAGGGGATGCCACAGAGGTTGGCCAATAGAGTTGTCCAAAGAAGCTTGCATATTTTGGGCTGTCGCAAGACTAAAGGAAACATTTATATAGCTGAAGTGTTCTTCAGAGCTTGTGTAGCCGAGTGATCACAGCTGTTCAGCGCAGGCGTGAAAGTTCTGCCATACAGCACGATCGCTGTTGTGAGAAAGGTAAGCTGACTTTCCATTCATTTCTAATCGTGTTTCTTTAATCATGCTAGCCCTGGTGAATCTGGTAAACACGGTCACGAGAAGGCAGGATGTTTCGGCGGTAAGTGTGGTGAAACCACTACATTTTTTGCCATGCTGCTATGTCTGCGATTTTCCGGCATGATTCAGCATCTTTGGTGTAAAAAAGAAACCTACTGAGGCAACATTCTGATCCCCTGGCTTCTTTTTTTGCGTTGCTGTGACAACCAACTACGGCCCAGTTCACCACTATCGCTGCTGGCTTGCGCTCAACCACGGCGCGCACGGCCTCTCCGTAAACGTAAATGAACTTGTTCGAAGAGTTTACACTTAGTAATTACGCACCGCGCAAAGACGCTGCTCTGTGTGAGCTAAACAGGATGGCTTGCACAGTAGATACCTTTGACACTTTTCTCATGGCGCGCGAACTTAGTGAAGACAGAGAGCACACAGAACGTAGCCTAGCCCAGTACTGCTCTCACGAATGGCCAGACCGCTAAAATGGCGTCGCTGGTGGCGATGTGTTCGCCGCTTCGAAGATCGAGGTGCAGTGCATACTCCGTATTGCGTTCACCTCACAGGGACACGAAGAATACTCGTACATATGTGTCAGTGTTCGCACTGCTAAGCTCCAGGGGCGCTCGTCTCAGTATTCTGCGGAATGTAACTTTGTCGGTAAATTTGTGTATGTGTTAGTCTACAGTGGTGCCACAATGCATGATACGTCTCTGGGCTTTGGCGATGTCAGCTCGACAGAATAGCTACATACGAATTCATTTCATGGCCCTTCTGTCGCTCTATACATATTAGCATGACAAACAGCTGACATGTTTATTTCCTGGTACGGCAGTGTGTAGAAGGCACCAAATGATGTCATGTTCTTTCATAATATGAGAGCTTAGAATTTTCGTGGCAAGTTCATGACAAATACGTCCACATAATTAAAAAATAAGTTGTTGAATCAATGTCAAGAAAAAAATCGGGGGATGCTTTAGCTTCACCTTTAAGAGTTGAACGCGGTAGCGAAACCCGGCCCCTAGGGCGCCCTTCAACCGCTACGTGCATACTTAATAATATGTTCTGTTGCACAGAAACACACACGCAGGCACACACACGCGCCCAGAGTAGATCCTACCAGTGCACGCGCGCGAATGGTACATACAGGTTTTTGATTTAGAGCAAGAGTCGCATGGCCTCCAAGATACACGCCGCGCACTCGCCATCTCGAAGGCCATAAAGAGTCTCACAATGCTTCACAGATAGCAGCACATTGTCTAGCGTTTGCTGTTTGCTTTATCAATGCCCGGGAAAAGTTTTCCGCTAGATGGACATAGCTGTCCATTTTTAGAGCTGTGTAAATGTTCCTGTGTGTTTTTAGCGGCGATGGCTCCACTATCCAGGCCTTTTTGACGTAGTTAGAGGCTTCCCTAATGCGCCTACAAATCACCGAATGGGCTCGTTTCCGTAGTGACACGTGTCGACCAAATGCGTTGAAGGGGCCTTGAAACACTTTTTCAAGTAACTATGGAATAAATTCACTAGACGAGCTTATTGGCTCTCGATTTCAACGCCGGAAGAATTTTAGAATTCGTCCGGTGCGAGTGGAGTTACGAAGGTTTGTTGCATGCTGCAATTGCATTATCTCTTCTCTAGTCCCGACGAAAACACTGGAAGCTAAGAAGGGAGGGGTGGCAGGGCCAAAGAAACTACTGCCTCTCGTGACCTTGAGCACTTTTTTTTTTGCTTGAAACGCTCAACTGTTTCAGTGTGATCGCGCGTGCACGCGTGGACAAGTAGCGGCCTCCCGCGGCGATCTCGGTAAATTAATTTTTCGGTCACAGATGCACAGACAATATTTCGCGCACAACCAAGGGGCCCATACCGACGGCAGGATTTTAGCGACACGAGCTCTTTAACGCTATCGCATTAATATGCGCTGATTTGAACTTGGAACGCTCATCTTTCTGCCTGCAAATAAAACAAACAATGCAATGCATGTTCAAGTTCAGCTTCACTGCTGTGCACATGCACTGCGAAGAAGCAAGCGGTAAGGACAAACATATTGACCAAATTGACAATCACAAAGTATGCTTCAACGCCATGCAGGCGCATTGCGAGATAGCAAACGTTAGGAAACACTGGCGTTCACACGTTCGGCTTAACCGCCGTGTATGTGCGCTGCGGAGAAGCACGCGGTAAAAACAAATAGGAAATCACCAAACTGACATTCACAAGTCCAGCCTCAACACCTTGTACGTGTGCTACGGAGACCAAAAGTGTTTGTGGAATACCTCTCAAAGCGCTTAAAGCAATCCTTTTTTCTCGATCAGAAATAATCGCAGTTCAGTTCCACGAAGGTTGGCGTATGCAGTAACATTTTGGACCAAGTAGATCGTGTGAAGCCTCACGGTGCATGCCTCCTTCTTGTTCAGGCTACGAGTAGCACTGGCGAATGCTCGTTGATGTGCACTTAATGCATGGCGGCCACTGCAGGTACGCCGTGTGTCGTGTGTATGTTGGGCGTTCTGCTTGACTTTTGCTGCTTTTATATAAATTGAAAATAAGAGCTGATATTTATGTTTCCTTATCCCTTTGAAGTTTATAGCACAGGTGAAATACGTCTCCATTAACACAATTTTACGCATATAAAATGAAGTAACATTTTAAAAATGGCCGGTAAATATGGTTCATACTGTCTGAAAACTGAAGGACTGTCGTCTGCTGAAAGCAGTTGATAAGAGGAGTTCAAGTTGAATAGATGGACGTTATAGACTGAACAGCGCAACGTTGCGAACACTGCGAAAAGCCATTGTTTTGGTCTCTTGTTTTTCATTTATCACCGAGATGGCGTCTATACAGGGCATTTTTTCTGTTGTGTATTTCGGTATAGAACGTACAGCAGGAGCAGGTAATGTATATCGTGCGGTAGTATCTCGAGGAGTGTATTTCCGTGCCTGATGTTTCCATTACTCTGTTGGTGAGTACAACGAGGAATTGACAACAAGACATATTTAGATACATTCAATGCGCAATCAATGAAAGGGCTTTTTACGAAGCACTGCATGCGAAAATTTCACGCATAATGAATAGGTCATATAGGCTCCTGGGTGATTGCATAGCAAATCGCCGAGGAAATGTTACACAGTGTGAATGGCGGAAAACGATAACATATCAGTGGAATCGATAAAGGTAATGACCAAAAAGCGGTAGCAAGAAAAAAGTAAAAGTTACCTAGAATTATATTTTGTTTCCACAAAGCCTCCGGACTGTGTCAAAACGTTCGAAAAAGAAGTAGGGATGACATCGGTCTACTCATACCACGTCTTGTGGAAAGTAACGCCATGCTTTATTGATTGTGTGGCAGTACGCTTCTCGATCGCGCTTTTTGTGACTGTTATTATTCGTTTACGAAAATATTTGTTGGAGAAAACAAATAATGAATGACTAGAGATGACACAAACTGGCATTCGTTTGCGTAAAGACATCTTTTATTGTTTGTTTTTTGGGAGAGAGTATGAACACAATAATCAAGAAAGGGATGCAAAGAAACACAGAGGCGCAACCAAAAAACGGTATAGCACAGTGATAGCGAAAGTGAACTATTTTCTAGGATACCGTGGCCGTAATCGTTTTGGTCATGACTGCGTATTTTCCAGTCCTCAATAAGAAACTATACTATATTTTATACCAGTGTCACATGAATACTAGTGACTGGGATTAGTCCGTCCAGATAGGATTTTTTGATCGCTATCGACGTGCAGATTATGATGACATTCCTTGGCCAGAGTGTATCCTCTCACAAGTAACCTGATCACTAGTTTCTTTGACAAAAACGTCAAAACACAGTTCTATTTATTATTTTTTATGTTTCTGTACTTGTGGTAGATGAGTCACTGTTGGCGACACTTAATCGCTTCGGCATTGTTCAAGGGCCTTCTTCAGTTTGGAGACTACTGCGCAAAGCTACTTTCACGCCGAGTAGACGAACGCATGGCTAAACGATCCACCATCCACGAAGTCATTGCAATAAGGCCTTCTTCAGTTTGGAGACTACTGCGCAAAGCTACTTTCACGCCGAGTAGACGAACGCATGGCTAAACGATCCACCATCCACGAAGTCACTGCAATACTTGACGCTGTAAGTACCTGTGTCGTATACTGGCGCACAAGCACGAAAAAAAAAATCTGAACACAGACGGACATGCCATAAACGGAACTGTATCAGATGCAAGCGTAGAGCATGTTCTTATGCGGCACAAAAACATTCGCATCGTAGAACTCCCCATAAAAACTTTTATTTAATTAGCATGCCCCACTAATACGACCTTTGTAAGAAGCTTATCTTTTAATAAATGGTTGCCTCGGTGTTCTTAGTTTTACTATCACTTTTTAGAAAAATTTCAGCATTACTGTGGCGCGCAAGAGGCTGCAAATAACCCACATCCATCGAATTCTGGGGTGCGCCCGCGGGAGCACGGGTGAAAAATGGCGCTGCGCGAACAGCAAGCGGGCGAGGAGAATCGAGGAGGAAACACGCACACGGAGGAGAGTGTTGTTACTTTCGCAAGATCAAGGGGCTTTACCATAACCATCGTCGGTGCGCCGAACAGCGGGCAAGCTCGCAAGCCGTGGAGGAAACACTCCCACAATTTCCCAACCTGCCAACCCAAGGCCCTTGCAATACTCCGCATACCGGGCACGACTACCATACGGTCATCTCGAAAGCAGCCCAGCGGTGAGCAGGGGCACTGGAGGCTCTAGCCATTGCGACCGATCGTCTAGTGGCGGGGACTGTACCATCCCTCTACCCCTGGCGGCTCGTTCACGCGATCACCGCGCTTGACACTCGTGGCGGGACTCGCCAAGAGGCCCAGTGTTACGGCGGTGTGTGTTAATCACCGTCGGAACATTGTGGCTGCAGACGCGGCGACGCCAGCGTATTTGTCCGAGCTACTGACCATCAAGGAGCTCAGCGGCGTTCCCGTCTCTGTCAGGGAGTCTGCGTATCGTCGCGGCAGCGTCGGCTTCCTCCATGGCGTGGACGGCGACCTCACCGACTCGGATTTGACCGCTGGACTCGCGTCGACAGTTCCGATCCTGGCTGGAAGCAAGGAAAGGCAGATGGTGCAGTTGCGATTCGCCAGCATCATCCAACCAACCGGGTCGCTCTCTGCAGTCTGCAGCTGCGGGTGTGGCACGCCAGACCACGTCTGCTACAGTGCTGTCAGTACGGGCGCTTCGGACACGTGTCCGAGGCACGCCTGCGCACCGGCGCCTGCATCAGATGTGGTCGTCAACATCCGGCCGCCACTACCTGCCATCCCCGCTTTGTCAACTGCGGAGGGGGGCATTCTGCTGACACACCAACCTGTCCTCGCTGGCAGGAGGAGCGAAAACTGGCCCCTTTTCCCCTTCCCCCCTTTTCTACAAGATGGTGCGCCATGCTCCCTTAAGGGCTAGAAATAAGCGTCTTTTTCCGTTCTTCATTGAACCGCTACTACCTGGTCCCGAATGACCCCCGTCGCACCTCTGCCACCATCCTCTACCGCCCCAAGAGCCGGAAGAACAACTTCCTCTCCCTCAGCTGAGACGCAATTGCAGCACAGCTCTCAAAGGTGCCTTCGCGTTAACTTCCATGGCAACATTGTTGCGGTTTACACCACACCCGGAGCTCACACCTTCACTCTCCTGGCAGTGAAAAGCATCGGGGAAGTGGCTGTCAACGCCAAGATCGCCAACAAAAACCTTTACCGGTGTACTTCATGGCATTGACGCAGCTTTTAACAAGAAGATCCTCAAAAACAACATATAGAGCTCTCCTCTTATGCTGTCTTGTAGCCGTACCGGACGCAATGTCCTTCTCTGATTTTCGGGTAACGCACCACTACCTGAGGTGGCGTTATTTAAACTGACCAGCCCTGTGCGTACTCGTCGTCGCCCTCTCCAGTGCGTTAGCTGTGGCACCTTCCGACACACTCATTTGACGTGCACCAGCTCCCCACGCTGTTCGCGCTGTGGCGGCGAACACGCCCGTGGTGACTGCGCTGCACCCGGTCCCAAGTGCCTAAACTGCAGCGTCCTCCATCCCGCCACTGAGCCCCGATGCCCTCGGTGGCAACACGAGAGGAGGGTAATAGAAATCATGAACTCTGCGGACACACCCCTCTTTAGTCGTGAGGCCGAGAGGAACCTTCAGAGCGAGGGAAAAGCCGTGTCTGCTCGAGAACCGTACCCTGGCATTTCCTCAGTAGTGCAACCAGGCCGATCGTACAGCGCGGTTTGTTTTGCCCGTGGCCGCCGAGCCCTTGACTCCCGACAGCGATGTGTAAAGGACATGGTGAATGTTGCCCTGGCCGCTGCCGTGCAGGCCTTCATCTGGACAACCCCGCGATCCGGCCCTGCGTTCAAGCTTTGCAACGCTTCCCTGGCCGTCCACGCTGCCCTCAACCAAAATGGCTAGCAGCAAGGTGTTTCGGCCGTGGATGCTTCAATGGAACGTTTGTTCTCTCCACTGCCACCACGCTGAGCTGTCTACCCAACTCCTGCGACGTGAGTACAACGTCTTGCTGCTGCAGGAAACCTATATGCTCGCGTCAGAACACTCAACTTACCCGCTTTTATCGGATATCACAGCACCACGCATTGCGAACTTGAAGAGTGTCGCACAGTCTGTTGCAGCACTCTCTAGCATCCTCCCTGCACGTCGCTGTTTTCGATGTATGTGCGCACCGGCCTCCTTCACGCTGCGGTGGACATCGTGGAAATTCTCTTTTGGCACCCTCGAAACCGTCGCCCTGACTGTGCGCATCAGGAGCACAGACACCAGTGTCGCGAGTGCGTTTTTGCGCATATCGAACTACTTGGCACGCTGGGACACCCATTTCGTGTGCCGCCTCGCAGACCACCTAAACCATGACGCGGTCATTGGTGGCCAATTTAACTCTCACCACA
This sequence comes from Rhipicephalus annulatus, assembly GCA_013436015.1. NCBI lineage: Eukaryota > Metazoa > Arthropoda > Arachnida > Ixodida > Ixodidae > Rhipicephalus > Rhipicephalus annulatus. The sequence continues at coordinate 130,000 of WOVY01011474.1, forward strand.
CCTCGTGGGGCAGTGGCGTGACAAACCACAGTGGGCGCGACCTCCTAGATTTTATGCAAAAGGGCGGACTGCTCGTTATAAACACTGGTAGCTGTACTCTCGCACGCCGTGATGCGTCCGACAGTGCCATCGACCTGACTCTCATGGGTGGTGCGTGTAAATATGAGTGGCAACGTGCACCAAACTCTCAGGGCTTCCACCACAACCCCATCGTGATCAGACCCCCCCCCCCCCCAGCTAACATTAGGGGCACTCAGACCTACAGTGTTGTGAAGTCGACGTGCTTCAGAGAACTGTGTGGTACAGTGCCTGTATCTGCAAACTTCTTCACCATGCTGGCCGAGTGACATGACGCAGCTACCACCAGGGGCAGATCCAGCAGCTCATTTCAGCGAGGGGGGGGTCGCTTGAAGTAACACTGATGATGAGGGCGTGGTTATTACTTTTTTGTTTTTATGAGCACAAAAACACTGTCGTAGCGTAAATACTGTAAAATGGGGTCGTAGTGGTCCTACTCATTTGACCTGCTTGGTGACAGCAGGTGGATTGCAAGGACTAAAGAGAAGGATAGGGGGTCCCAACAGGTGTTTTTTGGGGGGGGGGCGATCGCCCCTACCGCCCCCCTCTGGATCCGCCACTGGCTACCACTTGTTGCACCATGTGTGCGGGCTGGCAGAAGGCGGAACATTGGTGTGCCTAAAACTGTATTGATAGGGCGTGCTGCAGGAACGCCAGAAGCAGTCGCTACCAGAGCTGGGGGAGCCTCTGCTCGTTACTAGATGACCCTCAGAGCCACGCCCAAGCCTGGCGCATTTCGCTGCTGTTCATGACAACAGAGAGCCTCGTCGCCTGGTTCTCTGCCTTGCTGTTGCAATGAATATGGCCACGTAGGAGTTGGCTGAGCTGCTGGCAGACGAGTTTGCCCCCCTTCTTGCCCACAGCCACCACAGCGACTACCACCTCTGTCTGCATTCAACAGACCTGAGCTGTTCGTTCCCGAACGGTACTTCTCCATTGAGAGCCTTCTGCTGGAGATCCGCGCGTTGTGCACGGAGGAGTTTACTCTCAGCAAAACTGTCCGCAATACTCAACAACCGCACGAAGTGGTATGCCCCTGGAGTGGACGGCCTTACCTACCAGTTGCTGCGCAATATTGACCCCTCCATGCAGCCCTGGTTGCTGGAAGCCTACAACGAAGTGCGGCGCACGAGTCAGGTGCCTCTCGGCGGGAAGGAGGCACTCATACTGTCCATCCTGAGGTTACGGAAGCCAGCCATGGCGCTTTCATCCTACCGGCCAGTATCACTCATCTCGGCCTAGGAAAAGTCATGGAAGCCATGGCATTGTGACGCCTTTGCTGGATTGCCACCACCACCAACGCATTCCCTCCCGAAAAAAGCTGATTTTGCTCAAGGCGCTGTACGTTTGACTCACTGGCTGACGTTATTGCCACCCTTGAAGAGGCCAAATACCGCCACTATTACAGCATTCTCGTGCTGCTCGACGAGAGAGGTGCATTTGACTGTTTGCCCCACGCATCGAATTTGGACGCACTTCGTGACCTCGGTGTGTGCGGGCGGATTTTAGACTACCTCGAGAGCTTCTTGGGCGAGCACACTATTCGCGTTCGTGGTGGCTTCACAATCAGCGGTCCCCACCCCGTCACTGTGGGTGTACCCGGGGCAGCATATTGAGCCATTTTCTGTTCAATCTGGCTCTTCCCAAGCTGCCTGACTACATCCCGCGCAACACAGCGTGTGAAGTGAATGTGGCGATTTACGCCGATAACATTGCGCTCTTTGCTTGCGGCCACGATCGCCACCGGGCAGACCTTCTCGAGTCGCTCCAAGTGGCCATCGACGCGGTTGACACATTCCTTAGTGGGATTAGACTGACGCTCGCCACCTCCATGACGGAGGCACTGCTCGTCCACCCGCGAGCATCGACACGCCGCTCCACACCTCGGCTCTCACTCTCGGGTCAAGTGGAGCACAAAGTTGCGCTACAGTGGGGTGACCATAGACCACCAGCTCAGCTGGCGACCGGCCGTCAACAATCTGCTGATCAGCAACCGCAAGGTACTCGGCGCCGCACGCAGTCTCCTCGTGCGAGGTCACTGCTACACCCCTGCCCTTAACCTGCTAGTCTACAACGCAGTCGCATCGGCACGCGTGGTCTACATGGCAGCAGTGGCTTCGTTAATTGCTTTCCAGCTGGGTCTTAGATGCGGACCATTGCAACGCCGTGCAGAATACTACGGACTTCGTCACACCTCACAGGTGGACCCAAAACTCGCCGAAGCGTGGTAAATTCCCATCGCCTTGCGTGTGACCCAGAGGACACTGACTCATGTACTGCGGCTGAAAACCACAAGGGGGGGGGGCAGCTACTTGTGAACAGGCTACACGCACTTCACTCATTCATGGGGCAGTGGGCGAGTGAGCTCTTGACGGTTGTGCAAGACAAGCAGCACCCCAGCTGGCCGGCTATCCCACTTCTCCTCCACATTCCTCTGGTGATCACCAAGACCATTGGCGGCATCAAAACGAAAGTGCGCACCCCACTGACAGCGATGTAGCAGGAGTGCTCCACCCTCACTCACCAACAGCTGAACGACCACCTCCTTGCTTACGACGACGAGTCAGTGTTTCGCGACTGCTCCGCGGCAACCACCTGTGTTGTGCCATCAGTCAGCGCGGTTTTCAAGTGCCGCCTCCCCTCCCTCGCCTCCCTCACTGTGGCGGAACTAGCCCCTATAAAATTGGCAGCCACTTTCTTGAGCGGGCGGGCACCCGTCAGGGCTGCACTCATCATCTGCGACTCCTGGGCGGCCTTGGCCGCGATCTCGCGCGGGGAAGAGGGCAGCCTCCTTGCTGTCACAAACGAGCGCTCAGAAAAAGAGCGCGCTGATGAATTCTGGCGACAGTGACGATACCAAGAGCCAGAGAGACGCCTCAAGGTTAACGCTAGAGAAGAAAACAAGCATCCAAAGACTCCCCGGGCGCACCATCTCTCCCCCTCGGAAGCATAGCTTCGCCGACAGACCTCCTCACATCGGCCGCTGAGCAAGTCCTGGAAAGATCTGGAAGGAAAAGGGCGTGAAGATATAAAGTTGCGTCACGAGTCGTGGACGGCCCTCGAACCGTCTCGCTCTTTCCCCAGCCACCGCCATGCATCGCGCCGTCGAAACAATTGAAATTTTCTGGAATCTAGCGCGAAAGGTATTTAGGAGAGCAGCGGAGAAGGGGAATCAGGAGAAGTAAGTTTGCGCCAGTGTGCGTAGGGAGGCCATGAAGACATTTTTGCTCAACTGTGCGCAAGGTCATTCCGCCGCGTCGGCGAAGCTTCTGTCCTTAGTGACAAAGCAGGTGATGCAAAGAGTTTCCATCTGAGGGGTGAAAGCTTGCATACAAGCAGAATAGTGTGTCTACCCCCCGTGAGCGAAGAGGCGTCGCAGCAGCGGCACGTGGGAAGCCGAAGTTTTACTGGCGAAGAAGTTTGGTGCTTGGAGAGCGGCCAATTTAAGACTCGAGGTTTCCTGGAAAGGAAACTTCTGGGGCACCAGATTGACAAAAGCGCTTACTTTGAGTGAGTGATTCTTGGAAGAGTGTCATTCAGACTTTGTTCCAAGGACTATGGACTGAATAAGCTTTCAAACTCTTTAGTCTTTAAGTGTCTTGGTTGTTCGATGCATGAGATTGCATTGTAGCGCGTGTTGTTGTTTGTGTCCATTGTTTCAAGTATAGCTGATTGTACTGTGTAGTACGTTGTTTGATTGGCAACATATTGCCACAGAGATTGCTCCTACTAATTATTTTACGAAGAGGACTAACGGGACGCTACGTAGGCGTCTACAGTGCCTCGAAACCAACGAGACACTATGTGGGCGTCTACTGTGCCTCGCGCGTGCTCACGCGTGCTCACCAGAGGCAGAGCAGCGCATGCCTCTGGTGCACGAGCACGAGCCGAGAAGACTGACGGAGTACTTGTTCTGAAAGGGACACGCAGGGGGAACGCTTTTAGCAGACTCTTCTTTGTGACATAGCTACTTTTCTGGGCACAAGTTCGCCCTCAATAAATCATTGTGTGTGTTCCCCCTGTTGTATTACGTGACATTCTGGTGGAGGTGCGGGGTATGATTGGAAGTCCCCTTGGCGCAAGAAAAAGAAGCCCTGACTCCAGCGATTAGAGCCTGGCGAACTTACTCCAGTACACCAGCATTCAAGCCGCTGCCTCCAAGGTGAATCACCTGAATTCGGACCACTCCTCACTGCACCAGCAACACGGGCAGCGGTAACCGCCTATCTTAGAGAAATGGCCATACCAGCTTCAGCATCTGAACTCATCGTGTCTCCCCCGTGCTTACCTGAACCCTTCCACGGTGACGAGCACGAAGATGTAGAAGACTGGCTGGAGCACTTCGAGCGGGTCGCAAGGACCAATGCCTGGGATGAGGCGAGGAAATTGGGCCGCGTGTACTTTGCGTTGAAGGATGGAGCGAGAATATTGTTTAAGAACCACAAAGGGGAAATAGCGACGTGGGAAGACTTCCTGCAGCAGTTGCTTGCTGCGTATGCCAGCACCGATCGCCTGGAAAGGGCAGAAAATGCCCTTCAATCAATAAACCACCGCACGAACGAGAGTGTCAGCACGTATATCGAGAACATGTCCTGTCTCTTCAAGCATGCCGATCCGAACATGACGGAAGAAAAGAAAGTGCGCCATTTGATGCGTGGAGTCAAACGGGACTTATTTGCAGGCCTGGTTCGCAATCCTCCGCGTACCGTTGCTGAATCCTGCACAGAAGCCACGACCATGGAAAGAGCACTGCAGCAGCGTGCCCGTCACTACAATCTGGATGCCGGTAGTGAGCCCGCGGGCATCCTTTTGGCAAAGCGAGACAGCAACAACGAGACGCTGAGGGAGCTGGTGAGTTCTATTGTGAAATAGGAGCTTCGTAACATTCTCCAACCGCGTTATGCCGACAGTTTCATCCCTCACATCCGTCATCCGTGATGAAGTTCGGCACGCCATTTTTCAGCCAGAACCTGAAGTGCAACATCTTCGACTTCAACAACCCCTGCACGAACGCCATGTATCAACGTACGCAGACGCTTTACGCTAACCTGCCGTCCACAATGCCTCGTTCGCGACTCCCGGTGCCCGCCAGTCAGCTTCGACCAGCTCACCTTTTCTTGGAGAGCAGAGACCACGGAAAAGTGATGTGTGGCGCACACCTGACAGGACACCACTCTGTTTTCACTGCGGAGAAGCTGGACATCTTTATCGACACTCTCCATACCGAAGGGTCGGTCTGTGTCGGTTTTCTGTGTGTGCTCCATGCCCACGTAATGGTGAAAGGCCTATAGAAATAGCGAGTACCTTTCAAGGCACGGATCTCCAGCCGCTAGCTTCCACCACCAGCCAAGGTCACCAGCACCAAATCGTTATCGATCGCAAAGTCCGCGGCGCTCAAGTTCACCACCAAATTCACGAAACTATCGGTCAACGAGCCCGCGTCAGGAAAACTAAAACCAGTGACTTGATGAGGCAAGGCCGCTGATGTCCGACAGAGCAAAGATCATCCATCAAGGCCCCAGCGAAGCAGCGACGAACAGAAAATGACGACGAATATAAGTAAAGAAATATTTTTTCAGACTTGCATGTTACTATGAACGGGTGGGATTTAACGTATCGGTTCATGCGGGCGCTGATTATTCAGTCGTAAGCTATGCAATCGCAAAAGATTTGAAGAAAGTTTTGACGCCTTGGAGTGAACCAAAAATACGCACGGCTGGGGGCCATCTGATAACACCTCTGGGAAGATGCACCACCAGGATCAGAATTCAGGGTGCCACTTATGTCGCTGATTTCCTAGTTCTGCCAGAATGCTCGAGAGACGTAATATTGGGGATGGATTTCCTGCTAGCTAATGGCGCCATAATAAACTTGCAGAATTCTAGTATTTCTTTTTCGGCAAAGCTGGCCATAGACGAGGAGACTTGAAGTTCTGCGTTGCGTGATATTGACGGCGATGTAACCGTGCCACCGCGATGCAGCGTCCTGGTTGGCGTAAGGAATGACGCATTCATCGACTTGAAGGAATAGCGGATGGCAATGTCGAGCTGCTGCTAAAGAAAGGCATTTGCATAGCTCGGAGCATTATTCGCTTACGTGGTGGGCTTGCCAAAGTGCTGTTCACCAATTTCGGAAATGAAATTCAGCATGTCGCAAAAAACACTGCCATCGCTTTTCTACACAGCTTTACTGAAGTTACCGACTTATGTGCCTTTGCGTCAGAGCCGCCTACTTCAGAAAATACGCATGACCTTGGAACATCAGTTTCAATCAGCCGAAGTCTATCGCATGCCGAGAAGAAAATCCTAGGAGACCTAATAGATGAATTCGCAGAATGTTTTCCACCTCATCAAAAGTACGTCGCACGCAGATCGTGAAGCACACGATTATAACAGAGGAAACAACCAGGCCAGTACTGGTATCAACATCCAGTTACGACCGTCATCAGTATTGAAGTTCTTCGGCCTTTGTGAAAGGGACGAAAATATTTCGACACATTCCGAGCAAGGGTGTGCCGTCAAGACGGGTTGATTTCCTCTCGGCGAAACCTGAACGATGGGTTCGGGACTGGTTCGCGCATAGAAAACGCACGAGCCAAGAGAGGCCATTGTGAGCTCGACTCAAGAAAGGCCATTGTGTTTGCTGGGAGCAAGGCTTTCGATGCAGACAAGGAGGCAGCTGGGCTATTTTTGAGGTCACCGAGGATCTGGAAATCTCGGAACCAGCATGATATTTGCAGTTCAGGCTGCAAGCTAAACTCAAATTGGTTGTAGCTGCATCTTGCGAGGACAAGCGGAGCCCCGGGATATGTGCAGCTAAGCCTCAGCTTCTAGCAAACAACCAGGAATGGAATGTGGGAGTGAAAAAAAGGATAATGCACTATCTGCTGCAGCCCTTGCCGGAGTACGCCTCGGTGACGAGAGATTAGTTGAAACCTCCTCCCCCCACCCTTTCTTCATAGGATCCGCTGAATGGGGTGGCATGTTTTGAGGATATGCTGGCCCACCACTACATTGTCCTACCCAAACAGTCAGGCAAGTTTGACACGTGTACTGGCAGCTAGTTTTTCGAACCTCACCCAGCTGCCAGAAAAATCTTGGAAACCAAAATCATCGGACGTGCGCGAAACTTGGTGACGTGTGTGACAACGTCGGTGCAGTGCTTTGGGGACCATTTTTGGGCATCGTGTGGACTGTGCCCTCTCCACATGCATTGTGTGGTGTCTTTGCTCTCCTTCGTGGGTGGAGCACCTAGACCATTGAACGCCCTATTGGCAGAAGCCACGGACAATATGCCCAGGGTTGGCAACGAGACGCTATATAAGCCGAAGACTTTCGTGTATCTGAAGTTCTACAGTTAAACAGCTCTCATGTACAGTTCTGATCACTTGATCACCTACTTTCTAATTTTCAGTTACTAACCATGTATATAAATTGTTGTCGTTTTTACGAGCGCCTCATCCGACTTGTTCGACGATGAGTCCTAGGACGGGGGCCCGCTACCAAACTGAGACCCGCAGGACCCGGAGTCGCAACAACTGGATGGCAGTGGTGGGATAGCATCAACCCAGGTCGCAACCATTGGATTCAGCGGAGAGATGGCGTCAACGACTCATCAACGACTCGACGACAGCAGTCAGATGCTACGACACCATCGACTTTGAGAGGCGGTCGGACGACAACGATTGGATGCTCCGAGCTCATCTACTTGAGATGCAGTCGAACGGCTGTGCTCGGATGACACGAGGTCATCGACTGTGATAGGCAACTGGAAGGCGCTGCTGAGATGCACGACGCTGGAGGCATGATTGCGAGCCGGGTGAGTGCCGAATTTCACTGTTGAAGTTTGCCAGGCATTTACTAATGAGCGAGTAAAAGCTGGTAGGGAGAATAGCTTTTTTGGTCATTGTGTAACTAGCGTCAGGTAGATTGTGAGATAGCTTGATTAAGCTATTGTCTGTGGGTGACGGCAAGGTTAACGGTGAGAGGGCTGTTTTAGTCATATGGTTGACAGATAACTTGCGTCGGGCAGATAATTGTGAGATAGCTTGTTTAAGCTATAGTCTGTGGGTGACGGCAAGGTTAACAGTGACAGAACAGGACTCCGTGTAAGAGCTTAAGGAAGCTTTTCCAGACTAAGTTAACAGGTAACCTGAGGCAAGGCTGATAAGTAGGGCTGTCGTTGATGTCAGGGTAATTAGTTACAAAACATGAATCATTCGTGGAACAGAGAACGGTACCGGAAGCAGTCATGCGAAAGTTTTTCGAAAGCCCGTATTGCTAGCATTGCAGAGGAGTTGAAACTGGATGTGTCGGACTCCCCAAACAGAACAGAACTGATCGAGTGGATCGTCGGGACCGGGACAAGCGATGAGGACCTCTCACAGTATGTCGAGAGCATTCAACAGAGAAAACAAGCAAAAGCTCAGAGAGAAGAGGCAGAAAAGGCCGAAAGGATACGTATACACGAGGCTAAAATGCCAGCATAAGACGAAAACATTGCAAGGATGAATCGTATAACTAGGGCACAGCATCGGAAGCGCCTTTGGTCGTGTATATGTTCAGTATGTGCAGAGCACGAAAGGTGCGGTGAAGTGGCAAGTACGGTGCAGTGCGAAGTCACCGAGAAAGCCGCTGTTTGCGAGGTACCACCCAAAAAAGGTACGCGTCTCTCTCAGTGGAACATGCTAAGTGATCCTTCGGCGGAGAAAAAAGAGCAACAGGTCGTTGTTAGTAAAATTGCGCCTGCGGAAAGTACGCAACTCTCCGATGATGCGAAGGTAGTGCATATAGAAAGCGGGACGGTGGCTGGTATGCAAACTGTAGCAAGTCGAAAAGGTGTTCCATGTGAGACTGAGGCTGGTTCCAGTCGCTCTGGTGGCGTCATTGAGCAGATTGATGAGCTGGAGACCACGCTCGAGCCTCAGCAAGGGAATGACCTTTTGGAAATTGAAAGAAAGGACGACGAAGGTAGTCCTAACTGTAGCGAAGACATAACGCTACTGAAACCCGACAGTACTGCCAGCGAGGGCGAGCTACTGTTCAAAGCATCCCCTAAAGATAGCGTGGTAAATACCTCAGGGGGTGAGAAAGCACATTGCGAGGCTGTCGTAGGTGTACAAACAGGCGCAAGTTCGGTGGAAGATCGTTTCGAGGAAAAGTCTAAACCCAGCAGCATGAACAGAGATCGTGCGGTGTTAGAGACATGCCTCGTGCAGCGGCACGTAAACGATCGGCCGGACGATAAAAACTACCCGTAAATTGAGAAGGACGCGAATTTCCAAGAGTTCAGACCTGTGGAGGGCCCAGAGTCCGGTTTTGTGAGGGGTAGCGCAGATAAGTTAGCCAGTCAGAGCAATCTAGCGGGAAAACCAAACGGCAAAGGCTGCAGAAAGGGTGGTGCACAGGCACACCTGAACTGTAGAGTTGCCGATGACGCAACGAGAGAAGTTTGTAACAATCAAAGAAAGATTGTACATAAGCGTCACCGCAAAAGAAGGAAGCGGGGACGTGCGGCACCACAAAAGGTGGAGACAGAAGTCATGCCGCAGCGAAAACGGATAGGTTGGCCATCGTGCAATTCAGTAAAAAGTCCTTTGACGCGTAGGGTCAGGCGAAATTGGTGAGAGGGGAGTAGCGGAAAGGGACACGCGTCCTCAAGAAGGAAGGCGCAGTTGAAAGTAACAGGTTCGCTTAGACAACAATGTCGACAGGTTCTTAAAAGAAAGGCCTCAGGTCCTGAATTCAGGGTAGAACCAATTGCCAAAGGACAACGGCGAATCTTTCCCCAGCTCTTCAGGAACCTTCGGTGTCCCGAAGAAAGCCGGCCAGAATCAGGAATGAGGCGAGATAGCAAAGTTGGGCTAGGAGCTCGCACTCATTGTGGTCTCTGGGGATCGCGAAAGCTGCAGAGAACACGACCGCCACGTGCAAGGCTGAAAGCGTGAAGGTCAGCTGCAAGTAATTCGCAGAATGCGACCTGCAGAGTTCTGGAAGGTAATTATTTGAATATTCTTCCACTTTTGATCCTTTGAAGTAAAGTTTTCTTTTGTCAGGAAGGTAAAAAAACTGGTTTCAAAGGGTTCGTGCCGAATGCGGTATGTAGTGGTTTTTGTAAACATTCGCAAACAAACGCGCATTTAGAAGATTTTTAGATGGTACGGAAGCGTACGTTGGTCGGGAGATGTTACAGCGCTCTATAAATGCGAATAGAGCTAAAAGGCCTGAAAGAATCAAGCGCGTTCTTTTTCCAAGTGGCTAGCATGATAATGTAACATTAACCAAACAAGACTATTACGCCAAGTTTAGTTCTGTCCATTTGTTTTTGATAGAATTCTTGGGTATCGTGCGATAGTTTAAGCGGAGCGTTACGTGTTATCGAAAGTCGAGGTTAGAGCAACATTTCGGACAGTTATAGGATGCAGATGAATCTAATCTGAAAGATTTCAGTCTGTCAAGGTGTGTCCTATTAAAGACGTGAATAAGGGTAACGTTTGAGCTTGGGTTATAGCGTCCGCAGAGAACTGCACCAAGGCTTAAGTTTTTCTTTGTGCGTAAACGGAACTCATGCGAAAATTCGTTGTTTTGAGATTTTCGTTGTTTTGAAAGTGCCCTGTTTAGGTGGTGGAAAAACGTATTGAAGGCAGCTCGAAAACTGGCTTACTAGATTACGAAGTAAGTTATGTAGAGGTGGAGCATCGTCCTCTTTCGGGGCTACTGCCTTTGTTCTCTAAGAATGACCGCCTGCTGCGTTGAAGCCTCGGTTCGAAACCTTATACCCTTGACATACGTTTCAAAAAGAGGGATACCCCATGGCAACGCTGAGTGTTTAAGTCGCTGTCCCTGGAGCAAACGGCATTCTCGAGAGTTCTGAATTATTTTTTTCCTGATATAGACGAGCACCATTGATTAGGATTTGTTGTTGTTTTGTTGCGTTTTAGAGTTCGTTGAACTCAGGGTGAGTACATTGAAGACACCACTATTCAAGGTTTCAGGTTGGGAGTGCTTCCAGTGTTCTCATTCTGTTTCACTAAAAAGTAGGAGAGGAATGTAAAATAACTAGTGTACTTCTTTTGATTAGTTGTAAAAGGGTAAGGTGGGGTTTGACGGAATGCTCTGGCGCTCACTAGGTGAGTGGTTGTGTCTCATATGCGTATGTGATGTCTGTTGAGCAAAAATGAACAGGTGGTCACTGCTTCGCCAAGGACAGTCTTCACCAGACCAGACGTCAGCGCTGATCTCTCCGAACTGTGGCTGCAAACCTCAGCCCATCTAGATGTTTACCCCACCGCGCGAGAGACTGTTACGACCGTCATCAGTATTGAAATTTTTCGGCCTTTGTGAAAGGGACGAAAATATTTCGACGCATTCTAAGCAAAGGTGTGCCGTCAAGACGGGTTCATTTCCTCTCGGCAAAACCTGAACGATAGGTTTGGGACTGGTTCGCGCATAGAAAACGCACGAGCCAAGAGAGGCCATTGTGAGCACGACTCAAGAAAGGCCATTGTGTTTGCTGTGAGCAAGGCTTTCGAGGCAGACAAGGAGGCAGCTGGGCCATTTTCGAGGTCACCGAAGATCTGGAAATCTCGGAACCAGCATGGTATTTGCAGTTCAGGCTGCAAGCTAAAGCCCAATTGGTTGTGGCTGCATCTTGTGAGGACAAGCGGAGCCCCGGGATATGTGCAGCTAAGCCACAGCTTCTAGCAAATAACCAGGAATGGAATGTGGGGGTGAAGAAAAGGATAATGCACTATTTGCGACGAAGGATTAGTTGACTACTCCTCCTCTCCCCCTTTCTCTATAGGATCCGCTGAATGGGTTGGCATATTTTGAGGATATGCTGGCCCACCATCACATTGTCCTACCCAAACAGCCAGCCAAGTTCGACACGTGTACTGGCAGCCAGTTTTTCGAACCTCACCCAGCTGCCAGAAGAATCTTGGAAACCAAAATCATCGGACCTGCGCGAAACTTGGTGACGTGTGTGAAAACGTCGGTGCAGTGCTTTGGTGACCATATTTGGGCATTGTATGCACTGTGCCCTCTCCGCATGCATTGTGTGGTGTCTTTGCTCTCCTTCGTGGGCGGAGCACCTAGACCATTGAGTGCCCTATTGGCGGAAGCCACGAACAATATGCCCTGGGCTGGCAACGAGGTGCTATATAAGCCGAAGAATTTCGTGTATCTGAAGTTCTACAGTTAAACAGCTCTCATGTACAGTTCTGATCACTTGATTACCTACATTCTAATTTTCAGTTACTAACCATGTATATAAATTGTTGTCGTTTTTACGAGCGCTTCATCTGACTTGTTCGACGATGAGTCCTAGGACGGGGGTTCGCTACCAAACTGAGACCCGCAGGACTTGGAGTCGCAACAGCCCTTACAGAGTTACGCCGAAAGAACGAGGGGTTATAAAGCGTCAGGTGCAGGAGATGTTGCAGGATGATGTCATTCAGCCATCTAGCAGCCCGTGGGCATCGCCGGCAGTTTTCGTGAGAAAAAAAGACAACACGTTGAGATTATGTGTAGGCTACCGGAAACTAAACAGCGTAACCAAGCAGGATGTATACCCCTAACCATGTATTGATGACACATTGGATCGGCTACGGCACGCCAAATATTTCCCTTCGCTCGACTTAAAAAGCGGATATTGACAAATCGAAGTGGATGAAAGAGACCGTGAAAAGACCGCTTTTGTAACCCCGGATGGCTTGTACGAGTTTAAAGCACTACCTTTCGGCCTCTGTTGTGCGCCAGCGACATTTCAGCACATGATGGATAGTGTCCTCATGGAGCTGAAGGGGCAGTCATGCCTAGTATACTTGGACGATGTTGTGGTGTTTTCTGCGACGTTTGACCAACACGTAAAGAGACTGCGGTCAGTGCTTCTGGCTATCCTGTCGGCCGGCTTGACAATCAAACCAGAAAAGTGCCAGTTCGGCTCCGACAAGCTTCGTTTCTGGGACACGTAATCAGCGCGGGAGGTGTTGGCCCTGATCCTGACAAAACTGCGGTGGTTGCATGATTCTGAAAGCCCAGAGACAAGAAAGCGGTGCGTCGATTTTTGGGCTTATGCGCTTACTAGAGACGATTTGTAGAAAATTTCTCGAAAATCGCCGAACCTCTAAACAAAGTCACAAAAGACGAAGAATCATTCGCTGTTGTGCAGAACAAGAAACAACTTTCAACGAATTGAAGCAACGTTTGCAAAGCCCGCTGATCCTTGCCCACTTCAACGAGACCGCTGACACGGAACTCCATACAGACGCAAGCAATAATGGTCTCGGCGCAGTACTCGTACAATGGCAAAATGGAGTAGAAAAAGTGATATGTTACGCCAGCCCTACCCTCCTAAAAGCCAAAGAAACTATTCCGCGATTAAAAAAGAGTGTTTGGCAGTGGTATAGGCTATCAGCAAGTTCAGACCATACCTCAACAGAAGGCCATTCTGTGCCTTCAGCGACCACCACTCACTTTGCTGGCTCGCGAACCTAAAAGACCCGTCGGGACGTCTTGCCAGATAGAGCCTCCGACTGCAAGAATACGACATTACTGTTGTATACCGGTCTGAGCGGAAACACAATGATGCCGATTCCTTATCACGCTCGCCACTTGACTATCCTCCTTCAGAAGAAGACGACTCGACACTTCTCTGTGTGATGGAAGCCTCAGGTATCGTGGAGCATCAACGAGCTGACGCAGAACTGCTCTCATTAATAGAACACCTCGAAGGGCGTGGCGGCCAGGTCTCACGTGTATTTAAGAGAACATTATCTTCATTCTGTCTCCGTGAAAATGTGCTATACAAAAGGAACTTCGGGCATAACAAAGAGAAGTTCTTACTCGTCGTTCCGTTAGCAATGAGGTCCGAAATCCTAGAAGCTTGTCATGATCAACCATCATCTGGTCACTTTGGCGCCAGCCGGACATTTGCCAGAATTCATCAGAAATATTACTGGCCCAAGCTGTTGGCGTCCGTGCACCAATATGTGAAGACATGTCGTGAACGTCAAAGGCGCAAAAGACCACCACTGAAGACGGCTGGCCTGCTCCAGCCCATGAAACCGCCTGCTACACAATTTGAACAAGTTGGAATGGATCTTCTTGGACCCTTCCCAATGTCATCATCGGGCAAGAGGTGGATCGTAGTCGCCACCGACTACTTAACGCGGTATGCTGAAACCGGCTGCCTTGAGCGAGGAACGGCAGCTGAAGTAGCCAAGTTTTTGTGCACAGCACAGTTCTTCGACATGGCGCCCCAAAGGTAGTAATCACCGACTGAGGAGCAGCCTTCACGTCAGAGTTGGTGCAGTGTTTGATGATAATGACGGACACCAGTCATAGGAAAAGCACTGCGTACCATTCCCAAACGAATAGGTTAACGGAACACCTAAATAGCACGATCGCTGACATGCTGTCGATGTACGTGGACTCGGAGCATAAAACGTGGGATGAAATTCTGCCTTACGCAACGTTCGCCTATATTACGGCCCTCCTAGAGACACCCCCCGTCACTCCATTTAAGCTTGTCTATGGTCGCATAGTAAATTCAACTCTCGACGCCATGCTCCCAGTCGACAATGACCACTACGAGCCATCTGACATTGACGAATTTCCGTTGAAAGCTGAAAAAGCACGCCAGTTGGCAAGGCACTGAATACGTCAACAACAGTGTCAAGGATGCGGACTACTACAACCTGCGCCGCCGGGGAGTCAAGTACCAGCCAGGTGATCATGCATGGATCTGGACACCAACATGACGCCGCTGCCTGTCAGAAAAGCTTCTTCGACGGTACTTTGGTCCATATAGGATCCTTCGCTGGCTAAGTGACCTAACCTTTGAAGTAATCCCTGACGGACAAGAGCACTCAAAACGGCAAAAACGATGCAGAGGTCGTCCACGTTGTCCGCATGAAGCCACACCACGAAAGATATTGAAACATCTAGCAACTCGACTATGAACCTTCCGAATTCACGCATCTAGACAATGCGCATTTCGGAGGGGGAGTAATGCCACAAAGATTACTCCTACTAATTATTTTACGAAGAGGACCAACGGGACGCTATGTAGGCGTCTACAGTGCCTCGCAACCAACGACACGCTATGTGGGCGTCCACAGTGCCTCGCAACCAACGAAACGCTATGTGGGCGTGTACTGTGCCTCGCGCGTGCTCACGCATCTTGGGGAGAGCCGCGCATGCTTCTGGTGCACGAGCACGAGCCGGGAAGACTGGCGGAGTAGTTGTTCAGAAAGGGACACGTAGACGGAACACTTTTAGCAGACTTTCCTTTGTGACATAGCTACTTTTCTGGGCACAAGTTCGCCCTCAATAAATCATTGTATGTGTGTTCCCTCTGTTGTATTACGTGACAATACCGTATTCAATTATTGTTAAGTGTGCATATTTGTGTATCGTTTGATCTGCCATATTTTTGAGTATAATTCTGTTTTGTTTATCAACTATCAATTCTGACTCGTTCTTTGGTCCACAGTCGGCGTCCGCCGGCGCAACAAATAGGACCATTTCTAAATTGTGCGCGCTTTCGAGATGCAATTCGGGGGCCAATATTGGCCCTTGGAATTAGCCCGGCAATCGCCTCTCTAATTAACGGGACCTGTGACGCTTACACAAAGTTGCCCAGAAGCTACACGTCGTGCAGCATGCAGGCTGTGACCTTTCGCTGCACTGGGTGCCTTCACACATCGGAATATCCGGCAACGAGGCGGCCGACTGTGCCGCGAGGGATGCGCACATCTTTCCTTCCTCCGTGGATGCGCACGACGTGGATGCGCAATTTTTGTGTGCTGCTCAGTGTTCTCGTTAACGAGAGCGCAGAGTGTTTCAATAGTCTGAGTTAGGCAGATATCTTGTGCACGTGGCTAGAGTTTTGTTTGAAAGGCACCATGGATCCGGAGACGTTAGTAGCTTTTGGTGAGAATATGGGTCTTTCTGGCGCCGAACTATGGAAGTGGGTCAGCCAGAAGGAAAAAGAAGAAAAAGAGAGGGCCAAGGAAAAAAAGCAACTGAGTTGGAGAGAGAGAAAGGTTGGCAGCCGAGAGGTTGAAAGAAGAAAGTGAACAACAATTAAAGTTCGAGCTAGAGAGAGAAAGGCTGGCAGCTGAGAGGGCGGAAGAAAATAGAGAGGCAAAGGAGTGACAGCTGAAAAAAGAAAGAGAAGCGGAGAGGGCTGAAAGGCAACAGCAGTGGCAGCACGAGATGGAACTGGAGCGGCTCCGTTTTCAACACCGAAGCGAAACTCCCATCCGGGCTAGAGTCGAAAGAAGCGAACAGGAACATCACAGCTTCCATTTAAACCCAAGCATGCTGGTCGTAGCGTTTGACGAAAGTAAGAACGACCTTGACGTGTACCTTCGCAGATTTGAGACAATCGCAAGGAGCCAGAATTGGCCTGAACATCAATGGGCAACAGATTTCAGTACTTGCTTGAGTGACGAAGCAATCAGCGTGTATGGGAGGCTGACGCCGACCGATAGAGCCAACTATATAAAGATGAAAGCTGCTTTACTGAAGAGATTTGGATTTACTGTGGAAGGTTTCCGGGACAGATTTCGCACAGGAAAACCAGTTGATGGTGAGATGGCTACGCAGTACGCCGCCCAACTTCCTCATTATTTTGACAGATGGATCAAACTTTCAGAGACAGCACAGAATTACGATCAGCTTAGAGAGCTCCTTATAAGAGAGCAATTTCTTACCAGTTGACACCCAAGGCTGTCGCTGTATTTGAAAGAGAGGAGAGTTAAGTCACTTGAAGACATGCTTGAATTGGCCGACCAATTCTTGGAAGCGCAAGGTGGCACGAATCTGGCCCAGGTTAAGAAGGAATGTCCCGAAGATTTGAAGAAATCGGTGCCCGAAGAAAAGAAGCCTGCACCGGAGAGTGTTACGCGATGTTTTTTGTGTAACCGAGTGTGTCATCGCACCAACAGCTGTCGAACTAACCTTACGAGTCCCACTGTTGTGAAATGTTTCCAATGTGGCCAGACTGCACACAAACCAGACGCATGTCGTAATGGAGTGAGTAAAACCCACCAAGTAGCCTGTGTGCAGGCGGCACCAAAAGCCGATGATGATGACGTCGCCGACGGATTCGTAGCGTTGAAAAATGGCAAGAAACTTCCTATTGTGTGTGCTGTAATGACAAAACGCTGTGGGTGCATTACTTTCGTAACACCTGTTGGCCAACAGGTGTTACGAAAGTAATGCCAACACTGCCTGTAAAAGTTCCAGGGAAGAAGATTACAGTGTTAAGAGACACCGCTAGCTCCACTGTTATCGTGTGGAGAAACTTGGTACGGGAAAGTGAGTTAACAGGCGAAACAAAACTGGTTTGACTACTTGACAGTACAATTCAGGTGCTTCCTAAAGCGCAGATTAAGGTTGAAACCTAGTACTTCAGCGGAACGGTTACTGCCCTTGCATGACGACCTCACTGTACGACCTCATCATTGGAAACCTCGATGGGGCGTGAGGGCCAAGTGATCCCGAACGTTTGGGGGAAGACCCGAAGATGGAGCCCTCGCCGACGCAGCGACCGCGAGGTAATGTGGAGGAGCATCCTGGGAAGAATTTCACCCGAGCTCAAGGTGAAGCCCGGGTACAAAAGACAGTGAGTCTGGAGATGATCGTGTTCAACGAGAGAACGTTCTGTGCAGCTGGACTTGCGGCGGAGCGACCTCAACCGACCAACAGTGAAAAGGTGACGGAGTCTGCCAGCAAGGCCCAATTTCGTTACGTGAACAAGCTGGTGAATAACCAGATAAGATCGGTTGAATGTTATGACCCGTTAACGTTGCCGAAAGGGTCAACGATGGCTGAGACGCCGCCTCAGATACCATCGTTTTAAAGGGCACATCAGAACAGAAAGAAGAGCAATATGAAGAGATCGAGTGAGCACCGCAAGCGGGGCCGTAAGCGCAGCACTAGATGCGTGGGATAGAAGATTGGGTTGGATTTCAATGCGTGTGGCAGTGCTTAGTGCAATATGTTGTGTTATCATTGTTGTTATCCTGTGTCACCATTGTTAAAGAGTTTGTTATGATGACGTGATGTATAGAATTGTACAATTGTTGTAAAGACAAATTTTTTGACGTCCGAGTTGTTTGAAATGTGTGATTGAGTGTTGTACTCAAGTATCTGGGGTTATATTTCACGCGTTGTGAAATTAGATTGCAATGGAAATTGTATTGAGTGTTCTGCTGTGATTGTGACGTGCCATGAGCGACGGTCTGTGTTACGCCCTTTTTAATGTGTGGTGCCTGTTCGAGCTCGTTTGCGTGGTTTTGAATATCATGTCATATTATTCTTAATGTGGGGGGCAGTGTCACAAACGAGCGCTCAGAAAAAAAGCGCGCCACCGAATTCTGGCGACCGTGACGATACCAAGCGCCAGAAAGACGCCTCAAGGTCAATGCTAAAAAAAGAAAACAAGCACCCGAAGACTCCCCGGGCGCGCCGTCTCTCTCCCTCGGAAGCGTAGTTTCGCCGACCAACCTTCTCACATCAGCCACCGAGCAAGTCCTGGAAAGATCTGGAAGGAAATGGGCATGGTGATGTAGAGTTGCGTCATGAGTCGTAGTTGGTACTCGAACCGTCTCGCTCTTTCCCCATTCTTGGCTGAGCATCGCGCCGATGAAACTATTAGAATTTTCTGGAATCTAGTGCGAAAGGCATTTAAGCAAGCAGCGGAGAGGGGAAATCATGAGAAGAAGGAAGTTTGCGCCAGTGTGCGTAGAGAGGACATGACAAAACTTTTTGCGCAAGTGTGCGCAGGGTCAATCCACCGTGTCAACGAAGGCTTCTGTTTTCAGCGACAAAGCAGGTGGTGAAGAGAGTTTCCACCTAAGGACTGAAAGCTTGTGTTACAAGCAGAAGAGTGTGTCTACCACCAGCGAGCGAAGACGCGTCTCAGCAGTGGCGCGTCGGAAGCCGACGTGTTAACGGCAAAGATCGGCGGCGCTTGGAGAGCGTCCAATGGAAGACGTGAGGTTTCCTGGAAGAGAAACTTCAGGGGCAGCGGATCGACAACAGCGCTGGACTTTGAGTGAGTGATTCTTGGAAAAGTATCATTCAAAATTTGTTTCAATGACTTTGGACTGAATAAGTTTTCGAACTCGTTACTCTTTAGATGTCTTGGTTGTTAGATGCATGTGATTGCATTGTAGCGTGTATTGTTGTTTGTGTCCGTTGTTTCGAGTGTAGCTGATTGTGCTGTGTAGTAAATTGTTTGATTGGTGACATATCATATTTAACTATTGTCGAGTGTGCATATATGTGTATCGTTTGATCTGCCATATTTGAGATTACAATATTAATCCGTCTATCAACTGTCGGCTCTGACTTGTTCTTTGGGCCACAGCCGACGTCCACTGGTGCGCCAAATAGGACCACTTTTAAATTGTCCGCGCTTTCATGGTGCAATTCGGGGGGCCAATACTTTGGCCCTTGGAATTAGCCCGGCAATCGCCTCTCTAATTAACGGGACCTGTGACGCTTACACAGAGTTGCCCGGAAGCTAAACGCCGTGCAGCATGCGGGCTGTGACCTTTAGCTGCACTGGGTGCCTTCACACATCGGAATATCCGGCATTGAGGCGGCCGACTGTGCCGCGAGGGATGCGCACATCTTTCCTTCCTCCGTGGATGCGCACGACTCAGGCGCCGGCGTCACCAGTTTCGCGTGCTCCGCGGATGCCGGCCGTCTCCTCACCGCCCGCTACGTACGCGAGTGTCATCCCGACCTTCGCACAGCAGCTGAAAAGCCGCCGCGGCTGCAACCTCTCAAGTGATTACCGAGAGATAGAAGTAGTCATAAGATTGAAAAGAAGAGAAAAGTGAGCCCCGTAACTGTCTGCATCAGGGTGCGACACCTCAACAGTAGCTAAGGGATGGGGGTGAGGAGGAATAAAAAGGATAGGATTAAAGGTATATAGAGAGATAAAATGCGCTGGGACAGTGAGCGAGGACATATGAGGGATAGGAGAGGCAGGAAAGACGGAAACATGGTCACAGGAGTCTGAGGACGGGGCACCATTGCGAGAGCTCTCGCCGGCGTCAGGAGATGGCGTAGGGCAAGTCCAGTAGGTCAGAGCCACGCTGTCGTCGGAGATCGGTGTTAGGAGATGACGTAGGTCCAGCCCAGTCGGCCAGAGCTACGCTGACATTGACGATCGCGAGGGCACAACCGGTCGGCACGAAATCCAGCGAGCGAGTGATTACCAAGACGAAACCGTGGTTTCTTTCTCCGTCTCTGCACCGCAGACAACTACCCCCGCCCAGCGAAAACATTGGCACTCCGGGCGTGGCAGTCCATACTGCATAGACTGCGGTGACCTGGAGACTCATGGACCACTTTTCCTTCATTGCCCAGCTGGTGACGCGAGCAGACAAGCGATGCTCGCAACGTACGGAGCTCTCGGCTTGCCTCGTACAACAACTGAGCACCTCCTGTTCCCGAACAGTGACCACGCGCATATCAAGCCTGCCCTTTCAGCACTGCTGGACTTTGTTGACAGAAGCAGATTGCGTGAGCGTATTTAGTGAATTCGCACCCCGTCGTTTTAGTAGAGGATCTGTGCGTCCCCCCTTTGGTTTTTGGTCTCTTTGCTCGCTCTCTCCTTTCGTTTTCCTTTCTCCGCTCAGGTCTATTATCCCCCCCCTCCGATTCCCCTTCCCCTGTGAACCACTGCTGAAGTATCGCACTTAGCTGCGGACAGTTGCGGGGTTCACTTTTCTTGTCTTTTCAAGTTTTAGGGACCAATTTTCAGAACCAACCCCCCCCCCTCCAGATAGAGTGCACTAGTACACTGTACCCCAGATGGACATAGTTGTCCATTGTTAGAGCTGTTCGAAAGTTCCTGTGTGTTTTTAGCGGCGAAGGCTGCACCATCTCGGCCTTTTTCGATGTAGTTCGAGGCCTCTCAAATGAGCCTACAAATCGCCGAATGGGCTCATTTTCGTCGTGACACCTGTCGAACAAAATGCGTTAAAGTGGCCCTTAAACACTTTTTCAAGTAACCATGAAAGGAGTTTCGTGGAAGAGCTTATGGCTTCACGAATTGAACGCCACGAAAAAGTTTTAAGAATTCGTTCAGTGCGAGCGGAGTTACAAAGCTTTGTTGCATGCTGCAATTCCATTATCTCTTTTCTCGTCCCGATAAAAGCGCTGGAAGCTAAACCGGGAGGGGTGGCAGGGGCAAAGAAACTACGTCACCCATGCTTCGGAATGACATAGACGCTTCCAAACTTTGGGGCAATCATACAGGCTAAAAGTGAACGAGAATTGTTTAGCCACAAATATTTTTTCGTGACAAAACCATAAAGAGTTTCGTCAGACCACCTCAGAATAGGCATTTTCTATGTAGGTCGTCCACGCATGCACGCCGGCGTCGATGAAGCACGCGGCGTAAGTTTTGGTCGCCCAAACGAGAAGACAGGAGTCGACCGAAGAACATCCTATTTGTGACACAAATGTCATATTGCCCCCCTCCCCCCACAAACAAGAGCACCAATGCAGCCCTCTGTTATTGCCTGATGGTGCATGGAAGGCAATTTCAGAGGTCAAGGACCACCAGTTTCGATTTGGACGATCTCCACTAGAGGGGTTGTTCCGACCCGAGAAAAGGCGATCACTGCAAATTTCTTGAGAGTTTAGTTATGCTTTTTTTAGGCTATCATGGATGACTGAATCTGATATTGTGTATAATGTTGTATTCAGAGAAATGACTTCACCTTGTGCCACCGAGACACAAGCCATAAAATGTAACAAGCAACTTAAAGCCACTGTAGCATTGCTAAGGTCCGGTAAAATTTTGCAAATAATACTCGTAAATGACCATATCAAATATAAGTCTTTTTAGTTAGAAGTCATGTGCCTTTTAAATAAATTTGATTGATTGATTGATTGATTGATTGATCGATTGATTGATTGATTGATTGGTTGATTGATTGATTGATCGATTGATTGATTGATTGATTGATTGATTGATATGTAGAGTTTAACACCCCAAAACCACCATATGATTATGAGAGACGCCATAGTAGAGGTCTCCAGAAATTTTGACCACCTGGCGTTCTTTAACGTAACCCAAATATAAGCACACGGGCCTAAAACATTTCCGCCTCCATTGAAAACAGAGCCACCGCAGCCGGGATTCCATACCGCGACCTTCTGGTCAGTAGCCGAGTGTTTTAGCCACTAGACCACCACGTCGGTGCTTATGAATCAATTTAGATATAAAAAGCTTTTATTGAAAGTTCCTGTAACAAATACCCATTATTAAAGTTTATGATTATGGAGTAACAGAAGAGGTAACGTCCGCTACTTTTTTGGTAACGGTGACGTGTTACCCTTTTTTCGTAAGTTACGTGGAGCAGTAACGCGTTTCTTTTTTCGCTTCAGTATTAGCTACTTTTTTTTGGTAACGGATACAACACTACTTTTGCGTGCACTAACACCGCCTTAAATTACCTATTACGGCAATACGCGAGCTTTGGTACTACGGGAAACTCTTCTATAAAGCTTTCTTTGCTTGGTAGTTTAAAAAATACTTATGGAAGATATTATTTATGTTAGAGAGCGCCAATAAGTATTTCGCAATGAGTGCTGGTGGTTGGTTGGGTTGCGCCTTTTTAGCTAGGGTTGATTTCTTCCATAGTTTGCATGTTTCGTTGTACACCTTCTTGCTGGTCGTTTCTTTGGACTATTGTTTCCTTCAGGTTCCTTTAGTGGTGAACGTCGTCATCATCGTCGTTACAGATCCTTTTTACACACCTCGCTGGTCCTACAGATATTCCTAGTTTGCAGTGTCGCGGGTAATGACAAGTCTAAGATAGGTGTTGTTGGATTTCTGTTGGTTTTATGTAAAGCTTCGTATTTTATTCATCAGTTTCATTAGATACCATGGTGTAAGTTACCTTCACTGAAAGAATGATGTATGTGGTAAAATAATAATAGAGTGATACCTATTACAGCCATCAATGATTCGCAAGGTCAAGAATATTTTGACTTGTGTTCTCTTTTTATCTCATCCCATCTTGTCATTCAGCCTACTCGCATAACTAATGAGAGTGCAAATACACTAGACTTTATTCTTTCTACTCAATTTGATCTTTTTTTCTGTTTTATCTTATTTACCCGGATTAAGTGATCATTTGGCTATTTCATTTGATCTTTCTATCCCCACTGAGCAAAAAATAAAACTGACAAAGCGCATTATGAATTTAAACAGAGCTAATTTCGATTAGATTAGCGCAGAGATGATCCATTATTTCGATTTTTTATGATTGGTTTAGAAAACCGAAGCGTAATGTAAAATTGTAACCTTTTTCTGAGTAAAATTTATTAACTAACGGATAAGTATATTCCACTGCGTAATATTTCGTGTCGTTCTGGCTCACAATGGTACACCAACCATCTAAAAAGATTGTGTAATAAAAAAGCGATTCTATCACCTTGCAAATAATTCGTCATGGAGCACCCGCTAGAATAATAATGAAGCAGCTAACATTGCCTACTGTTATGCCAGCGAGTCCTCGTCAAACGTCCGTGCCTCTGAAAAAGGCAATCTGGGTCAAGGCCAGCCCGCAGTCCGCCTGACGCGAACAACTCAACGGCGTAAACACGCGCGTCGCATCTCTGGCCCACGTGCAGTGAGTCAGCGGCGCACGTGACAGCGAGCCGGCGTCCTCGTGTCTGGGGGTCTGACGTGGCCCAGCGGCGACCCCATTGGAGGAATCTGCCCTGACAACCAGCGGCGCTTCTGATTGGACATTTTGGTTGGACCCAGTGCAAATAAAGAAGCCCTGCGGCGCGTCGCGATCGGCGGTCTATGTGAGAGGAGTCCCCGTGTCGGAGAGCCGACATGTGTGTGAGTCGGCGGTCTTAAGCGAAAAGCTGACCTATGTGTTAGAGAGGAGAGCTCGGCTCTTCGAGTCTCTGTCGGCCCCAGTGCCGAAATTGTAACGCCTCTGTATATATGCTGTACATAAACCTTGTTTAACTCACCGTCGTCTCGTCCGCTCGTCTTATCAGCTCTGCGCAGAAGCAGTCGTGAGCTGAGAAACACGCTACCAAACGGCTGGTGACCTTCCCGGCGGAGTAGAAAGCAGTGGCGCCTGTGGGACCGGGTTGGCGTCGCCGTCTTTCGCAACAGTGGTGGCAGCGGTGGGATTTCGGAGGTGGCTTCGGCGGGATCGGCCCGTCTTTCGCAACACTACGTAACACCCCTCAAACAAGTGAAAGCACTCTTCCAGCTACATATTTTACCATCCATGTTAACCGACAACCCAAGAAAGTTTTCGCGCGTCATTAATCCTAACCATAACAGCATATTGCATCTAATCGATAATAATGGCATCCCTATTGCCGAGTCTCATTGCACTGAAATATTAAACAACGTCATCTGCAATAACTTCACAAGGTATACTGACATGACAACTACTTCTCAACTCAGTTACAACAGCTCAGCGATGGATCATATTATCATTTCGCCCTCTTGTATCTCTAAACTTATTGTTTCAATAAAGACATCGTCAAGCCATGGCCCAGGCTCAGTTGTTCTTAAATTTTTAAAAAGCACCAGTACCATTTTTTTCATTGTTTCTTGCACATATTTTTCAACTATCCATCGATAACAGCGCTCTCCCGCAGCACTGGCATGTCGGGAAGGTAGTTCCGATACACAATTCAGGTAGTCAAAGTTCACCCTGAAACTACCGCCCCATATTATTAACCAGTATTCGTTGCAAATTATTAAAGCACATTATTTACACTAACGTCGCCTCAGTTTTGGAAACACACTCTTTTTTTTTCAGGCGCGCAACATGGTTTCCTCAAAAATTGATCTTGCGAAACACAAATGGCATCCTTCATTCACCTACTTCATGTTACTTTAGATCGTAGGTCACTAATTGATTCCATTTTTCTCGACTTCTGTAAGGCTTTCGACAAAGTGAGTTATTAATTACTGGTCCTAAAGGTCAAACAACTAAACCTTGACAATAACGTCATCAGATGTATAGAACATTTTCTATTTACCGCGCGCAGTTTGTAGCTGCCAACGGGTGTTATTCTTCATCTCGTGCCGTTCACTCTGCAGCACCACAGGGTTCCGTCTTAGGACCCCTTTTAATTTTAGTTTACAATAATATTTTGCCTTTATGTGTTTCTTCTAACATAAAACTGTTTGCAGGTAACTGCATTGTGCTCCGCGAAATTAACAGCCTAAAGGACGTCACTGCCCTTCAAAATGGCATTGACTCCATCTTCAACTGATGCACGATTTGGCCAATGGAACTAAATATTTCCAAATGCAAGGTATTGCGCGCATTTCCCAAATATCACATTCTCTTGCTACTTAATCACTTAACAGCATCCTTCTCGAATCAGTCACCTCTTACCGTTATCTAGGCGTACACACCACCACTTGTTTAA
The DNA here is from genome assembly GCA_013436015.1 of Rhipicephalus annulatus. Lineage (NCBI taxonomy): Eukaryota > Metazoa > Arthropoda > Arachnida > Ixodida > Ixodidae > Rhipicephalus > Rhipicephalus annulatus. The sequence goes on from WOVY01011474.1 coordinate 155,535, forward strand.
TCTGGTCACTCCACATCCACCCCAATATCAACAACGCAAACCACATGCTTGGGTACATTAATCGCAACTTCTCTTCCGCACCTGTCTCACCTAAACTACTAGTGCACAAGACGCTGATTCGTAGCAAGATAGAATACGCCACTGCAGTATGGGATCCGAGTTCAATTAATTTAATCAATGCTCTTGAACTAATCCAAACCAATTCTGTTCTCTTCATTCGTCACAACTACAGTAATCACGCTAGCATTTCTGCCATGAAAAATTCACTCGGACGGCCGTCTCTTGCCTCTCGTCGTGTTCTCTTCCGGCTCTGTCTATTTCACATAATTTATCATCATATTCCAACTCGTCGCAAGGCACTTAATTTCAGCCTTCTTACGTATCATCTATAATTGATCAACCTAATAAAACGGGTGTTATGTCATATTTAACCGAAAAACGCAGCCATTCATTTATTCCCAGAACATGAATAGACTGGAACCACCTTTTCGGATCTGTGCCCACCTTGACCGATTATCACGTGTTTCGTTCTGCGCTAACTAGCATTGTATAACACCCGCGCTTATATACTTACTTGTTCTGTTTGTACGCAATGCTTATATTTTGTTCGTTCTATTTTTAAAATATTTTCATTATTGGCTAACATTTTAGAGTGAGAAATTGTGTTTCACCTCCACCCTTCATAATGCTTTTGGCCCTGAGGGTATTACGAAATAAAGTAAAGTATAAAAAAATGTTTTCGACTCGCATCTCGTCGTTTTCGTTGGTATTTCCGCTGCTGGCGCTTTTGTTTGGCGTCCCTGGCTCACGCCTCGTCAGTGTTGCGGGCACGACGTCGCCATTTGCGAACGCGATCGGCTCTGCCGACCCTCGAAACGCCGGCGACAGCCAGGTTAGGCCGAATCACTTGAGCGCATATTTCGGTGGGCGAATGGGCTTCGCTTTCCGGCGTCCTCACCATCGCAGATAAACGTGCCGAAGGAATGTTCGCTTGATCTGCGCTCGAACGTTCCGAGCGCTATAGAGGGTGAAATCCAGATAAAGGTGACACATGGCGAGCGCGCGGCAGGCGAGGGACAGAGCGACGTCACCGCGCACTGTGAGGGAAGGCGTGACCCATCATGAACTTGTTTACAGCACAACACTAGAAACACAGGACAGAGAAGGAGCGAAAAAGAAAGAAAAGACGGCGCTGCTCCTCTTTTGCTCCTTCTCTGTCCTGTGTCTGTAGTGCTGTGCTGTAAACAAGTTCATGATGGGTCCCAACCAAGTGGCCCAACTTACCTTCTCACATCAAGGTGCGACCCACTTGGCACCGGCCCAACACATGCGGCGAGGGAAGCGAGGTGTAGCGCGTTGGCATGGAGACACGGACGGACAGCGTAACACAGGTTAGTCAAAGAGCTGCTTCGCATCTAATATCTGATCTAGGTAGCGAATATGAATAGAATACTTGACTGCAGATCATTTCAACAGCTCCTAGTCTAACTTTCTCATAAATGTGATGGCGTATCATGGCAAAAGACGGTAGGTGAGGTCGTGGTATATTAGATGAATGACTGTATAAAAATTTTCATGGCGATTTAGTAGGCGTATCGTTGTTAGCTGGTATAAGAATGAATGTGATTTCCGCGATAAGTACGGAAACTTTGTGAGTCTTCGAAAGAAAGTAGAAGCGACCTGCTTGCAGGTATTTGGGCATGACGACCTGGTGCTCGGAGGGTGTAAATAATTTCCTGATTACAGGCTCTCTTGTGATGTGTAATTGTATTCTATCACTATTTTCTTGCGCCGGGTGCGAAACTGATTATTAATAGCGGATGTCACTGCTGAGTTCTCTGATAGATTCGCTTTTTATAATTTTTGTAGGCCAGATTACTGAAACTACCACCCTCGTCTGCAGGTTTCATTACAATGCGCTTTCTGTTTGAGAGTCGTTTTAAGACATTATGTTCTGAATAAGCCAAGCTCTTCGGTATTGCAATCTCTTCTTCAGTTCTTGTTTCTATTTTTGCGCTGTTTTTATATCCCAAGCATGAACCACACACTAGCCCAATTTTCGCTTTTAGTGGCGTCATAATATTCATATGCAGGAGAACAAATCTTGTCATACTAAAAAATTGGTAAACAGGGGTTGTGTCGAGCCCAGGCTCGACACAATTTTTGGTTACGGATTTTTCCTATTGCAAGACTCCATGTTCCTTTTCCTACCGTTTTTTTATAGTTAAGTGATTTACAACTTGTACCTCCAAGACCATGCGAGAAGAGGGAAAAGTGTTACTCTTTTTCCATGAATTTGCTTCTTCAAGATGTTATCTACTGTTGATCTATAAAAGCTCCAAGTAATATTAGCGGGTTTTCTATGTTTGCCTACAACTGTGCTATAAAACTAATATTTATTTTTGGCTTCTTTCAGCTCCAGTTCTGGAACCTTACCAAATTACCAAGCCGCAGTAAATTCTGCGCAAGACCCTGTGCTCTCCTACTTATTTACAATGATAGACAATGGTCGAAACGGCGATGTCGTGACAATTTTAACATCGCAGAGCGATTGCTAATGACATGAGCAGGGGGCAAAATGAAGACAGGCAAATGAACACCAAAGTTTTATTCGAAAGAAAACACCATAGAACAAAGTTAAAAATGAGGTTTCAGTTGTGACTACGGCTCAAAATTTGTAATTTTGCGCAATTCGGTAAACGACAAAAACCAAAACGCAGTGTCACTGTCATAGAAAACACCCCATACCTAATTTGATTCTATGAGATTTATATACTACCGACATCACAAAGCTGTTACCTAAGCAGCTTCAATAGATTCGTTTATTTTTACGACGTTATTGAGCACTACTAGAGCTGTTCCAGAGAGTGAATTCGTCGCCTCATTTGGAACGCATCTGACGTTGCACTCTCATGTCTCATATCAATTCATGACAGACAGCTTGAATAGTTCTTGCTGTTTTCTTTTGTGAGCGGTACAAAGTATTTTATGACACAAGAAAAAATCGGCGTCCGCGTCGGCCATCACGTGTCACCATATTATAGCACAACCTTGTATTGTCACATACCAGAGTTCCATATAGGCCTCTCATTAACGTCCACTCAAAAAAGAAAAAAAAAAGAGGCACGGGCGACAAGGTGATACGCTTCTCCCAATGCTGCAGAGAACATCTTGCCTGGAAACATGAGAAGATTCAGCCACTTTGCACTGTATAGAAGAGACTGACAAGGTTGGTAAACCTCGAGGACGCGCAGTCTGGCATGAGCAAGAATAAGTCTTGCAGTACCGAAAGTTTGGAGCACCTAAACGATTTAACAAAACCTTGCTTGGTGGAAAGCACTGCACGAATGTATTTATAATGGTGCTTGTGATCACAGCAGTTACTGCGAACGAGAAGCCTCAATCACTAGTCCCTGAATTGCCATCTATTCCATGGCTCTTAACTGATCTTCACCTGCAGCTGGCGACTTGGGTGTTATTGTGCGTCTCCTGTGCTCTGTCGAGGCACCCACCACGTGAGTGTTTTTGCTGAGGGCGTTGTGCAGCGGGCTCCCGAAATGTTCAAAGCCCTGAAAGCCTAAAACGGGCCCACCTGCGTCTTCATCGTACGAATAGGCTTGGTAGCCACTACTGGGACCCTGCACATAGTAAGGCATATGGCTAGAGCTGGCCTGGTTATCAGCGTAGACTCCGCCACGGATTAGCTGAAAGTTTCCACTGCCCAGAGAGTCGTAGCCGGCAGAAAATGCGCTCGTGGTCGAGCGTCCATAGTCAAAGCCACCACCATAGGCTTGCTTGGAGTTTTGTTGTCGGCTGGGGCTGGCGTAGCTCGAGAAGCCAGTCGGAAAAGGTGTGGATGAGCCGCCATCTAGAAAAGCTGAGTACGCGAGCTCCTGGCCGCCTCCGAACGGGCCCGCTATGGGTATGAAGCCCGTGGCTGCAGCTGTCGTGCTTGATGGCGCCAGAGTTTTTGTGGCGGCCCGGCGTATACGTGAACGGGCTGCGACGGAGGCACGACCATCGTGGTTGTCAGCTTTCCAGGCAGAGCCATCCTTGTCAGCATGTTGATAACCGTCCATACCGCGCCAGTGAGTGGTCGATAGGGGTGGCTCTACCCCTCTCGAGGCACGTGGAATCCAGAGAGTGCCTGCTGCCGCCGTATTTCTATGTGATGGAGCGATAGCTGGTCGCCTGTGTGCATATACGAGGCCCTGCTGACCACGAGGCGCTCTACCACCAAGTTCTTCTTCGGTAGACTCTCTCGACGACTCCACAGACCCGTCCGGAACCTCGACTGATTCCTGCTCGGGGGCAACTCGCCGACGCTCCTCAGAAACTTCTTGTGACGCCAGGACCAAATGCTTCGGCACAAGGACTGCAACGTATGAGGTCAGGCGAGGGTAACGAGAACGTGGCTCCCCTGCGATAGAAAAACTCTACGTCATTGACACGTCTCGAGGCACTGACCATAATGTTTTTTATAGTTCTTAGGCCTAAAAGGATTGCCCACTATTAAATCTCGGCTGAGCTGTTGGGTTTCAGCCTGAGCTGACACGCATTCGTGCCATAACATCAAAGTTTTTGAAACACGTAATTTATGTAGAGGCACTCTATAAGGCTCCCCTCTCCTGCGTGCTAGGTAGGGTAAAGTGCTAGTTATAGGGTAACGCGCTCTACAAAAACAGCACACTGAAGCCCTACTAGGCATTTCTTTGAACAGAGGAAAGCTCGTAGAGTCAAAATAATAAACTTTGCCGAAAACAAAACGCGGAATTATTTACCAGCGCTGATTATTTGGAGAATATGCACAGTGAGCACACACTACATGTGGTCGCTGCGATGGGGTACCACAAACAATCTTCTTGCGCGAGAAACAGACAATCCCTTAAGGTGACGATAGTTATAGCGCGAGAACAGAACGACGAAACAGAGACAAGAAGGACACGGAGGACACTCTCTTGAAGGCGAACTATGTGCCATACACTGTTGCACTGTTTAGTGTGTAAATAAAAGGGAGATACAATAATGAAGCCTCAATAAGCAATCGCGCGGCTGCAGCTCTACACAAGTAACCATTGTTCTAATCACGCTATCCAAGCTTTCGGGCATATTTATTTTAACCTTAATGATACTGGTGGCCGCGGTAACTTCTGCGCACTTTCAGCGAAATTCATTTTTGTTTGTAAGTCATTCGATGTTTCCTTATGACAATTTATTTAATTATTTATTTATTCATTTATTTATTTATTTCAACATAATCAGCTATGAAGGGTCATCGCACGAGTGGAGGCAGAATACAAAAATTGCAATACAACGCAAAATGTACAGAACACAAGATCACTGATTAATAATGTGCAGATTGAAATAATGATGTGGTAAAGATTCAATACGGGTGGGCAAATCATTCCATACATGAATAGCCTGGACATAAAAGCTGTTGGTTTGCTAAGTGTGTTGTAGCTGCTAAGTAAAGGAAATCATGGACAGCGTATGAGTGTAAAAAAAGATTGGAGAACTCTTATGATACGCCTTTAAGCGTTGAACGCGAAAGCAATATTTTAATGCGATAGTGCTTCCAACACTTAAAATATAAAATCTTTTTGAACTTTCTATGCGCCCACTACGTTGCCTGAAGGGTGCAGTCACGTGTCTGCCTTTTGTAATAGGTTACTGGCTTTAAATATGAAGTAATTGTGATAATCCCATGTTATGACGCCCGACCGGTTGAAGTATACGCTTGTACCACGCCTTACTACGGTAATATGTCGTATTGTGAAGCATGTACACCGGACGCATGTGTTTGTAAAGCATGAAAGTTACTTTCACTGCATTCAAAAGCAGAGGCATGGCTGGTTGGTAGAACACCCACCTGCCTCGCAAACGACCTGGGTTAGATCTCCAATCAGACGCACAATTCATTAAAGCGACAGCGTTAGAGAGCTCATGTCACAGACATTCCGCCGTCCGCGTCGTCATCGTTGGTTGTGAGCGAAAATCGAGAAAGAAGCAAACAAAATAAAGCATCAGATTTGCGATCCTATTGACGATGGAACCAGGGCCGTTCGCGTGGCAAGCAGGTGTCCTACCACAAAGCCACGTTGTTACTTGCAGATGCTTCGGGAAAAAACACTACATAAACGCCATGTAGTGGAAGGAGTCTCCTTAACGCGTTTTGTTCGACAAGTTTCACGACAAAAACAAGCCCGTTCGGCGATATGTAGGCGCATTTTGGGAGGCCATCAAACTACATCGAAAAATGACGGAATAGTGCAGCTATTGCCGCTAAAAACCCACAGGAACCTTCAAACAGCTCTAAAAATGGACAGCTATGTCCATCAAGCGGCTACCGCATTCAACTCTTAAAGGTGAAGCTTACGGGTTCCCCAATTTTTAGTTCTTTATTTGCGCCTTTCTCAATTTGGCAGTCACGCAGAGATGATTTTTTGCTCACAACCAACGAAGCCGACGCCGAAATTTTTGCGAAACGAGCTCTTTAGTACTATCGCTGTAAAACGTTAATGATTCACCAATTTTCTGCGAGAGTTGACCCATCAGTACAACGCGATAACACGCCGCACTTGGTATTTACCTGTAACGTCACAGGAAACACCTGGACCAAGGCGAACCTGGGCATCGATCACTACATCATACGTACCGAACTACCAAACGCATCAGCACCACCCCGTACGTTCACGCTAACGGACTGGGATGCATTCCACACCCTCCGCAAAAACAACACAAAGGAACACAACAAATTCACTGAAATACTGATCTCACTTCAGGAAGACATAGCCAAAATAATGAAAACCATACAAACTGAATTCGAGATGCCGAGAATGGACCCACACCTCGCCCATTTGCTCGAGGCAAAAGCGTTAATACTAGCGTGCTGGAAAACACTAGTTCTTAACAGACGCTTACGAAAACGTGTATCAGTACTAAACCAAGACATCGCGAAACATTGCGCGGAGCTCACATGACTCCATTGGCACGAACTCTACTCTGCCGATTCACAGCCGCGTGCAAACGAGGGATAAATAGAGCCTCCTCATTTATAAATATGCTCGACGACCACTAAACAAAAGAAACCCAGAGCCATGCCATAGATCGTCTCCTACACATGCACAAAAAAGACGGGAGGAACGGAATCGTCTTTTCTTGAAGAAATCGGCAACCGACATCCCCCCCACCTCTTAACCCAACGACTACCCACAAATAGAATGTGAAAGAATACCCAAACTCGACGACCGTTTCACTGAGTCTGAAATTCGGGAAGGATTACACAACCTCAACAGTCGATCCGCCCTGGTCCTGACAAGGTAACCAACCACCTGTTGCGAAGTTCACACGACCAAGTGTTCCCCCTGCTCACAAAAGACATTGACTACATGTGAGAAACCGGCTACACCTGAACAATGGTGCATGGCCACCACGGTGATGCTTCTCTCAGAGTCAGACATACCACTCAACTTCGACAATCTGCACTTTATCTCTCTAACCTCATGTATAAGAAAAGCAGCTGAACATGTCATTTTAAATCATGTATCGCGTTACGTAGAGGATCACAAACTTTCCATTCAACATGGTCGGGTTCCGTCCGTACCTTTCAACCAAAGACTTCATGCTATTACTAAAGAAACAGATCTTCGACTCAAAAACAAGAAATGTCCATCGCATCTTCGCCCTGAACCTCACCAATGCATTCGACAGCGTCTCCCATCACTTTATACTGGGATCGCTTGCCCACCTCGGTCTCGGTAAAAGATTCCAGACATCCATTTGTTCTGTCCTTCAAAAACGAAAAGCCCAGCTACGTATATCGCAACTTACATCCGACACTTACACATTAGGTTCCAGCGGGACACCATAAGGGGCAGGCATTTCTCCACTCCCCTTTCACATAGTAACGAAGGAACTGTCTGACAACTCGACGATATCCTTAACATAAAAGCCATGCTATATACGCAGATGACATCACCATCTGGTGCCCGGGAGGCTCTTTGGCGGTGTTAAAGGAGGCCCTTCAAACCCCTCTCGATACCACAGAAGCCTATACCTAAAAAACACTGCAAGACTGCGACTGTCACCAATTAAATCAAAGTTGCTACTGTATCAGTATACTCGCTAAGACGTCCGCAATTTAACACCCTTACATGAGCTGCCCTTAGCGCTACACGCCAAAGACGGGCAAAGAATACTTCACGTAGACTCCATACGCATTCTCGGCCTCCTACACTGTAAATATAAATAAGCCGAGGTGGGAGTAAATGACATGTCCTCTAGCGCATGCCCCAATGGGGGTTTTATAAACTCTGTCCAGAGGGAATAAAAAATTTACTCCCCAACAGGCCGGGGTTTTTGAAAGGATGTCCGGGAGGTTTTATTTACCTCCATCGGGGAACTTTTTCACGTCAGTATGAGAGTAGTATTTATTTACATCCATCGGGGAGATTTTTTTTAGCTCAGTTGGGATTGTTTTTGCCAGTCGAGGCCAGTTTGGTCACGTGGCAGTAATTAGAAACATGAACCGCCATTTAGCAACGAGAAATACAAAATACCACAAGGAGCAAGGAGCGTGGCAGGGCGAACTAACAGTAGACCACTAAACCAGCAGCAAAAAATGCGTCTGTCTAATAAAGGTAATAGCATTATAGCAGCGCCACCTCGCCTCCTCCAAGTATTGCAGTTCAGTACGCCACTGCTACCCTTATTTTTATACAGCAGCCAAATGTACAGTTTCCGTTATCTAAAGGGGCAGGTGTTCTCTGGTGAAGTCCACTGAATCTCCTGCGCCCGCTCCCCTATTGCCCCGGAGCTTTCCACCAAAGCAGCAGCACGGCGTTGTCGTCGCTCTGCGCACTTCAGCTTTTGGCCTAAAAGACACGCGCTGACGCGCTGCAACGAGTACGTGTGGTCAGGCCTTCACCGGCGCGCACGGCAGCTTCACTTGGTGTCCTCATAGCGTCTGCTTCGCGAGGAGGTTATGCGGACGCCGAGCAGCTGACGCGACGTGGATGACGAGCAGTGTTGCAGAAGGCCACGGTAGAAGGGCGGCCATAGTAGGAAGACTGCACCATCAACAGACATGGTATTAGTGAGCCATCAAGTCTTGAATGAACACACCATCTGCGGAAAATTGTCTATATTTTTCAAAGGTAGCGCAAACTTTATGGGGGAAACAAACAACTCAGGAGAGTCCCTGACATCATTCGTTGTGAAGCCGTGGTGAAGCCGGAAGTCGGCCACATTGACTGGGCAAATTCTCCTCTCTTTTATCTCTTGTTTACATCCGAATGTGAACAGAAGGCATGACTCTCTCTCCAGCTAGGAAAGTATGTGGGCTGTGCGGTGTGCGGGTTGTGGTGATCCAAAACCAACGTAACTGGGCGCAAGATGCTGAAGATGCTGGGCCAGCGCGATGCCGTTGGAGAAATCATTTCGTCCAAATATTCAACAGCGAGTAACAGCTCGCCGACAAAGAAGTTAGCACAAGAGAAGTTAGATGCACTGATTATGGTGAGTGTGGTGCTGATGTTAAACGATCGGCCCTGCGCCAACTTCTATATTTCCGTCGCTCACGCAGCCGACGTGGCATCCTGTCACCGTGCCTGTGTTCCAAGTAAAAGCTCACCACAGTCGCCATTGAGCAGCCGTGGTTAATTTGTGCACGTTGCCAGTGACACTCAAACGCAGTTGCTGTAATGCCGAAGGGGTGAACATAGCAAGCGAAGCAGAAAAGCTGTTTTAATATGCACATGCATGTTTTTACTGAACCCTTATCGATCACGAAACTACATATGTGCACGTGGCGTCCTTAGCACAAATGTTACGTCCATTGTCACAGGCGCGAACACTGCAGAACCTTCACTGACCTGTAAGGCGTTTGTCATGGTGCCATTTTGTCGAGGTGTTTAAACTATATTTCGCTGAGCACTTCAACTATTTCATCAGCCGCACAGTACATGGATATACGCGCTCGTTTTAGGCACTGCTGAGGCCCTCTGGTTAACGACCGCTTTTGTAAACGTTGCTAGGAGTACACTAACAACCGGAAGAATACTGCGTAGCTAACAATGCGGCCCAAAGCACGTAGATTATGCGCTGCGGGTGAGTACGACACTTACGGAACCGCACATGCCACTGGCATCCGCCACCGCTCACTGCAAGGCCAACTACACTGCGCAACATGTAACCAAAGCGACGCCGCCATTTTGCCCAGTGAATATGGACACCATGGCGTCATTGCGTCCACACTTTCACGTAGCGTGCCGGCTGGGCATGCTTTCTCCTCCCCAGGGTCTCCGAGATTGCTAGCGAGCGGTGGGGTGAACCCACCGCACACTCGCAATCTCGGAGGCCACGTCCTTCCATTCCTTCCTCCGGGGGCGAAAGTAGAGACCAACGTCTTTAGGTTAACTCAACAGCCCTCCGCAATCGCCAAACAGGCGGAGGCACTGTGCTCGCGTTATTAAAATCGGTCTCGTCAGGTCGTCTGCTACTGCGCTACTTCTTCAAAGGGGCCCTGAAACACGACTACTACAACGATTAGCTCGATATGGTAGTTGCTCTCATTAGACTTGGCTTGAGTAAAACACACGCTTTAGCTATATCTCAGTGTTATAAAAACATACACATGGAAAAGGAAATAAGTAAAAGAAAACACAAACACTGCACATTGCGCGTATCTTCATTTTGTTTGGCGTTATGCAGTCATTTATTTTTTGTCCGTATATGCGCACAATTGAACCAGCAATAGACATCAGCGTCGCCCGTTCTGGTTTGCTCTCTGGCGCGAAATGCTTGGCCAGTGATTTTACTTATTGTGATAAAAATATTTTGGTTTGAAATCGCTCTGTTCCATAAATACAGTTCTTTTTCGCACACAGCGCGTTTTTTGTTGTTCGCAAGCCATTCCAAAGCACGCAGCCGTTAGGTCGTGTCAGCGCTCACAAACAACTCCCGGTGAAACAATTTATCTAACGACACCATATGTTGCGATGCAACTGACACTATGTATACTGAATGATCACCATAAACTTTCGGCAATGTAGATATCACTTGCATGTATTGTAACCACCCATGCACGGGCTGTTAAGAACCTGCAGTATTCTACAAACAAAAGCAATACATTTTTGACATTGTCCTTTCTGGGCTTACTTTGTTATTCTGTAATTTTCCGTTTTGATACTTTGAGTATAAGTAAATGAATAAATAAATAAATAAATAAATAAATAAATAAATAAATAAACACTAAAGTTATGAATACGAGAACAAAAACTTCACTTTCACATTTGTTCTAAGAACGGCTGTTTCATATTTGTTACTGATTGCAGTGGCTACGGTGACCAGCTAGTCACAAGGTTACTGGTTTGATCGATGGGTGTGCAAGAGGACCATGTAGTGTGCGACGTCACTCCACAATAAACGTCCGATGGTGCCAATTTTTAGAGGCAATACAGCGGCGCACGCCATATTCTTATCGATCGTGGTTTTGACTTGTAAAGACTGCAGATTTTATTTGCAGGTCACTGTGAACGGGACAACCAACACTTGTCTCATGACAGCCCCAATGTGTGTCAAGGAGTGTCCAAACAGGCGGTTCTCTTGCAGCTGAATTGAAAACTTGGTTTCAAAGCATCTTAACACAGAAAAAAAATCTCCCTTGAAGCAATGTCGCGTGACAGGACTTGCAATAGTGGGAATGCCTTCCAGTATTTTGGAAAAGCCATTGAAGCAGGCAAAATCTGATTTTGGAACAGCTACTTCTGTGTTGAACACTAGGGTTTTTCATGATACACAGAGAGGAAGAAAATTTAGCTTTAATTGAATGTAACGCTTTATTGCAGAATGTTGTGAATTTGCAACGTGCCAAAAAACTTCGAGCAAGCAAGTCACCAAATGCGTGCCACCGTTATTGCCGGCTTTCAAGTACCCATGGGGAATGTAGCTTTCTGCATAAACAATCTAGCGTCGTCTCGTTCGAGGTATTTATGCAAAAACGAATTCCTTTGTAGCTGATGGCGGAGAGCATAAGGCGCGTGCAGCAGCCTTCAGTTCGTTTTTTCTCGCCTGGGTGACGGACTTCTATATCCAATAATTTTGTTTACTTGCTGTCAGCGCACCAGAGTTGGCACACGACATATTACGTAGTTCAGAAGTACGTTTTTTTTTTGTTGCAAGGTCCTCACGTCTGTGGCATATGAATAATTCGGGACATGAATAAAATTATGCATTAAAGTTGCATTTTAGATCACTTAACCGCAGAATCAAATAAAGGTTGTTATTTGAAACTGGAAACTGGACGCTATCGGGACTATACTTTATAGTTGTAAAAGCTTCATGATTTAAACTCGATAAAGACAATAAGATTGTTTGATTTAAGCGGGGCACGAATTACAGAGAGGGCTCTAAATTGTATAAAAACATTGCACCGCACTGAGCGGGGAGAACCCAAGGAAGCCACCTCAGACTCTTAGTCTCGAACTAGGCGCTATTGTGCATTTTTTCTATGGGGATTTCATTGATTGAATTCATCAAGGTTTTATTCAAGTCAATGATACGCCTGAAACACACAGCTGTCCCATGTATTCATGTAAGCAGTCAGCCTTAATATCGAAACTTACAACGCTGTTTATGATCCTAAACACGTTTATCTACATAGTATATAGCTAACGCAATCACGTCTAATTTAATCAGTCTTCCCTGCATGTTCTCTAAATCAAAATGAGGTTAATTCAACAATATTGATAATTTTCTCCTGCATGCACGTTTCTTCCATCGCAACCTAAGTGAGCATCATTCAAAATTTCATCTGCTTGAAACTGGTTTTGTTTCGTTGTTTCCCGTCTCTTTTAGTTTGAATTTGCAACATGCTGTCATCCTTGCAGGCAGACTTCTGCGCGGATCTACGAAAACTGAAGGCTCCCAGTGTGAATCAACCGTCTTGGATACCGACCTGTTAAAATTATAGAAGGTTCCCGCACATAAATATACACAGGACTGTGCCGTGACCAGGGCTTCAGTTCGAATCACCTTGGTTTGAACCAGCAAGTTTCTACTGTATTTACACTAACCATTAAACAAGAAGCGGACTTCAACAATTAGGAGAAAAGAGGCACCTGAAGCTTTGAAGAACTACACTAGAAGAGGCCAGATACAGAGACAGGACAGCTTCTTTTGATTAGCTTTTTTTCTAATAACCCCGTTATGTGGAACGCGAGAAGCTAATAAACATTCGGTGAATGTTTATTGGTTTATTGTTCGCGCATTTTTAGTCTATATTTTATTTCTCACAAACGTAAGTAAGGCTCATGTCAAGATGGATAATTGTAGCTCGTTATATTTTGTAATCATATTTAAAAGCTAAAGCCTAACCTGAAAAATGCTATGTTTACAAAAGCCACAATGAACTTTTTGATGACAAATTGGGTTATGTTTGACTACGTTTCCACATACCTGTCTGCGTGGTTCATCGTACCTTGTACATTTGGCGACAAACAAAAAAATTCGCCCCGGTTGAACTAAGTCGCGCACCATGGCTGCAGAGCTAGACTAAAATGAACGCACAGACGGCAAACAGAATTTATGGGGCCGCACGCTGCAGTTTTTTGTTCACCATCAGTCCAAGCAGCAATCAGGCAGCGCCTCATGATGACTATTTTCGATGTACGACCCATGACAGACCTCGATCATAAGAGCTCCGCTTATAACCTATTTCTGTGCAGGAGCGCATCGCACCCCACCGATGCGTTGTGAAGATGGATAGCACAGTTATACAAAGGGTTTGTGATTGTCTTCTTAAATCCCCACGTGTAATGCACCCATACTACATTATAAAAATTTATAATTACTGATACCACTCCTCTGACTAGCTGCCAAAATTATAATACTTTCTCAGCTATAAAAATAGGATTTAATGCGTGATCTACTTTATTAGCATAGACGCCTCGAGCTCTCGTCAAATTATCTCAGTCAATTGTGTCAATAGTTTATCTTGTATCTTAACATACGCGATAGTTTTTGCACCTATCAGAAATACCGATACCCCACGGTATCGAGACTCATACAGAAAATGTTAAAATAGTATCCAGTATGGTATCTCAAATACATGTTTCTTCGATACTGCCCAGCCCTGTCCATCACCAAATCTTGAGCGCCCGTGAACTTTTGGCAGTCCACCACGGTGGGGCGCTACTTTCTTATAACTTTGGTCAGTCGTCTTGAAATTACAGAAATTAGTTACACATAGCGACGCCATCGCATTAATTATGCTACTAATTACGGCGTTCATGAACATTTTTGACATTATAATGGACAAAGGATAACCACAAACAAAATCTGACAATGGGTGTCTTTACTGTGTCGTATCTTCTGGAAACCATTTTGGTTGTCTGTCCTTTCCTTAATGTAACCTCCCCAGGTTTTTCCTCATATATTAACTACACAATGGTGGATATATATTATTTTGTTACACTGCGTGGTCGTTCTCGAATTTCATTCTTATTCATGTTTCTGCGCGTATGTTACAGGAAGCAAAATGTCATATTTTTATATTTCCCGAAATATATTGAATGGCGCCCACGTTATTCTCAACTATTGAGCGACCACTTACCAGTACCTTCTTCCAATACGACTGTCACTGAGATGAGAGTGGTACAAATATGCCGTACCAGCTTCGACAAATTCCCTCCGCATAAATAGGCTACCATTTGACAAAGTGATTCGAAGGCCTCGTCATAACTCTCAATTTGTAATCCCTTTGACGCTTTCACTCTTTAGTCATGAATGATTTTCCTTGCAGTTTCTTGCCGTCATTGCTGAAGTGTACAATGCCGTTTGCTACTTGTAAATTGCTACGATAATACTTCAACTTCACCTTTTAACTTTGTCATTTTTTTCTGGACAAGCAGTGGATGACGATGAATATATTGTTTCCTTGGCGGGATATATTTTCGATCAGCATGTTCCCGCGTTTCTCGAAGAGAAGCAGAACAGTTATGAAATCTTATAGTGGCTTTGGTATATTACAAGTACTCCTTGCGAATGTCTCCAACCTCTGGTATCTGTACCGTGTCAGATGTTTTTCCGTAATGTCATATCAAGGTTTTCTTACCTGGCAGATTTCTCGTGGTGCAAGTCTCCCGTCTCCCTTTTCTTCTATATATATATATATATATATATATATATATATATATATATATATATATATATATATATATATATATATATATATATATAACAAGTATCGACAAATAAATGAAATATTTGCGTCTTTGCAAACTGAAGTCCACTATTCAATGCAGGTTTTTACTATTTATAGGTCTTGGTGCATGGCCGGCGCTGCGCACAATAACGGTACTGCGCGAGCCAGTTCAGTGGTGCGTGGCTCGCTTCCGGAGCGCGGCCCACTGCCCATTGGGGTTAGCGGTGGCGCATCTAATGCCCCTCGGTTCCGGCGCAACCGAGCGGCTCGAGCTTTCTCTTCGGGGACAACCACGGTCCGGCTATAAATAGGGCGCCGGAAACTGGGCCGACGACCCACATGCTATCCGTCGATTGCACTGTCAGGTGTCACACTTCTCGCATTCGAACACTCACGTCTTTTTCAGAGAACGAAATCCGCCGTTCGCGAAAGCATATGATTCGCACCGCATCTGACATAGCTCACTCCGAAGCACACTCGGAGGAACTCACACTCACTCACTTTGCCTGTTTACGGGGGCACTTTGCCTGTTTACGGAGCTTCAAAGACCGCCAGTCTAGCAGGTGCCGGACAACGTTGCATGCTCCCACGAGTCACACAGATCACTGCTGCGCCACCAGACGCGCATCAAAGTGAGCCGAGCGATATCCGGGGTTTGCTTCGACTCGCGGAAGCGACTAAGTTTGTAGCAGTGGGAAAAACATGCTAGACACCAGCGACGTGTGGAGCTTAAGCAAGAAAAAAAAAGACAGTTTTGCTGATGTGGAACTGAGACAGTCTTGTTCGGGCTCGGCCGCTAGCAAAAGACCCACCTGCCTCGTGTTTGAGACCTCCGTCGCATGTAGTAGCACCTCAGTTGGGCGCAGGTCTAGCTGGTGCCGGAAAAACCATTTCACCCCGCAACACGGCCGGATGAGCGCGTACTCGAGTTCGTCGTGCACGAAGGATCCGTTCCAGGATAAGCAAAGGTAAAGAGGAAGAGAAGTTCACTTTTCTTGGATTCGGCAATTAATAAAGCGCCACTGCAACGCTACCATCGAAAGCCTTGAGTAAACGAGTTTACTGCCTCACGAATCAACCATGCACCACGGAAATTTTTAGACAAAAAATTTTTTAATGCGTTAAGTCTTCGAAAAACCCAAATTTCAAGTCATAAGACATTCATATCTTCAACTATATAACGGTCATGCCTCCAATTATTATTTCGGTGCAGAAGGATACACTGGGTACGTGTAATAACGAGAACAGATTTCACCATTTTACATGCGAAATTCTATTCAGAAATGTGTTCCTTCATAAATAAAATGTCAAGTAATTATTTTTTATGATTTTTAGAAAAGTTTTGTATTTTCTTGCGAAATTCACAGAACTTATAGCGAAATTCTCATTAAAGCAACTTGCAAAATTTTGTTACGTTTCGTTTAAAAATAACACAGCGATGGGTTGTAGTAGTTGCACACCTGCCTGTGCTATCATCCCACCATAAGCCAAATGTTCATGCAGCCGTGGGCCCACAAACAGTACTTCCAAAGCATCCATAGCAGAAGGCCAAAGACAAAGTACAAAGAACAGGCTGTCAGTAAAGAAAGGAAAAAAGTAAAAGGAAACAAAATCAATATTCAAATTCAGCACCTAAGGAGAGCCATTTATTACAAAGTTGACAAATCAACGACGCACTCAAGAAGAAGTATACGCTCAATAATATGTCACTTTAAAGACTTGATAGCAGTGACCTGCAAATAAGCATACAATAAAACAAGAAGACAGAAAGTTGCAGGTATAGAAAAAAAGAAAGAAAACTAGTAGATAAGGCACATGCGAAACGTTTGATGGCATACTAAATAAGAGCGTCTTCATGTTTTTGATAACGGCTCGAGGCGCAACTGAAGTGCTGATACAAAAGCTGCCACATGTTGTGAACCAAGAAAATGAGCTGGAAGTGAACTCAGTAGCTCTACTGTTGAGAAGTAAAAGAGTATTTCAGTGTGTTGCAGCGCGAAAAAGTATGGCATAATACATTTTACATGATTACTTCAACTGCAACGGCGTCCGAGTGGCCCCCGGAAGTTGGACTTGGTTGACTGTGTAAGGTTGTGGTAAATGAGATAAAGAAATTTCAAACGAGCTACCTTCCTCCGACAGCCCAGCGTTGATGTGCCTGCTTGGGTTACACTGTCATGCCTGGAATACTCTACATGAACCTGAGAACCCTGTTTTTAATATTTTCTCATGCGCGGCGTAAATACTTTTCATGCGGGTTCCACACAATGCTGCCGTACTCGAATATAGACACTTATTTGGAGTCTTATGAGTGGCTTTTCCTGAGGGAGAGGCTGTGGCTGGCTTTCTTCGTAAAAATGCCACTTGTTTAAACACTTCGGTGGAAACGGTATCTATATGTAGGTCCTATTTTAGTTATTTTATTATCATTATTCCTAAATACTCTATACCCAGTCTACTCGTTCTGCGCTAGATTGTTCTGTATGTGAAGTTTCAGGTCTGCATGGAAGCAGCGCGAAAGGCAAGGACAGTAAAGGCACACGTATAACTGCTCGTAGCACTGACTGGCAACTGAAGCTTATTGCGGTGATGAATGTAGACACATACATATACACGTATCAACCCTCATCAATATAATCAAGAACAAGAAAAGAAGGAAACCGCGCAATATACACCGAGCACATGACGACAATGACTATATAACAAGATCAGCAGCAGACACATACCGCCGCTGTGGTCTAGTGTTTAAGGTACTCGGCTGATGACCCCCAGGTCGCGGGATCAAATCCCGGTGGCGGCGGCTGCATGTTCGATGGAGGCGAAAATGCTGTAGGCCCGTGTGCTCAGATTTGGGTGCACTTAAAGAACCCCAGGTGGTCAAAATTTCCAGAGCCTACCACTACGGCGTCTCTGATAATCATATGGTTGTTTTGGGACGTTAATCCCCACATATCTATCAATGACACATGCGTAATTTCCTTGATCGGATACAAGAACACAAGGAACCCTTACAGATCCATCTTTTAACAAAGCAATCTTGTGGACCTTGATTAATTCAAGCGTTAGCTGAATCCTGTTGGTGATAAAGACGTCACATTTACTGAATTCGGGATTGCAGCCGCAATCTTTGTAATTAATTCCAAGATGGCCGCTGATGGCACTCGTTACATTGTACTCGTGTTCGAGAAGCCATTCACTCAAAACAACGGCTAGTCTGGCCGCAACACTCTGTACGCAATACTCTGTACGCAATACTCTGGCCGCAATACTCTGTACGCAACACTCGCAACACATGTCACAAACTGTGGAATATGTCTCGTTTCAGTGAATGTCGTCACAGGTGTGTTTGTTACTTGACTACACAGCCTGCGCGCAACTTGTTTGGAGCGGTTAAAGTGACCCTTATACATTTGCACGGTGGCCTATATAGGCTTCAAATTATGAGACACTGTGTGAAGAGGAGGGAGCAGAAAGAGGAGCACTGGGAAGTTGTGCAGTGCCTTTCCAGGGCGCTTCCGATGCACCTCTTTCCTGTGACCTGTCCTTTGCTGAACTTGACTTCATTTCTCTCAAAATATTTTGAGTGACCGACACAACCACAATGCGGTGATCCCTATAATCAACCTTGACACATGCACTTAAAAGCTCTTTTCTGCAATCATACGGCAAATTCTTGAGCGCATTGGACAGACACAATTTCGCAGTTTTGGTGTTCACCGACTTCAAATGCGTGCTGATAGGATTGTGTTGGTGTCTGACTGCGGGGTTTATATGTATAACCAAAACAGGCCGGCCATTACCAACCCGTTTTATACATAGGTCCAAAAACCTGGTTGCATTACCGTTACGGTACTCGCTAGTCAACTTCAGTGGCTTCGCGTTACAGTTACTGTATATGTTGTCTTTATTTAGCATAGTTGCGCCAAGGTACGCTATTTTGGGTTCAAATGTCTTGCGGGAAAGCCACTCACCACCAACGTAGGAGCGGCGCTCACGCTTTAGAGTAGTAGCGTTGTTTGTTTGTTTTCTCATTTTTTTCTATTTTATGAAGCTACGAGCAAACCTCGGCTGCTCCGGTCACACTTAGAAGCCTTGATTTTATGTTTACGTTCATGACCTGCAATAATGAAAAAAAAGTGCGTCGGCTAGTTATACCAGTGAGATATATATTTATAGTTAGTCACACAGTAGCTTGGTCTTGTTTTTCGCTGTTTTTCTCTCATTTACAGATATGAAATTATTTTTGCACTTTTGATCGCGATCGAGCCAGTTAGGGCCCCGCCGCGGTGGTCTAGTGGCTAAGTTACTGCTGACCCGCAGGTCGTGGGATCAAATCCCGTCTGCTGCGGCTGCATTTCCGATGGAGGCGGCAATGCTGTAGGCCCATGTGCTCAGATTTGGGTGCACGTTAAAGAACCCTCAGGTGGTCAAAATTTCTGGAGCCCTCCACTACGGCGTCTCTTATAATCATATGGTGGTTTTGGGACGTTAAACCCTACATATCAATCAATCAGAAACACAAATGCTAGCCTTTACCTTCAACTTCATGTCTTTTTGGATCGTCGTTCACGTGCCGATTGCATTTTTCTGGACTTCGCTAAAGCTTTCGATAAGGTAATCCGTAAACTACTACTTTTCAAGCTTAGCAAACTAAACCTTGATCACAATCTTTTCGCCTGGTTAGAGCAGTTTCTTCTTAATTTTTCATAGTTTGTAACGTGCAATGACCATGAATCGTCACTTAGTCCCGTTTTATCTGGTGCGCCCCAAGGTTCCGTTTTTTCCCTCGTCTTTCTCTTATTTATATTAATGATTTGCCAGATTGTATTTCCTCTAACACCCACCTATTTGCTGGTGACTTTGTTACTTTTCGCGAAATAAAGGACGTTAATGATACTGACATATTGCAAAGTATCTTTGCCATATCCGAATGGTGCTTCAAGTGGTAAATGGAACTTAACACTACTAAATGCAAGGTTTTGCATGCTTTGCGGTCCACGCTTTGTTTCCCTGCTTACTATCTGAATAGCCCGCCGCTCGAAAACGTTACATCATATCGGTACTTAGGTGTCAATATTTGTGATAATCTAACCTGATCTTTGCATGTTGAGAATTTAATTGACATCGCTAATCGCATGTTAGGCTACTTACGCCACAACTTTCGTTCCGCACCGGTCTCATTGAAAACACTTTTATACAAAACATTAGTTAGGTCAAAACTGGAATACGCAACATCACTTTGAGACCCCAGCTCTGAAACTCTCATTAAACCATTAGAACTAGTCCAGAACAACGGCGCTCGTTTCATTCTTCACAAGTACAGCAGAACAGATAGTGTTACATTCATGAAAAATTCCTTGCAATTACCTCATGTGGCTACGCATCGCAAACACAGTAGGCTTTCCTTGTTCCATAAACTTTATTACCACAACTCTATTCCACGCACAGCTGTCATTTCCACACCTTCGTATGTTTCGTCCCGCACTGACCACCCTCACAAAGTAGGCATTATAACGTGCCTCACTAATACTTGTTTTCAGTCATTCATTCCTCGTACATCTAATCAATGGAACCACCTTCCCGGACCGATTGCTGGCATTCAAGATAATGACCGCTTCCGCACTGCATTATTAACAATGTAACAGATGTTAAGTGTATATGGTTAGTTGTTGTTGTTGCTGCGCTTTATTTCTTTGTTGTATTGCTCCCCCTACATGAACCCCCATTCCCCTGTGCAATGTCCTTGGCCTTGAGGAATAAATAAATAAATAAATAAATAAATAAATATAAAAAGCTTGCCAGGGTGTGTAATGACGTTATTAAACACACCTATCGCAAGGCGAGACTCCTATTTACTGCAATGCGAGTCGTTAAGTCACAGTTTTGTGCATGTGTTGCGAGTGTTGTGTACGGAATACCATTGACATGTGTTAAAGACTACGTGGGCCAGACTGAAAGTTGTTTAAACCAGTGGCTTAGCGAAAACCAGTACAACATAACGAGGGCCTGTTAGTGACCATCTTAGTATTCACAGCAAAGAGCGCGACTGCAGCCCCAAATTCCGTTAAATGCGACGTGTTAGCCACCCACAGGAATCAACTAACGCGTGAAATCATTGAGGCCCACAAGGAAGGAGGAAAAAGAAGGAGAGGCAGGAAGGTCCAGTTTGCTATACTCGCCGACAACTTTGCTTGGCAATGAAAGGAAAGCTACGGGGGCAGAGCTATGTACAGTACATGTACTCCTCCGTCAAGTAGTGCGGTACGGCTCGCGTTTCGAATGACGGCCATGTTTGAATGGTATAACACTGCATTTAATTTATTACGTCTGCTATACAGCAATTTGTGGGTGAAATTCGTCAGACGTTTCTCGGGCGAGTCGTTGAAATATTCGGATGGCGGCGAGCACTCACCCAAAAGCGAAAACGGCATTTTGACAGCGAGGAGTACCTAAAACGAGCGACGTTTTCACGAGTGCAAAAACGCGAGATGGCACAGAATGAAGTAAAAAAAATATATGTATGTTATCGCTGTGAGCTGCGTTTCTTTATTTACAACATCCCGTAAAAAATAAAGTGATGTATTTTCTTATAATTTTCACGTGGATGAGACGGACGCGATGGTGGGAGTATAATTTTCAGCGGTGGTACATGCCCGGTTCGGCTCTGTATCCTTGCCTTCATTGTCAAGATACGTTGTGCACGAGTATATCCTTTACTGGATGGGGAAGAAGGGATTAAAAAGGCCCGCAATAATGCTCTGTTCAAAGATCCGCCAAGTAAATTGCGGACCTGTCTGCCGCTGAATATTGTTAGTCGTTGTCGTCATGTGCTTAACGCTTCTTGCCTGGGTGTGTGTTTGTATATTTTACTTATTTTTCCTGTTCTTGCTTATATTGACCAGGGATAATACGTGCACATGAATATGCATTTATTTATATAAAAAAACATCGACGAAATATTTCGTAAGCAATCTTTCATAAGAAAAATTGAGACGCGCACCCGCTCACGTTCTCCAGCGCGCACGCGTAAAGGAGGGGGAAAAAAGAAAAAGAAAACAAAGGTTAGAACCGCGGAAGCTGAGAAGTTCCGTGCTCGCGGTGCGGCCACTCTATAGTGCATGCGTGACAGTACTGAAACACGGGCCTATATGTTGATGCTCGTATTCTACAAAACAAATTAAACTGATGATTTTAGGAAAGCATGGCAAAAAAGAAACAAATGGAAGGCAGCGAGACAGAGAAAGATCAAAATTGAAAATCGGTTGCTTGATGTTTGATTAGTGGTTGCATAATTTGATGATGAACTTGAACATGAAGTACAGAAGTCAGATGCAGAAGTCAGCAGGAGAGAGTATGCCACCAACATTTGCTCACTCTTTTGAATATTAAGTACAGTTCTCATATTCCAGCATGGATTTGTAACAGTGAACCACGACCAAGGCAACCGGTGTACTGCTGTGGAGATAATGTACCAGCGATAAAAATCCCCATTTTCTAAAGATCAACTGCTAGCAGTAAGAATAAATATTTTGAGGTTCGTTCTGCACCATTTCTTGACCCCAACTGCACGTGGTCGTTCGCGAAAGTGATGTGCAAGAAACGTTATTTATTTGGAGGGAGACCGACTTGTCCGTCGCTTGTTATACACATCTTTGTCATTGTCCCACCTGCCTTGTATAGGGTTCACTGGCCTCGTCAAGCTGTTCATAAACAGCTTTTAGCCAGTGAACCTTTCCAGAACCTGTTTCTTCCTGGGAAAATAAAATAATTTGATATGATTTGATTTAATTTGTGTGCGTCATACTTGACTTTGGCGCGCGTTTTGGCATTCACTTGAACAGTGGTGTGATGCTGAATAAAGGTAAGAGTAGCCACTCCCCATAAATAAAATCACTTAAAGACTGAAAATGAGTAAAAACCCCACTATAGCGAAATAATGCGCACAAATTCTAATTGCAGACTTAAATAATCGCCGAAATGCTAAATAGACGCTGCTGCCCCAGCATGCAGCTCGCGGCAGTTCGCGCGTACGAAATGCAAATGTTAAAAAAGGCACGCTTAAAGACCCATGCAACGTTTACGTGCGAAAGCGCATTGTCTTCAAACAGCTGAGAATACAGGCTGCTCTCACTGACACGCTTGTACCTCGCGACACAAATAAGCGAAATTGCTCACAGCACACGCACGTGTGAGAAACATACGTCGGTGTCCGCAACCGAACACAGCGTCGTCACGCTGGTTTCCGCGAATTTCGGCGGCCGAAACACCCGCGATTCACAGGGAAGCACGAAAACAATGCACCAACACACGTTAACCATTCTTGTGGAACAGCGCACCACGAACCGCAGTCGGAGCCGAACGCACTCACCGTTGTTGTCTCGAGTTCATGAAGCCCTACAAACTATTCGCTGATCAAATGTATGCGCAAACAAATGCATATGGCACAAAAAGTTCAAAGTTCCACCGATGGTTTGCAAAAAGCTACTTGGCAGGTATGTACCCCCGCAAAAAGACTCGCCTTCATGCGGTGGCGCTGTGGTACATTAGGTAAGACATATCTGCTTCACGTGCATGAGGTCCCGAGTGCGATTCTAGTGCTGGGGTGGTCTGCAGATGTAGGTGATTGCAATACTAATGGTTTTGCAATTTGCTATGGTCATATTATCTACAGCATTATTGGGGAAAAGCCGCTGTCAAAAGCGAAAAATAATTGTTTCTTTTCTCGCAATGACAAACCATTGGTGGCTTACAATTGAAAGTCATGGGCCAATTTTCAAAGCTTGACAACAATTGCCTTTTGATATTTCAATTGATCCACAACGTATTTTCCATCGCAATTTCATTTTCTCTCAAAGATAAATCCATATCGAGTTAATTGATGGCTTTCAATTTAAAGTCATGGGCCAATTTTCAATACTGGTCAACAATTTCCTCAATGCTACTTTAATTGAACCGTCATGTATTTTCGATCCCGTCTGTTGTCATTATGCAATAACTTCTCTTTTTTTTTCAATAGGAATTTTCGTAAGGAATATAATGGGTACGCATTCGGGCTGGACGGGGAGGAGGACGCAATACGCGGCACCGACCAACAATCACATGTATTTATTCTTCCTGTCTACGTATATATATATATATATATATATATATATATATATATATATATATATATATATATATATATATATATATATATATATATATATTTCACCAGGATCTCAAGAAAACAGAAAAAAAAATATGATGTGTTGATGTCTGCGCAGAGGCAATACAAACGTTTCATTGAATACAGATGTTGACTCCTTCGGAAGGAGAGAAATGGAGGGGAGGCTTACACATACCAAGCCGCCGTTGTAGATAGATACACTTTATAAATGAGACGTGCCTAGTAATCGTGGTGGCTAATCAAGAAAGCCGAATCTTTACAAAATGGCGGGCAGCCCCAATCATTAAATACACTAATTGCACGTCAATAATTGCTGCTCTAATTACAGGCCAGTATCCATCCTTCCTGTTTTCTCTAAAGTATTTCGAGAATTAAATAAACATGTGTTTGTATAAGTTCTTTACCAAGTATAATGTGATAAATGAGGCTCAACATGGTTTTCAAAAAATAAATCCTGTGAAGCAGCTTTGCCTAACGTTCAACACAAACTAATTAAATATATTTAACATAAACTATACTTACTTGGTTTGTTCATAGACTTTAGGAAGGCATTTGATTCTGTATGCCGCGAAGTACTAACGTGTAAACTTAGCAAGGACGGCGTACGTAGTGTAGTTCTTGAAATAATGAAAGACTATTTATCAAACCGCTGTCAATATGTTTTTATAAACAACAGCACATCTTCTTACGCAAGTATAATAAGAGGAATACCGCAAAGGTTCTTAGTTGGCCCTGCGTAATTCATCATTTATATAAATGACCTGTGTGCTATCCCATGTTCACCCAAGTTTACAGTGTATGCAGATGAGACTAACATATTCTTCAGTGGTAGATCCGTTCTAGCGCTTGAACGACAGGTTAATTACTGTCTATGTCAGCTTTAAGGTTATTTTAGTTTAAATAAATTGCAAATAAACACTTTAGTAAAACTAACTACATGGTCGTTGCCCCACCTAATAAGCCTCATAGCTACCGTTCGACTGTTTTATTTGAGGGCAGAGAGATAGAGCAGGTCACTAGTCAGAAATTTCTAGCCGTATAGTTTACCGAAGGCTTTACATGGAATAAACATGTAGATAAATTAACAATAGAGCTTAGTAGAACCATGGGATGTTTATACAAGCTCAACTGAGTTTTGCGAAAATGGTTACAAGTAGAATTATATTGCGAACTTTTCTATTATAGGATGACATACTGTATCTTAGTATGGGGAACTACCACACAGACAAACTATAAAAATTACTAGTGCTCCAGAAAAGTCTTACGAACATTTGAGCCATACCACGGCATTATCAGAGACTTGAAAATTTAACCACTCGTTCAAAATATATCAAATGTTAAAAGTAACACAGCTGTATTGCCCCGCCGCGGTGGTCTAGTGGCTAAGGTACTCGGCTGCTGACCCGCAGGTCGCGGGTTCGATTCCCGGCTGCGGCGGCTGCATTTCCGATGGAGGCGGAAATGTTGTAGGCCCGTGTACTCAGATTTGGGTGCACATTAAAGAACCCAAGGTGGTCAAAATTTCCGGAGCCCTCCACTACGGCGTCTCTCATAATCAGAAGTGGTTTTGGGACGTTAAACCCCACAAATCAATCAATCAATCAATCAACACAGCTGTATTACTTCAGACTTTTGCAATGAGTTAAGCAAAATAAGCCCCAATGTCTTCAGAACACACGTGGAAGTATTAATTACCACATGCGTCAGAAACACCGAAAAATCGCAACACGTCGGACAAATTATGGTACGCAACATGTTCAATACCAGATACCTACATTGTTAAGCCGTCAACAAGGTCTTGTAGATTACAATTCCATACCTTGTAACACCATTATCAAAACCATACCAACGCATCATGATATTGAGTACGGTATTTGAAGTTTGTTTGATTTTTATTATCTTATTTATAAATTTGGATTATGCTACGAGAATGTCATTTTGTATTTTCCCGTTGTGTAATCAATAAAGTTGAGCTAAAATGTTGCTTTGTGATAAATTTTGTGTTTAATTCACAGCGTGTAATAAAACTGTTCTAATGTTTGTTGTATTTTGTGAAATAATATATCCCAAATATTTGTTAGATATGAAGATGCTGTGTTGCCTGCGTGCCAAACTGTACTTAGGAGTATTGTCAGGCTGTATAGCCTTTAGGTGCTGCTCCTGCTCTTGTAATCTTTTTCAAGGCAAATATACATTTAAATAATTGAACTACAATGAAAATATCGTTGACTATCTTTTGTTTGTTAGTGGACTTTTTCACCATGTTTGGGTATGCGAATAAAACACATTTTGTTGTTCGTAAGCGCCATGCTTTGAGTCTTTTTTTTTTTGTCTCCTCTTGCAGTGATATTTTTTCTATACTAAAATAAAAAAGCATTATTTTTCTGCAATTGCAGAATTTATTACAAATCTCAGTTTTGACAAAGAAAGTGTCGGATGCATGAACTACACAAAAATCATGGCTCCATACGGGACCCATTTTGCAGGAAACATGCATGGTTGCGGCGGCATCGTCCCCTAAAATAGCCGGCAAGGAGTGTGGGCGTTCTGCAAGTCACACGAAAAGCTACCAAATAATCCAAGGTGCGAAGACACCAAGATTTTGCAAACGCACCACAATAATACCTGCACTAGTCGCAAATACCTTTAATCTTCAACAAAAAAAAAGTGAAAGATGACAATGCTTACGCCAAATTCGAGCCCTAAATGATTATCCGACAGCAAAGAACTAACCGTTTTCTTTGTTTCATTAAAATGTGTCAAGCATTACAAAAGTTTTAATAGGAAGGTACACCTCTCACTCACCTTGTTCGTCATCGTACATGAGAACAAAAACATAAACACTACGACAGACGCGTCTGTATCATGGAAGGTACGGTACAAACACCGAATTTATGTTTCTTTAATAATATACGTACTTACACAATTACCTGGTCGATACTGAATTGACTTAACAAGTCTTCGGCCACAAACGAGGCGCCAGCAAATACCACTAGCGTGGCTTGCCATTGAAGTAGGAAGGCACTTTCCGGAGTTCACGGGAACACTAACGGGCGCGTGGTCAGTCACCGCTGTCGGGAATGCAAGACGTGGGCGAAGCCGTGGTTGTGCAGTACACAGAGGCGCACCTGTGAAACTGCGGCGACGCGAAGCTAACACGGAACAGCCAGTGAAGCGGCACGGCCTCGTCACCCAGATTGGAGTCCGACTCGCTCGTCCGTGAAAACGCGGCCATCGCGCCTTTCTCTCCGGCCGCGCCCAAGGGCGGCCCGCTCTTCACCTTGCGCTATTGTTGGGCTACACGGCGCAAGTTCCTGTGCCGTGTGCCGGCTTCCGCGTGCATTGCCACGCCGCATACGTGAACACTGTTAGCACCTATATTCCGTCCTCGAAGCCGTAGGAGGTAACAATACTGATTGTTGGCCTAGTTGGTACTTGCCTAATGACATGCTTTGGCCGCAAATACACAAACGCAAAGTAAAGTAACTTAGCAAGGTACTTGTTTGAGCTATTTAGTGCTCCACTGAACTGCCATGTAGCGCAAGCTTCAGGGATGACCGACAAGGAAATGTGACACACAAGTGCTAACTCCCACCTGAATTTTCACTAAAGAAACGCATGAAATATATAAAGGCAACCACGCGCCTTCGCAGTTTCAAAGCCACAAAACCACATCTCAAAGTGATAAAATTAAGCTCTCAAGGTGCACCAACGGTTACGTTGAATAAATTATTAATTAAATAATTAATTAATTAATTAAGTTATTGAATCAGGTGGCTCTATAAGTGGTACACTTGGAAAACACAGGCACGTTCATGCAATGCATGGCTACCATCCTTGTTCATCTCTGCTAGTTCTTCCGTTTCTCGCATTTTTTTTGTCGGCATGAGCGGAAGCATGCACAGCACATTTGTGTAATTCCGGCGCACGATTACGCCTTCGGCAACGCATCACCCCGTCACAATTAGCAAAGCTCCCTGGACATTGTACAATCGCTCCCCGAGATGGTCGTTTAAACATGCGACCAGTCTTTCCCACATATCTGCTGTCACATGTTAAGGAAAACGAATGAACAACTGCTTCTTTACACTCTGCAAAGCGTACGCGATGCTAAAACACATGCACTTTTCTTTGGCAGTTGGGCCTGTCATTTTGCAAAGGCTTAATGATTTCTTTGGTGCCGACATGACAACATTGACATGTAGGAGCATATAGGAGGAAGAGAGCGGGCGCATGCCTAAACGACCATCTCAGGGAGCATTCGTACTATGTCCGGGGTGGTTTGCTAGTTCACGTGGCGACGCATTGATTGATTTATATATGGTGTTTAACCTACCAAAACCACTATATGAATAGAGAGATGCCGTAGTGGAGGGCTCCGGAAATTTTAACCACCTGGGGTCTTTAACGTGCACCCAAATCTGAGTACAAGACCCTACAGCATTTCCGCCTCCATCAAAAACGCAGCCGGGATTCAATCCCGCGACCTGCAGCCGAGTGGACCACCACGGTGGGGCGTGGCAGCGTGTTGCCGAAGTTGTGGTTGTACGCCAGAATATGAAAAATGTGCAGTGCTTTTCGCTCATGCCAACCGAAAACGCAAGAAACAGTATAGAACTAGCAGAGATGGCCCAGGATGATAGTCATCGTATCAGCGTGCCTTCAGTAACTTAAAGAAATAGTGTTTTTAGGTTTAGCACCTAATAGTGCCATGTGACTTAATAACTTTAATTCGTTTATTTTCTTTCTACGTAACTATTGCTGTGCATCTTGAGCACTGAATAATCACTTTGGGCTGTTGTAGTCTTGTGGACGTGAAATTTTGAAGGCACGCGGTTACCTGCATATTTTGTGTATTTCTTTAGTAAAAGTTTAGTTGGAAGTTAGCGCTTGCGTGTGTCACAATCTCTCGTCTGCCATCCCTGAAGTTTGCGCTACATAGCAGTTCGAGAGGCAGTCGTAGCGAGAGAACAACTCGTGAAGAAAAAGCTTGTGCTCCACAGGCGCTCAGAGGCAGCCAAGAAACGCCGGCAGCAACTTTGTTTATAGGCCGAACGACGCACTGCAGACTACACTGGGCTGCCTCCATGACTACAAAGTGAAAGGGGTGACATACTGTTCACATGGTCAGCATGCAAGTTGGCACCGCATGGTATAACCTGGCCTTATAGCGATGAACATAAGCTAGAAACAAAAATCGTTCATCGATGAATTCGTGTCTCTAGGACTTCCCAGTACGAAGAGCCGCTTCATAGACAGAGCAGTCTCGTACTTCGCGGCTCACGCCAAATTTTGTGTTTTGAAAGACCTCTGTGAATGTTCTTCCTGTATTCTGCGACAGCTTATAGTGTACAGAGCGAACCGAGGGGCCGATTGCCTCAGCGAAACCGGCTAGTGCTCCTGAGTA
The DNA here is from genome assembly GCA_013436015.1 of Rhipicephalus annulatus. Taxonomy (NCBI): domain Eukaryota; kingdom Metazoa; phylum Arthropoda; class Arachnida; order Ixodida; family Ixodidae; genus Rhipicephalus; species Rhipicephalus annulatus. The sequence goes on from WOVY01011474.1 coordinate 185,310, forward strand.
ACGCGAGCGAGGAGGTCCCGACGATCCGTAATTGGCACGCGCTTTCTCTTTCCTCCTTCCGCGCGGCGCAAGGAAAGTAATGCATGTTGCTGCACGTGATCGCCGTAGGGCCTTTCCGAACGCCTGTGGTCATTCAAGTGCAGTACGAGCCAGCACATCACAATGGTAGGCCGCAGCACCAATGCACAGGAAGCGAAGCCAAAAGAGTGCTAAGCCGCTTACGGCGCTGCCATAGGTGACTTGCAATGTTTCGTTTAAATGCTGCGCGCGGCTCACCCAAAGTGGCTCAGCCGTAGAATACCTGCTTTTTACTTAGAAGGCTCTAAATTTAGTTGCCGTTATAGATGGTGGGTTTCACAGCAAAAGCTGTATATAGCTAGGAGAAACGGAAAACAATTCTGCATCGGTGTTACGAGTGGTCTCCAATGGCTGTGCTAGCAGTTACGTCGTTCTGAGCGTCGTACCCAAGCACGCGCGTCATTGGCCGCATTGTGAGTGACGTCGTCCATCTCGTCGCAGTCGTGGCGCCGAGCGTGAGCGCATCAGTTTCTACTGAGAGCTTCTTCTTCGGAAAGCCACGGAAATCTCTAGAGGATCTAGCACCGACAGTGGAAACATGCGAGCTCACATTCGCAGGGCCGATGGTGCAGTCCATGCACGAAAACAGCCCCGAGAGGCCGAGTGCCGGTATCAACTTCGTACCGATCATCCGGCCGCCTTCCAAGCCGCGCTAAATTGCGACCGTGAATGCAAGCGCTGGGGGTGGGCGGATCCTTCAAACCACGCCGCTGAGTTAGCTCGCGATGTCAAACGCTTGCCACGACGCGCGCCGAACAAGCGCCTTTGTGGGCACAACGTGATGATTGCGAGAGCGCGTTCACCGGGGTGAACACCCCTTTTCGGCGGGAGTTTCTCTAGCGGCACTTTCGCTTCGGCTGCGACTTCCGTGACCGCATGCATGTGGTTTGAGAACAACCACTGTGATTAACGCATTGCGAAACGCACCTAACCGCTCTTTGCGCTATTCCATGACAGTAATCAGGTGAGGCACATGTGTGGCATGTGAAATAAACACTTTGGTCAACCCAAGCCAAACACGTGTCTAACCTCATTAAAAAGCACGAACATGTAACCAACAATTGTGAATGGCCTCAGTGCAGCATTGTGTTGAAAGCACAGCTAAACACTGGGGCCGAACTTTTGAGCTTCCGCTCATTAACCATGTATACAGTGCTTTGGTGGTGATTTTGCTTATTTCAGTTTCACTTTTTACAGCTGTACTTGTTCTTAAAACTACACTCTAAAGAACAATGGAGTAAAATGGTTGTGTTTTTGTACCACAACAATAATCATCGTCCGGATAGCCTGCTCCTCTTTTGTTGAAAACTCGGAGTTGACGACTTTCATATCAAGAATGCTATGCCAGTCTGAGCACCCGTATGTAGTTCGTGACCTCAAACTAGGAGCACGGCGATAATGCCAGGAAAGGAAAGCAAGATAGATGACAAATATTGTTGTATAAAAATTACACCCTTTTTACTTTATCATTTGTGTAGCTCAACTTGCTACGTAATCCTACAAAAGTGACACTAAGTGTGATGTAAAATACAAGAAATTTGACAGAGATAAAAAAACTACTGATCCCTCTGTCATAGAAATCCGTTAAACACGAAAGTGGAACATGCCCTCACAGAAGTACTTGAGCATTTCTTCCCAACTGCGAGGAATAAATACTACAAGCTGTAATGTCATGCAAAGAACGATGAGCAATAAACCAGAATACTACAACAACAAACTGTAATAACACGCAAGGAACGGCGAGAAGCTCGAAATTTGCAGCAAAGACGCACGGGAAGAAAATACGAGCACTCTGTGTCAACTAACCGTGGACAGTCACAATTGTTGTATCTTTGTGCGTGAGAAGCGCGCTTCTTTCGCAAACGTGACCGTTACAGCGAGCGAAGTAACTTCCGTGCTTTCGGCAACTTCATGCAAACTTCCTGTGAAAGGACAAGACGTGCGCACCGCCCCCATCAAGGAAAAACACGCGCCGCCCCCATCAAGGACAACGCCCTGTAGAGGAGCCTGCGGATCGCAACGCGTATACTCATAAGAAGAACACGCTGGAGCTACCGAGCGTTGTGTACATGGGCTTTGTGGCCGAATGGATAGACCTCTCCCTGTTTGCAAACAGTGTGACGTCACTGCGAGCGCCCCTTCCACAATCCCTTCCCTCGGAGCAGGTGCTGATTGGAAAACAAGTTCCACCAGCGGGTCCTTTCTGCAGAGCAGCGCTGTGTGTGTCTACATTTCTTCTAAAGAGTTTTCTGCATACTGTAATTTTCTAAAGCCACAGCTGTTAAAAGGAAGAGCCACTACCTTGATGCACGACTCTGTAAGGGTAACGTCTGGTGATTTGCTCGTCATAGATGACAGCTATGAAAAAAAATTTATCCTGTCATAAAACGAACGTTTTACATCTTCGCGATGACTGGCGCTTTCAGAAATATTTCCATGGCATGAATGTGAAGGCAATCAATTTTCGTTGTGACGTGTTTATTGCGGTTTTAAAATGTGTACAGCGATGACGGCAGTATGATGCTGCTGTGCGCAAGGTCACGGAAAAGATTCTAAAGTGGAAAGATAGCAACCGTCTCCCCTTCAAGACAATTGCGGAATTGTCTCAAAGTAGGAGAGGGTTGCAATTTTGCCGCCGGTTCCATATCACCCATTGATTGATTGATTTGTGAGGTTTAACGTCCCAGAACCACCATATGATTACGAGAGACGCCGTAGTGGAGGGCTCCGGAAATTTCGACCACCTGGGGTTCTTTAACGTGCCCCCAAATCTGAGCACACGGGCCTACGACATTTCCGCCTCCATCGGAAATGCAGCCGCCGCAGCTGGGATTTGAACCCACGACCTGCGGGTCAGCAGCCGAGTACCTTAGCCACTAGACCACCGCGGCGGGGCTCCATATCACCCATAACGGGTTGTTTTGCTCGCCTGGATGACGGCAATAGGGGCTGTGGTTGATAATGCTCCCGCTTGAGCGTGCTACAAGCAGCTGCCGGAGCACACGGGCAACGCGTTCGCGTGTTCCCTTTCATAAAAATTGACACCGCACTAGAGCATTTATTGTACATTGCTTTAGCCCAAGGGCGAAGGAATGAATGCTGCAGTCGCGCGAGGAACGGCAAACAGCTCGAAACTTGTAGCGCACACCTCAAGCAGCAAGCACACACAAAAGGAGCCTACACAGGATGAGCGCAGACGAGCAACTGTCACAGCTCGATACCTAAAGCACGCTGCTCTAACAGAAAGAAAGACGTGCGAAACGAACGCATAAGTATACACCTGTACGAGCACGAATAGGCACAATTTTACTTGTTCGTCTATGAGCAGCGTGCATCTTTCGTAACAGGGGCCGTGGCAGCCAGCCGTATAGAATAAATAACCAATTTAGCGAAGGGAAAATGTAGCCTTGACAAGAGTACGCAAAATAAGAAGCGGTAGCGCATGGAATTACAGCGGGCACCCAAGAGATAGAGCTGACTAAACAGGAAGCGGAAAACAGTTTTTTTTATGTAGGAATGAAAACGGCCGCATTTTTATTCCGTATACCGGGTGCATGCGCGCCCACGCGGTTGCCTTGGCTGACTCTTTATTCTACGGTTATCCTTTTTAAGCAGAAGTGCAAGAAAGAAACCGGGTCTCGTGCACCGCTATGGGTTTCTCATCATCTTTCGTCCACTTGATTTAAGCGCATTGTCGATACGACCAGCAGAACACCAAAGCATTCTTTGGAGCACAGTACCTGTGCGTACAAAGGTTACATAGAACCGAAAGACAATCATTGGCGGCTGGCACTATAGTAAAAACAATTCATGAATGAGTGCGGGAAACATTTATTATTGACAGCAAACCAGCAATCATGTTTTCATGACAATATTTATTGACAGTAAACCAAAAATCTTGTTTCAATGCAAAAAAAAAATCGATCGTGTTAGAAGCATTATCGCGAGTGTAAAAACGGCACATCTTCGTTTTCAGAGGCAAGACGAACAGAAAAGCGTGTCTGATTAGTGGAAACTATCATTACAAAACAGTCGTAAAAATCAGCATGACGTGCTTTAGTAACAGCTTCGAATTACAGCTCCTGCTTTCGCCGAGAACGGCTTAACACCCACACTTTTTATTGCATTACGACATAGTGCGGCCAAGCTGAGGACACCATGAGGTTGGGTTTTTTTGCATGGAAATCACGGTGGAGCGAAAGTAGAGAGAAGTGCAAGCATTCGAACACGTGCAAAATCGGTGCTAATGAACGTAGTACACAAATAAACAACCCTGGAAGTGAACACAAGATCTGAGAGTGAAATCACCGACAAAAACAAGAAATATGTGTGCATTGTCAAAAATAATCCACCCATTAACGCCGTGGATCTTGCAGAAATCAATGCCTTCGCTGGTATGACAGTTCCTGCCCAGTACAGCGACTATACCTACAGCCACTGCAGCGACTTACCGTAGCGAATAAAAACGTGCTAGAAAAAAAATGGAACGCCGAGGATTACGCCAACCATCGGATGAAAACTGCCCCCGTATTCACAAACGCTCCTCGACTCCACTTACACTCTTCACTTGACAGAATTGAGCGCTGCGCCACATCTCGGCTCGAAATGACGCTACGCTACTTGAGAATCGCAGCAGATTACTGCTGATATGCAGTGACTTGCCATGCCTATATATGGCGACCCCATTGGCTTTCTCAAGTGAAGGTGAAGCGTTTAGTGGAGGGACGTTCTAGAATACGGGGGTAAGTGCGCAAATGCGTGCAGCTGAATCAGAAGGGTCAATTGGGTGAGGTAGTGCATTTCCATCTTAAACGAATAATAGCGCGACAAAAACAGGCACGGGAAAGAAATGACAAGCTGCCCCCGTCCAACCGCAGCAGCGCATGTTTCCCGCTTCATCACCATCACTGATAAGAAAATCTTTAGTAGCACTGCCATGGCACTGAGACCGCAAAACAAATTTAGTGCTCAGAAGTACTACGCACAACGTGGAATTCAAATGTAACCCTTTCATTCTGTAGAAGAGAGCACTTTTTTTGTAAAAATAGTGACTCTCTTCGCTTTAAATTTTAAGCTTACTATGGTGCTCCTAGCGTTTTCTTTAGTGTCCCCGAGGGTAGGTTTTAATGGAGCCACTATGGTTTTTTGTCGATTTTTTCATCCATCATTGGCGATGGATGGAACTTCAGACTTTCCGAGGTCTAAGCCAGCGAAGTGACGTTTGTGCTCTGTTTAACTACTGTTACCTCAAAGCAGACTAGCGGTGGAAATACAAGAGGTCAAGAGCGCCCGAATCCCGAGATATGCGCACGCACTAGCGAGCCACTACGCTGGACAACATTTGAATGTTTCGAACAGGCCATGTAGAAGAACGCGAGCACATCGGCGCTCGGGATGCCCGGTACAACGACCTTTAGAGCACGCGCGCAAAAAAGCTCGCATCGTGCAATCTCGATACTGATCACGGAAACGCGCATTACGAAATGTGCGTGACGACAGTGGAGAGCGTCGCGTCCCTTCCAAATAGCTTCGTAGCACATGCCTTCTGCAAAGTTCTCTGCGCATAACTGGCGCCCATTTTGGATTCGGCATGGCTTCAGAGCACACTCCCTCGAGGCGCTCGTTCCTGTTCGATACCGTGGCGACGGACTTGATCTCGTTCGATGCTGAAGACGTCGGCAGCATGAGGTATAGGCTCGCCTTGCGGCCCTCTGTTTTTGGCCACCGGGAGGGTCTTACAGGACTCTTTGGTGATTACCGCTCGAATGTAGACTGTAGTCCTAGCCGAGCCAGTTTCAGGTGTTCTCAGCTGTACGAGACACACGCGGGCTTTCGTGCCCCTCCAATGCATCATCTCCGCTCGCTGGTCTTCCTTGTTAACAGCGCAGCTCGGGGACCACAACGCTGATCGGAGCGTCCCTACCAAGGCCATTCCGTGGTGCAGGCGCTAACACGCTCGCTGGCCCCTGTTTGTCACGAGCGTACAGCGTTTATCTCTTATTTATTTATTTATTTTTTATTGTTTATTTATTTATTTATTTGGGCATTTTTCCAAAATGCCTAAGAAGGGTGCAAAACGAGAGAGTGTCTCCTGACTTGGCCCACTCTTCGTGAGGCATGACCTCAGTCAGGCAGGTGCAGCAAAGCAGCACATGTATTCAACAATTACCATACATACCAATAACAAATAAACAAGGAACACTACAAGCGGCAAAATATCAGTTAAATATTCAAACAAAGATGTTTCTTACCGGTAAATACAAAATGAATTATCATAATTATTATAATATAATAAAATGCAAATTAAATGTAATATGAAAAATAATTATGAAAAAACAATGATCACTATAAATATATTTCGTACATTACCCATCTTCAGCCCATGCACCCTAAAATTGGGTTTAGATTACTACTTACGTAACTCACTTCCTAAATTTTGTAACGTTTTTAGTCTCCCTAGCTGTAGAAAGGGACGACGTAGAAGCAGCACTGGCAGATGTCGAAACATCAGCTCCTGTTTTCTCAAAAGCTTTATGCCAAAAAATCGCACCCAATGCTCCCAAGAAGTGTTCCAATCAAGGTGTGAAGTGCTGTGGATTGCTCCTATATCAAGACTTCCCCGGTAAGTGTACAGTTTCCCAGTTTCTGAAGCTTCATGACTAGACCACGCACCATTGTGCTATAGGCCTAAGCGCGCGCCGCACGGCGCTGCCGCGAGAAGGGTCGGCGACTGCTCCCGACAAGTTAGCGATGACGTAGATGATTGTAGAAGGGGTGGATTTACCCCCCCCCCTCGAAGAATTCACTGAAAAAAATGGCTGGAAAACAGCACCTTCCCTTCAAAGAGGACGAGCGCCGCAGCCGGCAGAGTCAACCACCACGTAAGCGTTTTCAGTCGGGATGGGCATTGCATCAGCGGAGCTCCCAGCATGAAGACGGGCAGCCATTAATTTAAAAGCCGAATATTGAGAGCATCTCGCATGCCACCAAAGCCGAAATAACACATTAAACTCGTGATCAGACCAAGAGGAGGACTGAACATCACCAAGACTGGGCCCACGGTGATTGGAAGGGCTATGGTCAAGGCGGCCAGGCTCGACCCATTATGTACCAATGAGACCGTAAGCTGTCCCAAGTACCTGCGAAACATCATGGTTGCTAGCACTCCTGTGAGGCACAACGCGGACAAATACTCCAGAATCAGGCTAATCCAGATTGGAGGCAAGGACTTCGAAGTCAGCGTCTACAGAATCGTTCCGCACAGCACGCGTGCAAGGGTGTCATACGCAACATTGATATCAGCAATGGTGCGGTGGTCCTGCAACATAACATTCTCAATGACAGCAATCCACTAACCCTGGCAGTGAAGAGAATCAAGAACACGGGTACAGTCATTATCAGTTTTGATGGCCATAAGGTACCAAACTTCATTAGATACGGCCCGACCCTGGTGAGATGTGTTCTCTACCGCAAACACGTGGACGTTTGCTATGCATGTGGCAAGCTGGGACACCAAGCGGATGCACGTCAGACCCTGGACGAAACAGTTTGCAGAGATTGTGGTACACCGAAGCCAGACAAGTCTCACCAATGCTCACCGCAATGTGGCCTATGCGGAGGACCACAACTGATGGCTGCTTAAGACTGCAAGCAACGTTTCCAGATATCATACGTTGTCAGAAGATGAAGATGAGAAAGGGCTAACGAGGAAGCAAGACTACTACAACGAAGTAGCAGCACGCTCAGCAACGGTGAACCGGCGGCGGATAGGCATGCTCGTTCCAAGGGACGCTCCCGTGCCAAGAATCACTCCATAACCAGAGGCTGTTCGAGATCTAGGAGCCAATATTGAGCTCGGGGACGCTATCTCTCCAGCGGGACGCAAGTTGGCTTTCAATCACCTGGAGGACCTTCACGTACCAGGGAAGAAGATCGTCCACGACAGTCAACCTGGGTCAATCGAGTTCGAGGAGGAGTGCATGGAACGAACGTTACGCGTGAGCGAGCGCCAGAGCATGAGCACAACAGAGCAGAGAGTAATAAGATAGCGTAACTAGAAAGAGAAAATAATAAGCTAAAAGGTATGATAGACAAACTCATGACGGAAATTGAAGAAATTAGAGGTAGCCACACGAAATCGCCAAACCTCAGCTATAGCAATCAATCAGAAGTCCCTCGACCAATGGAAGTTGCCAATGAGAAAGGAGATAAAGAGGAACCCGCGCTTAAGAAGTGAGCCATAACTCCGTGTGAATACGTGTCTACAAGGGCAAAATCTGAAGTAAAATAAATGCTCACACAACTCAGCCATAGCGCGAGGCCGATAAACGAAAGGCTGACACAATTTCAGTCAGGTATTGCAGCTATGGAACAGCGCAACAACCAGTGAATTCTCCAGATTGAAGCATACCTGAACGATACGGTGGTTCCTGCTCTGGCTCCCACGGCCCCTAAACCTGTTTCTCAACGTACGAAGCCTAACAGTTTTACTGAACTAAAAACTGAAATAGGGAATCCCAGTCGAAGTACGATAGCAGCACAAACTAGTAAATTTAAAATGTGGCAATGTAACTACAAGAGTTACCCACATGAAAAAGCACCCCTGCAGCAATTCATTCGATCTCACCCCGGGAAACCGTATGTTATCTTACTCTAAGAAATGCTCACACCCAACGTCATTTTGCCCGGGTATTGTTCGGAGGTAAAGAATGTAGATTGTGGGAGGGGTATCGCAAGCCTAGTTTATAAAAGAGCTGCATACATCAGCCATAATCTGAAGATCACAGGTAGCGCAAGTGAATACATCATGACGGAAATCATTCCAAACTCTTCGATTGGCAATCACAAAAGCATATTCATTCTCAATGTCTACAGCAGTCTGAAGAAAATGAAGCAAACGTTCAAGTTCCTACTTACCAAAGCCGTCAAACCAGCTCGAGACTCTTCGCTAATTTTTGCTGGAGACTTCAACGCTCCATATCGTGCATGGGGTTACCACTAATATACAAAAAAGGGGAATGTCTATGGCAAGAAGCGACAGACCTAGAGTTAACAATCATCACACACCCAGCATTCCCCACTAGATTCGGCACATCGACATATCGAGACACAACTCCAGACCTCACTTTTGTGCGCAACGCTACGGAGCCCACATGGGATAAGTTGAACCAAGACTTTGGTAGTGATCACAAAATATTAAGGATTGATCTACTACGCATTGGGCAAAAGAAACCACGCATATTCCGGGTCACAGAATGGGACGAATTCCGTAAAATCAGAAAGAAAATGGGGATTGGAGAAGTGAACTTGGAAGAACGGACTTCACAGCTGAGGGAGGACGTTGGCACAACTACTAAAAAAGTGTCTACACATCTCCCAATCTAAACAATGGACAGCCGACTAGCGCACCTCATGGATGCTAAACAATCTCTATTTAAGCGATGGAAGAGCCAAAAGCTAAACCGTAGGATGCAAAAAAAAACATCGCCGAAATCAGTCGAGTGATAGAAGAGCCCTGCAAAACCTTATTCAAGCAACAGACGGATAAGGTTTGGAACTCTATAGATGAGAAAATGAGAGACCTGGAATCTACTTAAGCGGAAAATCTGCCCCAGGACCCGACAGGATAATAAAAAAAGATGCTGCGCAATTTGAAAGACGATTGTATAAAATATTTAACGCAATTATTAATTGAGATTTAAAAAAAGGTAAGCTTTTAGCGAATGGAAGGCCACTAAAACCTTTTTAATCACAAAACCAGGCAAGCCTTCGGGCCTCGAGAATCTACGACCGATTCCATTCACATTCGTGCGAAAGGTTGCTAAACGTGCGATACTAAACAGATTATCTAGGTACCTGGAAAAGCACGACATTTAATTTTACACGATGATAGGCTTCAGACATGGTCTGTCAACGCAAGATGCCATGCTCCTACTCAAGAACAAAATATTCAGCCACAAGACAAGGGACACGCGAGCAATACTGGTACTAGGCATGAAGAAAGCCTTGGATAATACCCCTGACACCTTCATACTCAACACTATTTCGAACCTTGGTTTAGGTTGTCGCTTTTATCAATACGTCGAAGCATTTCTCAGCGAAAGGAGGGCAATGGTCATAGCTGGGGACCTAAAATCTGATACAGTAAAGCTAGGCAACCACGTCACACCACAAGGAGCGGTCGTCTTGCCTACCCTTTTCAGTATCTTTATGATAGGTCCCGCCAGGAAACTCGAAAACATCGAAGGCATAGAGTACACTATTTGCGCAGATGACGCCACAATGTGGTTTACTGGAGGCAGTGACGGAAAAATAGAAGAAAAATTACAAGAAGCTGTAAACGTGACGGAAGAGTACCTTCTTTCCACAGGACTCCGATGCTCACCCAAGAAATCTGAACTCCTGTTATACAGACCTAAGAGAACAGGCCGCGAACCCGTGGGATGGATTCCAACAGAGGAGGACGATATAACGCTCTATACCATCAGTGGAAGCGTCATTCCAAGGGCGGGTTTTATGCGGGTCCTGGGCTTGATGATGCAAGCCTTGGCACCAATGACCAAGCTATTCAGCGTATCGATAAGAAAGTGCACAACACAATCAGGCTCATCAAAAGAGTTACTGACCGCAACGTCGTAAGACTAGCTCACTCTTTTGTGCTGTGCCACTTCGCCTACTTAAGCCATACCCGAGTGTCAGAGATTCGAAAGAGACAAATTTAATGCCTTACTGAGCAAGACAAGCAAGGTAGCTCTTGGGCTACCTATGTGCACCGAAACTGAAAAACTCATGCAGCTTGGGATGCACAACACATTAGGGGAAATTGCCGAGACACAAGCGAGAGCCCAGTTCATTAGACTCACAACGCAAGCAGCAAGACACATCCTATAACGAGGTGGTACACGAATTACAGCGATAAATGATAACCACAAATAAATCCCCAAGTAAATAAAGGGCAATATCACAGTTATGCCTGTTTCGAGAAATGTTCACACCAATCACAATGTGAGCAGAAAGAAAGCGAGAGCCAAAGCTGGAAAAGCCAAAAGTGAGACTGAGGAATGCTCGTTTGTCGACGTGTCTTTTGCGTCCAATAAGCGAGCTTTCACAACAGTGCTTGTGAACGGCAAAGGTCAACTAGTCAACACGGCTTTCATGTACATCACAGAGTCGGAAATCTTCGAGCAAGTAGCTATTGCATTGGTACTTTTAGACTCAAATAGATCGAGGATCCACAGCAATTCTAGGGCCACCATGCGAGAATTGGGCAAACGAATAATCTCTAGACAGACTCTAGCAATGCTCAACGGAAAAGTAATCAAGCCACACACGATTATTTGGTTTCCTGCTCACATGAGAGAAATCAACGGTGCTCCCGCGAACCTCAACAAATCTGCCCGCAATTCTGCACGAGAAATTGCCAACCATGCAGCCAAAACGCAGGAAGATGCTGAGGTTTCAGAACGTGAGGATCACCTCCTCTCGTACAACGAGCGAACGAAACATTTCTGTCTAGGACGCAAGGTCTTCCCCCCTCCAACCAGTAAACTAAACAGAGCTCAGGCCATTACGCTAAGGTGATTATAAACAAGAACTTATCCGAATCATCTATTAAATAGCAGGATTTATCCGGAGTTCCCTGTTCCTACAACATGATTAAATGCCACGACACCATAGATCTTGCTCATACGCTCTGGCATTGCTCCGCGTTACGCAGCGACAAGAAAAATATTGAAGAACGATGGGACGCACCTTTGCGCATGCAGTCCTATGTATACATTAGAGGGACAATTAGGGGCAGTCCAACGGGCCCACGAAGCGGCTGAAAGACTATGTCTTTCGGTCCCAACGTGGGAGCAGCCCGCTTCGGGCTACACTAGCACGACCTATTGGACCTTAATAAAGTTCTTTCATCGATCCATCCCTAGCGTATTCAATTACTTCAGAAACCTTGTTGCAGATTAGAACAATTTTGTTGTCAATTGACTGTTTGATATAGTTAGTCCGACACATTGACCCCACCAATGCAACAGTACGGAGGTCATACGTAAGATCTCTGCTTAAGTATGTACAAAAAAAAAGCTCAGAAAGTTATTTTTATGTTTTTATAGATTAACATGACTAGTTGTATCCTATAGCTCTTTGGGAATGGCGTTATATTTACAGACGAAAAGGGGATCTATTTGCGGGGAACCAACGTGAGTTGGCAGGCTTGGTGTGCGTTTTTGGTGAATAATACTTTCCGTTTTTTTTTTTGTTACACAGACTCCAAACTAAATACTATACGCGAATTACGAGTGGATTAAAAAAGTACACCTGCCGCTTAACTCTCCCTGGAAGTAGATCAAGCAACTGTCAAAATAAACCGATCAGCCTCGATACCTCTAATTGAAGGCTATCCCCATGCTCAGACCAACTAAGATCGCTTTATAAACATACGCCTTAGAATTGAATTTTGTTTACTTGAGCAATACTTTCGCCATTAAAAATTAAACAAATGGCATGATCTGCAGGTCTATTTTTTTCTGCTGAAAGAGCATAAATTTAGTTTTCTCGTAATTAATTCTAACTGGTTCACTGTAAGCCATAATTTTAGTTCATTCAACCAGCTATTCCAAGTTGTCTCAATGTTGCAGAGATCTAAGCCAGGAAAGAATAGGTTGGTATCATTGGCGCACATGACCATGTTTAGTGTAGAAGGAATGCTTACGATGTCGTTGATGTAGACTATGAAAAGTAAAGGACCAAGTAGTGATCCTTGCGGAACCTCATACCTAATTATACCCAAGTGAGACTTAAAATTATGAAGCTGTACGTATTGTTTTCTTGCCCAGAGGAAGCTTTTCATTAAGTCAAGCGTAATCCCACGTATTCCATACATTGTCGTCGGCGTGCTGGCTCGCATATGCAACGCCGCATTTGCCCAGGATCGTGTTCCTCACGCACGTTTAGGCGACGCTTGCGGCGATTGTGAAAACCCTTCTCTTACCTGTGCTGTTTATTGGGCCCTACGGGTATGGCGTGCATGGCGGAGAATAGGCGCGCGACCCTTCTGCATTGCGGAGAATCAGCCGCTACACACAACCACGGCGCAGCGCCGGAGAAAACATTCACCTCGCCAGCAACCCCGCTGTTTCGTGCAGCGTGGCGCGGTTGGTTGGGATTGGGGAGACTCGCGGGTGCTCCCAGCGTGCATAATATTTTGGTGGCCGGGTACTGCGCACCTTGGCGACTTTCCAAGCGCTGGCTACAGGGTCCGGCGCCCTACAACAATTGGCAACCCTCGTAGTGGCTGCCACTGCTTTTAAGTACCCAAAGCTAGAGATTTTGCTCACCGGAAGATTGACTGCTGTAAACGGAGTGTCATTTGCGTAACTCCAAGGCGCTCGTCTGGTTCAGGCGATTGTGCGAGCACTAGGCCGCCTCGCACGCTAGGGCTGCCTCGCGAGCTGTGCGTTGATTTTGCAGGCAGCTTCGCTGCGAGCTACCGGAGAGGAGTTCAAACGTCGTGGCTCTCGCCATAGTAGCGTGCGCCCGTATCAGCGTTTGACACTTGCGTCCGCTACTCCCGAACGCAATCACACCAGGTAGGTACTGTGGGGCCTCGGGCTCCAATGGGTCGAAAGCCGCAAACCCCGACGGTGAAGTGACTTTCGAGTCGATCGTCTCGGGCGAGCACGTCAATTCTACCGGCATCGCTAAGGAGACACGAACTACCGAATGTACAGCAGTGCGATCCGTTTAGTGTGCTCTCAAGGAGCGGGCACTTATTGACACTTTGGTATTGTTGTCAGCACGATGATCCATTTGCGTAGTCTGGTATCGCTGCGGGCACGTTGCGTTCGCATCTGTCGGTCCCGAATTCGCACCCGGCACGGAAATACATCGCGGAGTCGTGGTGGACCCCGGCATAAAACACTTTCGTGTTAAAAAAATCACAGCATATCCACGGACTGAATGATGATGAGTGAGGCGAGGCGTCTGTCCGTCCATCCAAGCATGGGTCGACCTGCCCGTCCATGCGTCAGTACGTCTGTTTCTATGTCCGTCCGTCTATTGAACACTTTAAGGATCACCATATCGCATCTTTTCATCGTATATTGATTATATTGTCGCAGTACAACGCGAACAAAGCACAAGTACGCCTTGAGGCAGCAAAAGCAGCTTGTTCTCAACAGCTGAGCCACAAGGTCTTCTTCGTTCTCGCGTCAAGCCAGAGGCCCACTACCTGGTGTCCGCTAAATCCCCCCATCATCGTTTTTGTCCACATGTAGACACGGGTCATTTGCCTCCCTCTCAAAGAGCATCGACCCGATGCGAAGTCAATAATGCAGTTTTTGTTAAACTATAAGTCTCACACAATCACTCGCTCACGTAAGGCTTCATGCGCACTACGTGAACGAGTTCAGGATGGTGCTGGCGACGATTGGTACTACACGAATTGTCGGGCACAACTTCGTAAGTGACGTCACTCAGTTGTCGCAGCACTCGGTATGGCCCAAAGTATCTTCTTAAGAGCTTTTCTGATAGTCCTCGTTTCCGTACGGGTGTCCAAATCCATACTTTGTCGCCAGTTTGATAGACAACTGCTCTGCGGTGAGCATTATAGCGGCCTGCATCGTACTCTTGCTGCTGGCGGATCCGTAAACGTGCCAGTTGTCTAGCTTCTTCCGCGCGTTCCGTAAACGTGTTGGCGTCTGGGTCGATGTCGTCACTTTCGTGCAGCAGCATCGCATCTAACATAGTTCGTACTTCTCGTCCATGAACGAGGCTGAACGGGGTCATGCGGGTCGTTTCTTGCTTGGCCGTGTTGTACGCAAACGTTATGTATGGTAAGATTTCATCCCAATTTTTGTGTTCTATGTCTACGTACATCGAAAGCATGTCTTCAATGGTTTTGTTCAGACGCTCCGTCAGCCCGTTTGTTTGTGGGTGGTAGGCAGTGGTCTTACGATGCGTTGTTCCACTCAGCATCAGGACGTGATCCAAAAGAGCTGCCGTAAATGCGGTTCCTCTGTCTGTGATCACGACGGTTGGTGCACCATGTCTCAGTACAATATTTTCGATGAAAAACCTGGCCACCTCCACTGCTGTACCTCTCTGAATAGCTTTTGTCTCGGCATAACGGGTCAGATAATCCGTCGCGACGATAACCCAGTGGTTTCCTGCAGTGGACATAGGAAGTGGGCCCAAAATGTCCATGCCTATCTGGTAGAATGGAGCTGTTGGGACCTGCACGGGTTGCAGTAGGCCAGCTGGTTTAGTCGGTGGTGACTTGCGTCGCTGGCAGTCGAGACAGGTACGAACGTGGTGCTTCACGGCTGTGGTTAGTCTCGGCCAGTAATACCTTTGCTGTACTCTGGCCAACGTTCTCATGTAACCCAAATGGCCAGAGGTCATCTCGTTGTGGCATGCTTTGAGTATTTCGGCACGAAGGGCTGCTGGTATGACGAGCAGATAGGCGGATCCTGTCGACGAAAAGTTTCTTTTGTAAAGTACTCCGCCCCGTAAACAAAACGATGACAATACTCTTGCGAAAACTCTTGGCGCCTTCTGAGATCTGCCTTCCAAGTAGTTAATTAAGCCAAGCAACTCAGTGTCGTCACGTTGTTGCTGCGCAATGGCGGTCGTGTCGAGGACACCGAGAAATGCCGTTTCCTCTTCCTCGGGTAGGGTTGCCGACTCAATGGGTGAACGGGACAGACAGTCAGCGTCCATATGTCGCTTGCCTGACTTGTGCACGACCGTCATGTCAAACTCTTGCAGTTTTAGGCTCCAACGCGCTAATCGGCCGGTGTGATCTTTTAGATTAGTTAACCAGCAAAGGGAGTGATGGTCACTAATAACTTTGAAGTGTCGGCCATACAAGTACGGGCGAAATTTCATTACTGCCCAAACTACGGCGAGACATTCTTTCTCTGTTGTTGAATAGTTAGCCTCTGCGCGTGTTAGCGTTCGGCTTGCGTAGGCGATCACTCTTTCTGTGTCTTCTTGCCGTTGCACAAGCACAGCCCCAAGACCTACATTGCTAGCGTCTGTGTGAAGCATCGTCGGGGCTTCTTCATCGAAGTGGGCGAGCACAGGGGGCGTTTGGAGACGTTGACGCAGGTCATTAAAGGCAGCCTCCTGTTCTTCTTTCCACTCAAAGGCAACATCATCTCTTGTGAGACGAGTTAGTGGCGATGCGACGCGGGCGAAGTCTGCGATAAACCGGCGATAATAGGCACAAAGGCCTAGGAAGCGTCTGACAGCCTTCTTATTGGAGGGTACTGGGAACTGTGCGACGGCGGTAATTTTTCCAGGATCGGGCCGGACGCCTGCGTTGCTGACGACGTGACCGAGAAACTGAAGTTCATGAAAACAGAAATGGCACTTTTCTGGTTTCAATGTTAGGCCCGCGAACCGTATGGCACGTAAAACAACTTCCAGCCTTTTGAGATGCTCGTCAAAAGTGGTCGAAAACACTATAACGTCGTCCAGATAGACTAGGCACGTCTTCCACTTCAATCCCGAAAGTACCGTGTCCATAAGCCTTTGAAAAGTTGCGGGCGCGGAGCACAAACCGAAAGGCAAGACTTTAAATTCGTATAAACCATCTGGGGTCACAAAAGCGGTTTTCTCTCGGTCTCTTGGGTCTACCTCGATCTGCCAGTAACCACTCCTCAAGTCCATGGAAGAAAAGTAGCGAGCGTGCCGAAGTCTGTCAAGGGAGTCATCAATACATGGGAGTGGGTACACATCTTTCTTGGTCACCCGATTCAGCTTCCTGTAGTCCACGCAAAAACACAGGGTGCCGTCCTTTTTCTTTACTAGCACTACAGGCGATGCCCAGGGGCTCTGTGACGGTTGAATGACGTCATCTGCAAGCATTTTCGCGACTTGTTGTTGTATGGCTTCGCGTTCCTTTGAAGCTACACGATAAGGGTTCTGGTGGATAGGTCTCACCGTGTCCTCGGTGATTATTCGGTGCTTTGTCAAAGGTGTTCGACCAACTCGTGATGTCGTTGAAAAGCAGTCGCGGAATTCGGCTAGCAGCTGAAGAAGTCTCTGTCGCTCGTCCTTTGACAGAGTGGTGCCAACATCGTGAATGGGGTCTGGTTCTGGATTAGGCTCTTCGTTCAATACCGACAAACATAAACTGCCTGGCATTTCTACAATATTGTCGTACGAAGCGATAGCTGTGCCCTCCGGAAGGTGCCGGCGCTCAGCACTAAAGTTCGTCAGAAGTAAATTCGTGCGTCCACGAGTGAGACGGACGATACCTCGTGCGACCAAAATGCCATGACTAAATAGCAGCGAGCCAATTTGGTCAGCAATGCCTTCGCCATCAAACGCTTCGTCGCCTTCTACTGAAACAAGAGTGCATGACCGGGGCGGGACGACCACATCATCATCAATTATACGTAAAGTGTTGCGTATTGCGTCTGAACAGTCAACTAAACCAGAGCTGTTGCGGAATGTAATTGAACGGTCCGGGATGTTGATGACGGCACCATATTCTCTTAAGAAGTCCATCCCTATGATCAAGTCCTTGCAACACGAGGTGAGGATGACGAACGTCGCCACGAAAGCAGAGCCACCGATGTCGAGTCTAGCTGTACACCTTCCGACAGGCATCAACAGCTGGCCGCCTGCTGTCCTCAGGTGAGGTCCCGTACACGTAGTCTTCACTTTTTTGAGGCGTACGGCAAGGTTTTCACTTATGATAGAAAAGTCGGCGCCGGTGTCAACTAAGGCTGTTACTTGCTGTCCGTCTACCGAAACGGTAAGATCTGTGGTCACAGTTTCGTCGGTGTTACAACTTCTCGGCTTTACGGCGTCCTGTGGTACAAGTAACGGGGGCTTTTTTTCGTCGCCTTGACGGCCTGCAACCTCACCCCCGGAGGTCGCCGCCTTCAGTTTCCCCGGCGTGGACTTGGTGACCTCCTTCCACTGACGTCGGCTGTAGTTCGGTGGCGCGACGAAGGCGAATATGCCGGAGACGGAGAGCGTGGTCGACGTCCCAAACCTGGCTGGTAATCAGGCACACTGTCGTCATTATTGGCACGGCGGTTGTCAAAATGGGACTGAGACAAGGGGAGTCCTTGAGAATGAGTGTCCCGGCGTGGTGCGTAGTCGTCGTTGGCGCGTCGATCGTCAGACCATTGCCGGAGAGGTCGAAACATATCTACGCGGTGCCAGCAATGGCGGGAAATGTGGCCCACACCTCCGCAGGTA
The DNA here is from genome assembly GCA_013436015.1 of Rhipicephalus annulatus. Taxonomy (NCBI): domain Eukaryota; kingdom Metazoa; phylum Arthropoda; class Arachnida; order Ixodida; family Ixodidae; genus Rhipicephalus; species Rhipicephalus annulatus. Next base: position 203,604 of record WOVY01011474.1, read on the forward strand.
AAACAAAGCGGGCGCCTATCTACAGTGCGCCAGGCGTCTGTTTTACGAAGCTGTGGACGCCGCAACGGCTCGTAATGTGGCAAATGCCGTGTCCCGTTGGGAGACGGCTCTTGGTACGGCGGCATTTCGTACGGCGGTACGACGGCAGGTCGTCTCGGTGTCTGTTCTTGTGGCGACCAAGGAACGGCTGCCGATGGCTGGCGGTACGACGGCGCAACTGGCGGCGGGCGGCGAAGCGCGGCTGCGTAGCTCATAGGTCGCTGATCGTCAGTAGGATCAGCTGTTGAAAACGCTTGGCGTATTTCTTCGCGGACGACTTCAGCGACAGACGCCGTGGGTGGTTCCGTGACCAGATTCCGGAACTTCAGCAGCTCTTCGCGAAATCAAATCGCGCAACGAGCTTTGATTTTCAGATGCCGTAGCGGCGACTTGCATGTGGGCGCTGCTGGACAAGCGATCGTATTGTCGGCATCGTAGGTGAAGCGCCCGTTCGATAGCCGTAGCTTCTTTGATGAAGTCTGTCACGGTGGTTGGCGGGTTCCGCAAACGTCCGGCGAACAATTGCTCTTTAACGCCGCGCATGAGGTAGCGCAACTTTTTGTCGTCGGTCATGTGCGGGTCAGCTTTACGGAAGAGACGGGTCATGTCTTCAGCGAACATTGCGACCGTTTCATTGGGTTTCTGAACCCGTAGCTCGAGTAAATGCTGCGCACGTTCGCGCCGGTCGGCATCGGCAAATGTGTCAATCATTCCTCTTTTAAAGTCGCTCCATGATGACAAACTGCCTTCTCTGTTCTCGTACCAAGTTTTAGCGCTGTCGTCGAGATAAAAATAGGCGCGGGAAAGCCTTTGTTCAAGGGACCACTGGTTGGTGTTAGCGACACGTTCATAGTGATCAAGCCATTCTTCAACGTCTTCATGTGCTCCACCACCAAAGCGATCAGGCACCAGCGGTGAAAAAAAGGTTACCTGAGATGGGGTTGGCAAACTACTGTCTCGTAGTAACTGTTGTGGATTGGCGGTGGCCATTGGTAGATCTGAGCGGTGCTTCGTAGAGTGTTCCTGTGACAGAGTGAACTCTGGAAGGAGGCCTCGTAAGCGACGACTGAAGCGATGCACGGGAGTGTCGACAAGTGCTTCTGAGCTGGATGAACGGCTCCCCGTGGGAGTGTTGAGCATCAGGCGGGGTCGCGGGCCAGCACCTCCACCAGTGTCGCAGTACAACGCGAACAAAGCACAAGTACGTCTTGAGGCAGCAAAAGCAGCGTGTTCTCAACAGCTGAGCCACAAGATCTTCTTCGTTCTCGCGTCAAGCCAGAGGCCCACTACCTGGTGTCCGCTAAATCCCCCCATCATCGTTTTTGTCCACATGTAGACACGGGTCAATATATAAGTACCGCCATCTAGCGGACATTCCAAGAACTAAACGAGAGGTGACTACCTACTACATACATCGAGAACGCACGACGCACGGCTTAAGGAGCTTAACCGCTAAAAGTTTATCTCCTGTGGCACATACCCACTCTCTCGCGTATGTGCCACTGGTGGTTACAAATGATAACAGGAGACGAAAGGGTGACGCCATAAGGAGCTCTGCCCCAAAAAGGCCTTTGGTGCGGTATCACTGATGACCACCGCCGGTAATGCACTCCCTCAACAGAGCAGAATTGACCACCCTGGTGCAGTACTTGGCCACTGCCTCCCGCATGAATACACCTATTGTGGCACCAACCTCTCCTTACATACATTTAACTAAAAAAATACACCTATTGACGCTCGGTCCTCATTCCTTGGCGACTGCGAAGCAACTGACCTAGGCGGCGGTCAGACCTGCGACGCCGTGGAGAGGCTACGAGTCTCTGGGTCTAGACCAGCCGCCCCTGGAATCTGAGCTTGGCTACTTTTAAGGCTAGAACATTATCTAGTAAAGTGAGTCTCATTGTGCTATACTAGAAATTGGATGGTGTTAAATGGGGTGATAGCACTCAGCGAAGCTAGGAAGGTGCATGCGGCTTATACACTGCTGCAGAACGCATACGGCCTATGCTGTCGGGGCTTAGTTGATAAAAAAGAGCTAAGGGTGGGTGTTCCTTATCTAGCTATTACCTTCAATAAATAAGCTAAATAATTTTCTCCTAGCAAAAATGTAAAAGAACTGATTATTCTTCTTTGTCATCGTATTTAGGTAATCTTGTTATTATCTCGTATGCCTTATAAATATTTGACCAGCTATTAATACCAGACATCTCAAACTACTCTTATGTGTATGTGAGTGATGGAGATGTATTTTGTATTTGTTGTTGTGCTTAGCATGACACATTCTTTCATTCGACTTCAGGCAAGTCGTAACTGACACCTTGTATGACATTGTATAATATTGGATCATCACTGTGTACCACTTCTGTGAAAATCATGCTGCAGCACGTGCCTGAACTACCGAAGATAGGTTGGGCGCTCGTCCAGTGTACTGACACATCTTCAGCCCGAATTCCTCGGTATGCAGTGGACACTAGGTGTGCAACGGAATAAACCTTATGCCATTATTTGATTCATTTCGTCACATTGGATGACTTGTGCCACTTGATTGTTCGTAACGCCATATACTGTAGTACATTTCACTCATCTCACATGTGATATTCAATCAAATCTTTATGCATTTGTCTTGCGGCCCATAACTTAAATTGATATTTGATAAATATTTGGGGTTTAACGTCCCAAAACCAACATATTCTTATGAGAGACGCCCTAGTGGAGGGCTCCAAAAATTTAGACCACCTGGGGTTCTTTAACGTGCACGCAAGTCTGAGCACACGGGCCTACAGCATTTTTGCCTCTATCGAAAATGCAGCCGCCGCAGCCGGGATTCGATCCTGCGACCTGCGGGTCAGCAGCCGAGTGCCTTAGTCACTAGACCATCGCGGCGGGGCATGTGGCCCATAACTTGTAACCACGTAAATTGTAACCACGTAAACGTGAGTGATTTGCGTTCTTTTTATTAAACTACTGTTCCCCGTTTTTTTGGCACAGCCTGGACTGACAGTGCTCATTGTTAAATTAGTTCCACGTCACTCATTCAGCTCAAAATATTTGACAGTGCTTTCAGAATTGAGAAGACTGACAGTGAAAGAACAGTCTTGAGTGCATCCTTTCCATGCCCAGCATAGTCCGCTCAACCTTCCTGCCCTTACGCGTTCGCATAGCCTTTGTGTTTTTTTTTTCGCAGCCACAATCGTAAAGGGGAGACGAGCACGGGTGTCCGGGAAGTGAGATATGCACGACGTGAAAATTGAAAGCACCGACATGAATCACGAGTGGCGAGCGAGCGGCGTGAGTGAAGTACCGCGTCACGCTCTTCTCTGCTGATCGTCCGAAGGCACCACGCGCCGCAACAAGCGCTCGACAGTCGGCGTCTATTTTCTGCACCATCCCTTCATTTCGATGCGTGACTGCGCTTCAGCGGCTCGAAAACGAGGTCATTTCTTTTTTCCTGGAGAGCAGGCCCGCTTGTTTGGCAGCCACTTAGCAGTGATGTCGACCGATACGAAAATATAACCACGCATTGACAAGGATATCAATTTGATAAACAAATAATAAAACGTAGAAAAGCTACTCGTCATGTATACGCCATGAAACCATTCATTCATTTCATTTCATTTCATTTATTTTACCCTCAATCGCACATAGCTTTACAGAGGGAAGTGGGGTACAGAAAAAAACTATAACCAAGAGCAAACATAGTAACATCAAAATAATAAAAATTACAAAACATGAAAATTCGATGTTAGGCAGTACAATGAATGTACGTGTAAGTATCATTAGAATGGGGCAAACAGAGCGGCGGTTATTTATTTATTTATTTATTTATTTATTTATTTATTCATTTATTTATTTATTTATTTATTACATACTGCAGACCCTTAGGTCCAAGCAGGTGGGCAGTTACAAGGGGACATAGTTAAAACAATAAGTGGCATGAACATTGTTTGGGGTGAGTGTTTCATACACTCATAGTGAACACAAGGAGCGACATAGCAAACTATTTCGTAATAACGCAAGTACCATACAAAAGAGAAAAAAAAACACGAGAAATTCATACTTCATATGTTGTGCGATTAAAGTAAAAATAGATGCATATTAAATGCAAAACAATAAACACAATAATTTTCACTGTTCAAGCCAAGAAAGTGATGAATACATAAGTATACAATAAGTACAGCACATACAAGATGAAAAAGAAAACGAAAAGAAAACACTGTAATAAAGATTGGAAACCTGAATTTTCAGGACAATGCTATTTAGAGCGAAGGAGAAATAGATTCTATGAGGATGCCCGAGTTGTTCCGTTCCTATCTGAGACCGTGCGTGGAAAATATGAGTACTTATAGGCGTCTGTTCTGCAGAAATAGGGTGTTGGAGATTCGGCGTGATGATGCCTTGTGGGTCTGGTCGATAACGATCTCAGGTACGGCGATGGGTCAATCGCAAGTTTGTGGTTCAGAAGAAAAGAAAGAAGGTAAATTCTTATCTGTTTTCGACGTGTGCTAAGAAAGGAAATGGCATTGGCCTTCATTATTTCAGAAGGAAAGTCGTCTCGTGAGAACTGTTTTCGGCCTGTACGTACACATTTAAAAAAAACATAGCAAATAAACACTGAGAAAAGTAAACGCGGACGCGAGTCGCACTGCTGTTGTGGTTTATTGCAAATGACACGCAATAAGTATGCAGCAAAATGGTCATATATTTCATGTTGCAGTGCTCGTGCGTTGACGGATTCGTCAAACTCTAACTCTACAAACAGGAGGCGACGGAACATGGCCGCACACAGAAAGCTCAGTGTGTTCACCACTTGTCTATATCTAGCAGTTAAGAATGTCGTGTTCATATCGCAGTATCCCAACCGCACCTGCACATTGACTTTCGGTGACAAACGAGTGAACACCTGGGCATGTGTCACCGGGTGACTCTTGCGTAGAGGGGCGTACGTGTGCATTAGAAACGATGTTAGTTCTCTTGTTCGGAGGTCCTTATTCACATGACAGTATAAAACGCCTCTTCTCTAGACGCAGACAAGATAAAATTTTGTTCACTTACTAAACCACAGTTAGCCAGCGTATTTGGATTACATCCTTTTTTTCCATTTATTAAGCTTTTTCGGTGACACGAGTTATGGTTGTTTGATTTTCGGTGTAAAATGCGCACCTCCCGAGCGAAACCCTGCTGTCTCTCCTGCGCACTCGCCAAAAATAACCCCGCCGTGGTGGTCTAGTGGCTAAGGTACTCGGCTGCTGACACGCAGGTCGTGGGATAAAATCCCGGCGGCTGCATTTCCGATGGAGGCGGAAATGTTGTAGGCCCGTGTGCTCAGATTTGGGTGCACGTTAAAGAACCCCAGGTGGTCGAAATTTCTGGAGCCCTCAACTACGGCGTCTCTCATAATCATATAGTGGTTTTGGGACGTTAAACCCCACATATCAATCAATCATGAGGAAGCCGATGGGAGCGGCTTCTATAGGCACGGCAAGTCACTGCATATCTGCGATAATCTGCTGCAATTCTTGAGTAGCACAGCGTCATTTTCAGCCGAGCAGTGGCGCAGTGTTCAACTCTGTCAAGCGAAAGCTGAAAGTCGAGCCGAGGAGCGTTTGTGAAATCGGGGGCTAGAGTCTGCCGCGACCGGCGTCCGCTGGCGCACCTCGGCGACCACCTGGCACAGTGTCTGGGCATGGACACACGTGCGGATGGACGTGAGCATGAAACATTGGAAATTTCGTCATATTTCACTGTCGCTGCCTTCATCGATGGGGCTTAGTGGAAGTAGTGTGCGCTTGAGGAGCCGAGTTCAGTTAACATTAGTTGTTTCGGAAGGTGGCGTTTCTATAGCAGAATCTTGTATCTTTAAATACACGATACATTATTGAATGTATCAAAAATACAGATACGGACACTCGTTTTGAGAGACGCATCACGGTACAGATACAAGCTGTCCAACGAGTATCCAAGATAATATCTGAGATACTACCCAGCCCTCGCTCAGCGCATCTGGGCAACCAGGTGTTCGAAGCGTTTAAGCCGTACTCACCGCTGTCGACACAGACTGTGGCTGTTAAACGAAGAGCTTCATGATCTATAGTTACTCCTCGGGCGTTTGAGGTCTTCCAAGCTGTACATGGTGCCGTATGCGTCTAGGAAGTGCCAATATGATCAGCAAACAAGTGATCAGTCGGAGTGAGAAAAAGCTGTGACATGCAATAGCCTCCATTTCTCAAAAAAAGAAGTTAATAACCAAACCAGAAAAGCGCTTGAATGCACAATCCCAACTTATAAACCTGTTTTCAGAGAACTTTGACTGAAATTTCTGCCTCCAGTCCACCCAGGTATGTCCGGCTTTTTTTGTTCCTCCTACCCTATACCACATTTTCCCGACACCTCTAATGTACATTGGCATGTTCGTTACTTTATCCCGATTATGTTCCCACAAATTCTGATTGCACACATATTCATAGAAATTAAGCAAGACCTGAGCACTCATTAATGATGATTAATTGTGGACCTCTGGCTAAATTATTTCTGTGGTGTTTTTGGATATCGGTCAAGGGCCATGCGCATTACAAGCTCCAGCTAATGTTGCTGCCGTGTGCTGTTTTCTTCCTGCAGCTTAATTACAGCTTCAAACATATCAATGCTTTCTTTTTAAATGCTGTTTGCGTCGGTGAAAGCTACATTCGTTTTCATGAGTCCAGTTCCCCGTCTTCCCAACGTAGCCCTAAAGTATGCACTTCAATTTCATTTTCGTCTATGTGTCATTAAACCCTCAAAGCTAGCGAGAAGAGGTCGTATTTGCACCATGAACCGTCTTCACACCATCCTCATGACTCGGTGCGACGCATGACATTGTCGTCCTCAGGAAGCTGCTCACGATCCTGCCGACGGCTGCGCCAAATATGTAACGACACGGAGCATCACAAGGACGTCATCACTGTTTAGTTAAGCTCCTCTTCTTCGTTTGCCTCGAAGAACTGCCCTCATGTCGTCTTCCACCTTTTAAATAGGGGAGGCACGTAGTCACGTCCCATGAAAGAACAGAGGTCCTTCCTTTGAAGGACCCATCCCTGGTTTCAGATTTTGTGAAAGCTGCTTCTGGTACTTACTGCACAGTAATAAAATTCAACCGAATTGAATTTTATTTTATTCGACCACAATGGCGTTCCCGAAAATAATAACAATGGCGTCAGTCCCAGCTTCGTTAACATACATGTGCTGCACGTGATGGAATACCCAGCACAGCCGAACACACACGAAGCAAAGTTCATGGTTGCCATTACGACGCTCACTCATTCTACGTGTCTCGGACGAAGTTTCCTATTTCTGTTACGGCCACCGGCAAAGTTGTCCATGTTTCAAAACTGTGTTAAAATTGCCACTGGCTACTCCCTGGGAATCTCAAAACGCCAATAAGCTTTTCGTAGTAAAGGCCACAAAAACAGGTAGTTGGGCTCTGGACCCAACTACCTGTTTCTACTAATTACAAAGGTAATCAAGTTTATTGCTTTATTCATTGCCTCAATTCCCCTACTACAAAAAATTTATTATGAAGTCAGCGAGCAATCGCTCCTATTTTTGAGATTTTTCGGGCATTTATTGAAACAACAGGAAGGCACAGCGCGACTAAAAGAATGTGCGAAGTGCTCGCAAAACACGAGCGCTGACTTAACTATGGATTTATTTTGCACAAAGTTGTCTCATATGTGCGCATAAACTGGACAAATGCCACATCAGTACGCAAACAAAAATGGTCGTACTTGCTTTATCAAGTAAGATACGCTAACATGTTTTTTGCAAGAACGATTCGACCCCCGTAACAATATAACAAAATCCAGAAATGAGAGCCCCTCACAGCGTGGCTAATGGCATTATCACAATCCACACGCTTGTATGTTTAATGAACACGCAGGCACAAGAAAAAAAATCACTGCATTTCAAGCTGCTTGAAGATAATTATGTGGTGAAGCTTTGGGAGGTGATTATTGTGATTAAAGTTGAGATAGTACTGAGACTGATTGTGGTTGTGATACTTATATATTTTTTATTCAAAAAGATAGTGCTCATACCGATTGTGATATAGCGGTGATTCTTCTTTATAGCTGATATGAGGTTCCGAGTTCCGGGTTACGTTTTGACTTCATAATCACAGCTTCATTAGCTATCGTCTCTGGTGTAGAATTTTTTTGTCGGTATTGCCGCCTTGCATCCGCTTCAAGTTGTCCCAACTGCGCAGCAGCTTGGTGTTTTTGCCGCTTAGCCTTTGCTTCCTTAGCTCTAGTATTTGGTGTAGAACTTTGTTGTCGCCGTCATCGCTTTGCATCCGCTTCCTTCTCTTTTGTCTCCGCGGTGGCTTTCTTTTGACGGCGACGCTGATACTCAGCATGTCGCGCTTTCCTGCGTTCGTCTTCGTTCATATGAGAGAAGAGAATGTGTGGTATGGAACGTGGTTATATACATATAGCGTTAACAGAAGCGCCATCACGTCTACAATTAACCACAACGCCCTTTGTTTCTTATAAGTTGAAGGTTACATGCAAAACGGTTACCACCAACGCCCTCTGTTGCTTAAAGTTGAAGGTTACATGGTATTACGGACAGACGGGAGACGGCGGACATCATGAGGTCTTAAGGAGCTTCGCCCCTAAAACTAGAAAAGAGAAAAAGGAGACAGTATGAAGAGAACATAGGCAGTGGTGAAACCAAATAAAAACACCGAAAAACTCGGCGTCATTCAGAAAACCGGAAGGTTACGCAGTTGTAAGACGATTTCTCCATAAATAAATCTTCGACAATTTTCCGCTCCACTTGATTTGCTTATGCGGGTGAATGCTCCGATAAAGTACTTTCGACTTATTTCGAACATTCAGACTATGCACCTTGGCGCGCTCAGCATCTTCCTGTGAGGCCTCTGTATCGGCGATCACTGTCAATACCCCCTAGAAAAATATTTTCAGGCCTTCTCAATGCCTTTGTGACGTCACTTCTTTTGACCAAGCGATCGCACGTACGAAAGGCTGTGAATCCATCGTCTTCCGTTAAAATATGAAGCGTTCGCGGCGAGCTTTACATGCGAAGCAGCTTTATTCTGCCTTAAGGCGCAGGTTTAGGTAATGTATTACACTTTATTTCTTTGGCCATTTATTCGTAAGTCATTTATTATTTCACGAAAAAGTCAGAAAACATTGTGCGCTATCGAATGTGTGGTCTATTTATAAGGGCGAAATTTGGTGGTCCAACAAAGTGACAAGATAAATAGGGTAAATTTTATTCATTTTTCTTTATTTACACCCCCAACACACACACATAAACACGCACACGCACACGCGCGCGCACACGCACTATATATTTAGAAGATGTGCAACAACAGTTCCTACAAGTTTGTGCCGCTTTCTTCGCTCTGTTAGGTAGGCAGGTACGTGAGATCTAACGTCTCAAAACCACCATATGATTATGGGAGACGAGGTAGTGGAGGGCTCCGGAAATTTCGACCACCTGGAGTTCTTCAACGTGCACCAAAATCTGAACACACAGGCTTACAGCACTTTCACCTCCACCGAAAATCCGCCGAGTAAGCTGTACTGTACACTTTAGAACATGTTTATTTGTAAAGGCGTAGTTACAGAGGCGAGTGTTCGCTGATGTCTCAAGTATGTTATTCAGCACAATGTCAGGGTGATGAACATGGCAACAAACATCAAAACTTCCCGCTTCAGAAAAACGTTCCTGGGACAGACACAAAAAGAGGCATTTCCTCTTTTGATCTAGGCCCTCTCACACTGGGAGAGTAGTCGCTCATATACCTTGGGCATTAGAAAAAATTGTCGGCACTGCGTAAGCCGTGTAGCCCCCATGGGAGCTTCTACTGTTTTGCTGTTTTTTAGAATGGTATGTTTGGTAGTAGTTCTTGAACATTCTGGCTTGAAGCGTAGCTCATACACTTGAGAACCATTTAATAAAGCGCCTTACCGTAGAGTTGTCTATACATTCATCTAAATTCGACTGAAGTTACATCAGTGCATACTTCAAGGAAGAACATTATAGGCTAATGTGCTGGCCAGGTTATAGCGCAAAATTCTAATACCGCAAAAAAAGTGCTTAAAACGCCGGCAACAAAACACTGTTCACAAAAGCGACGCACTGAGCAACGCACCAGCACTAATTTCTTTTTCTCAACCAATAAACGGAGGTGCCTGTAGTGCTATTCGCGAATAGCGAAATGCTTACTGACCCTGCAATAAAAATGCCTGTGCTGAAAATGTGCTACCACGCACGTGTACTGCTTCATTGGGGAGTTTTAGAATACCGTTTGCAAGCGCTGCGGGCGTAGCGGGCGCCATATGAGTTTTAGAATAAATAGCGTTTGCCCTACTGCGATCTGCAACGCACGATCGCAGCGACACCGTAGCCTCGAAACCAGCGCTTGCGGGACACATGCGGGCCGCCATCACCGCACGCAATTTCGCATTTTTTGCGTGCGGTCCTCGAACGCCAATGCCGACTCGCGTTACGACGCATGCGCAGTGGCAGCGACCGCACCGCAAGGGCTCGCGGTGCGCTATTCTAAAGCTCTCTATTGTCGAGGTTTACGCCAACAAGTAAGAAGCATACACGGCATGTTTATTTTATACCAAGAACGGAACATGTTTGAGATAGCGCTACTGGAACGACTTAGAAGTATGTGGTATGGACGCACACATACATACATTCGGGCCGCGAAGACAAGAGATGTTGAAGTTATTTCGACAAACAGCACCCTTCCATTTATTTCTTCGGTCGTCCTTAAGAAACATGAGCACTCCCTTTCGGTCCGTAGTCGTAATTGCCTCAACAATTCGGCACACAGCATCACCCCAACGTGTGCCTTTGCAGCCGTACGCTATGCGAATATCCAGTGCACATCACATATCCACGCCGCAGTTTACAGACACTGAGAAACACGAATTTCTCCAGTCGCCAACAAGCCAACCAGCACGCCACAAAGGCGTTCTTGGCAAGCCATCACTGTCGAGCGACACGAGAAAGCGTAAGCATGTGTTTGCGGCGAAACACGACGGTCAAATGGAGTGACGTCAGAGAATGCTGCAGGAACAGTTAGCAGGCCTGAAATTATCTGAGTGACATTGCAACTTGATTAATGGATATGTGGAGTTTAACGTCCCAAAACCACCATATGATTATGAGAGACGCCGTATAGTGGAGGGCTTCGGAAATTTTGACCACCTGGGGTTCTTTAATGTGCACCCAAGTCTGAGCAGACGGGCCTACAACATTTACGCCTCCATCAGAAATGCAGCCGTCCCAGCCGGGATGTGACATTGCAGCTGATCAAGGGAATTTCATACAGTACACTTGCCAAACACTCTGTGAATCAGTTCCTAGGCAGCGTTGTGTACTGTGCCAGCTTGTGTTTTCTTGTTATTGCACATATTTTTACAATTTGCATGGTGCACAAAACACGATTTGAACATCATGCTTCAAGGCCATATTTTCAATGTTGTGCGACAATTTACGGGGATATCAAATTACATCTACCAGCCGTTTTCGTTCGTCTCGGCCAACTTTTTTAGTTCGCGGGCTTCGAAGCAGTCTCTCTAAATGTGCGGTGATGCGCATCGACGGATACACGGCTTCATTTTACCTCGCCACCTGAGTGCCGCAGCTTTCATCCAACAGGACCACACACGTCTTCTTTGGGGTGAAATGAAGGTAATTCGTTGCGATCCCTTTTTTTTACGCGTTTGGTGCGGAATGGCAGTAACCCACTCTGAGACCTCGCACTGCACTGCCATGGTCATTCATAAATAGCAACTGCAGGAGAAGGAATTAAATTTTTTTTTGGTCTCCAGATGTTTCCTATGTAAAATGAAGCCCATTACCATTGCAAGTGAAAACCTTGATAATATCGCGGTCATTTTAAAATTTGGAACAATGCAAATTCTTTTGATTACCAGAAAAGTCATCTTTAAACCTGCCTATTTTCTCAACACCCGCATATTTTATTCAATAAAATATTGAATACGCACTCTCGGCTTGGGGTCACGTGGCCCGGCATCACGCGTGACGCTCGGGCCACGTGACCCCAAGCCGAGAGTGCGTAGCAAACACCACAGGGTAAGCAAGATCGACCTTGGTAGATACGTGAAGGAGCGTCGAAAATTCGAAATCCGGGAGAATTTACCCGAATTATCGTGAAATAAGAACCCGTGTTACATCTTCAAGGCGCAAAGAGGACAAAATAGTGCGCAAAGAGCACAGAAGCAAACTGATTGTCAGTTAGTTTATACGCCTCGTCCTCTTGGCACATTATCTGTGTAAGTATCAATCAACAAGCCTTATAACAGAATATCGCAATACGCAGAGAACAATTTCACGTGAAGGAAGGAGGCAGGAAGTGGGGCTTATCTAAAAGGAGGAGCCAGCAAAGCATGGCATACCTGTTTCACTTCCAGCCACGTTCTTTTTTCCGAATACCTTCATGCCCAGAACCGGACCTTCTTCACCTCTTTTCGTGGCTCTTACCCAATGCATGGGATTGGCCAAAAGTTAGTTGGTCACCCGAATGCTTGGCAAAGCAACACTTCCGTTGCTCCACGACGACCACGCGTGAAACAATGCGAGGCAACAATGAATCGTGGCACGACGACAAGGGCTCTCGACAGAAGGTCAGGTTATGCCATGTCAGAAATGGCTTATCGCCAACATTAGCACCGTTGCAGCCACCGCGTAAAAAAAGAAAAGAAAACATTTGGCAGATCCCACGTACCTGGGAATCGACGTTATGCGAAGCATGCGGAAGGAAGGTGACCACGTTGCAATTTTCGTTTAATGAGCGACACGTCATGAAATTACGCTAAATATGTGTACAAATGTTACACGCACAGACATATGTTGAAGAGTTACAGATGTTTAGATAACCAGTTGCTTGCATTTTCGCAACGATGTCAACTGGAACATGCGTATTAGCAACACCAGAAGCTGATATGAAGCACTGATACTCGTGAAGATGCTGGCCCTGTACACTGCTCATAACTCAACTTCAGCGCATGGCATCTCACCACAATTGACGTTAACGCGATGTGACGGCTGTATCAAAGGAGCAGATATGTAATGTTTGTAAAATTGAGTAGACAGCACAGCGACTACTAAAGACGTTTCACGAAGATTAGTGTCTATTTGAAAAGTAGATCTGAGACCTGGCATATAGGTCTGTGGTAGAATGCTTGACTGCCACGCAGAATGCTTGGGTTTGATTCCTATTGGGACGATGAAATTTATTATTGGCATTCGTCGGGGGGTCAACGCTTCTTATGGCACGTTTTTCTTAACATAGACATTTATTCTTTACATTCTTCCTGTCGTCGCTACCGATGTCGGGTATTTCTTAACGCTCGAGCGTTAAAGTTGTCCATGTGTGCTCTCGTCGTTCCTGGGTAAGATGCTAAGTGTCAATCACCCGTGGCACATACCCGCTTAACTGCGGCACATACCCGCCCGTGGGTATGTACCACTGTCTGGTGGAAAATGTTTGACGACGTGCATGACGGGATTGTGACATTATTCATGTCTTGACCAGAGCATCATATTCGTCAAACCATCTTACCCTCCCATGCTAATTTTGGTTCAAACCAAGTTAAAGAAATGACCACGAGAGCACCCAAACGTAAGCGGCTAAATAGATAGACACGCTCTAAGTCGCCGAAGTTCGCAAACAAATACTCCGCATTTAACAACAGCACAAATTTGATCGAGCAAAGCCAGCGACACCCAGTTGTCGTTTTCGCTACGAGCGCGTAGGAGAGAGTGGCATGCGAGGCCGACTGATACAACGCAACGCGCATGCGCACCGCAGGAGGTGTCTCGTCACCAGATAGCACATCGATGCCTTCGGCCATGCGATCCCGTGTTGTGCACACTTATGCTCAGACCTGCACGTAGTGGGTGCATGCCAAGTTCTAAAAGATCTCATGTTTGAAGTACGCACACTAGGGACAGGATGATTCTAACGCGTTCGACACTTAAAGAGAAAGATTAACGGTCCCCTCATTTTTTTGTGTGTTTTTCTCTTTTTTCCTACAGCGCGTCGCAATATCAAAAATGGTGAAATAACTAAAAAAGAAATGGCCAATGAATGATTAATGTTCCATGTGAATTAGTTACACAGCTGTTCATGCAATACAGTAGTCCTGTAGCGAAGGCTGCATCCTAAATTGTGCCACAACATATGTGCAGGGGCAGCGAAGCCAGACTGACTCCTGTTAACGCCACCGCTAATGCGCATGAATTTGGTCTTAGCTGTTGGGATGACTGAAGAGCCACTGTTTGTGATGATTGACTGCTACCTTTTCATTCACTATCTTAACTGGTTTCTTCATGTTTCGCGGCGGATATCATCTGGCCCTTACAAAATTTTGAAAGTAAGTGCTTGCTTCTATAAAGCAAATGAATGTTATGAATCATATTTTTGGTCAAGTATATACTTTTTAATAACAAATGCATGCCAGAAATAACTGTAAATGTCATATTTCTATGGTAGCTTTAGTGTTTGCACTTACAATACTCAGCTCTTCGACTCGAAGAGCGTTCAGTTGAGACGGATAACCAGATGAATACCTTTCAGTGCAGCGGCAGATGGTAGCTTAAGAAGTTGCCCATGAGCTGAATACCGAAGAAACACGAGGGGAACCACGAAGCACTTGTTTTCTACACTTGATGGAAAGTAACACAAGGTTATGAAGTAAGCAACGGGAATCAACTTCTAGGCAACGGGAAGGTCCAGACTTCTAGGAAAGTGCGTAGGTGTCCGTGTGTTCGTAAAACGTAATACAGTAACAGCACAGGAGAAAGCATGTGAGGCCTCGCCTGCGCCACTCACGTATACCAGGAGAAGATCAAAGAAAGACTTTCAGATTGCATATGCAGTCTCGCAAAATCAACGCAGCGATACCACGCAAAAAAGAAAAAAATCACGCGGTGACATCTCACGACTAAGAGCAATGCAGAGCGTACTTACACAATCACTCTTTCAGTAGAACTTCCGTTTCGATTATTGCACGCGTGACCTAACATTTGTACTTCACAAATGATGATACAGAATGAAATCTCCAGTAACTTTGGCCAGCCGGGGTTCCTGAACGTGCACCTATAATAAATACTTGAAAGAACTCTGGCGCTGCAATCGCTGAGCCCAAGTAGGAATTGTGGGTAGTACGTGGATTTGTCTAGTCTTCGTGCTTGCGGCTTCAAACGCGCTTTGTTTATTGTTGTTTTGGCCTTTGTTTCGGATTTAAAAATGGCTCACTGCGAACCTCGTTAGCGGATTTGAATTGGACACCTTATAGAGGGTCAAGGTGGTCCATTGGGACTGCTTAACTTCGTGACGAAGCGGCTACTGAGTACACGGGGTCAGTCCGATGCGCCCGAAAAGTTCATGAGGCGATGAATATTTCGGAAGAACAAGGATGACACTGTAGCAACATTGTTGAGAATTGATGAGTGATCTTTTCTGTTTGAACGCGTGGATGCAAAGCGTCTATGTGCACATCGCAATTATTAGATGTTTTATTTCTAACTACATGGATTAATAGCAGGTTTAAAACAAATACGAAGGACGAAGCGAGCGTTCTAGGTCACACACACACACACACACACACACATACTCAGTGGGGATCTTCGATTTTCCGACCTCCTTCAGCTCTCTGGCAGCCAGAACTTGCCAGAGGGTCAGCCAGCTAGTTTTGGCCGGGAATGAAAACAGTGTCGTGGTCGCGTGTGTGGGGAACCCGAGACAACCTGAAGCTCCCTGCTAATTTCTAAATTGAACGCTGGGACAGCCAGCGTAAACGTAAACAAATGCTACGGCCGAGGCAGCAAACCAACAATGCGCCGCGTGCACGCTGTTTTTTTTTCTGCATTTCTAACTTAAACATAGGTGGCTAAGTTTGCCGAAAAGCTGAATATATCCTCAAGCGTAGGCATTTGAGGTGTGACTTCGTACGCTCGCACGATCACTCGAAACTCCGCGTCAGCGAACGAAACATTCAGCTGGTGCATGCCACATCAACAACGACACAGGGTGAGCTGCCGCGCCACTGACGGCTCAACAAGCTCACGTCTTCTTAGTGCATGTAACAGTCACTGCACAACACGACGCGAAATCACGCCAAAGTGATAGTGTCCCAAAGGAAGCTCGAGGATGCATGCCTGCTCAGCTATCGCGTAGTATACGTCGCAAACACGCGTTGACCAACTTGCGTTTTTTGTCTAATGTTTCGACATTTGTATACGCAGCGTTACCACAAGTGCGTGTCGCACCTAAAATAAACTTCCGCATGACAGGCCTTTAACTCATTTCGAGACTTGCCTGGGTCTCTTTGCCAGTCCTAAGTCTCACTCACAAAGTCTCATGTATATCAGCTCTGATTCAAGCTACTAGGCCATAACAGTACATACTGCACAGCATTGTTATTAAAAGATGAAAAATGACAAAGCCGACGATGAAATAAGCAACGAAAGGATGTATGCACTTCTGAATCCATCTTCGTTTTTTTTCTCGCGTGGAGGCATCGTAACGTACCATTATATCATACCACATTTGCTGGCCCGTACAGATCGAAGTACACTCGCACGCTGTGACCAACGAGCATCGCGCACCTAAAAACAACTGTCGCGACCTCTATTAACTAATCAGAACATACTATCACCATCGAAGACCAAGTGGTCAAGTTCTAAAATGTTGACGCACGCAAACATACGACGAAGCGAACTAGTTCGACTACAATCGTTTTCACTAAATGCACAAAAAGCAGGCATGGCACCACAAAGGACTACTACAAAAAATGACCCAGAATTTGTCTCCATGCGTGCGCACGAATGTGTACTACATATGTTTTGAGACATGTGCCCGACGCAGTTACCAGACAACAGTTCGCCACAAGAAAAGCGATGGACAGTAGCTTCGAACACTTGCCGCCACTCGTAATCTCCCCATCTCGCATGGCAGAGTGGGCTTTAGGACATAACGCCTCGCGTAATGACAAGCGAAGGCGCAGTCCCCAAGCGCCCGCATTGCAATTCGTCGAGTCCTCACATAGATGACGGTGAGCATGTATCGTATCTTTTCGGCGTATGCTAGCCCGAAACCCACCCAAAACCTACCAGACAAGTGTGTTGGTATGGGCTAGTTGGTATGACATGACGATAGTTATGGTGCAAGAACAGAACAGCGGCAAAGTTCTTGTATCTTACTCGTTGATGATATGTGGGGTTTAACGTCCCAAAACCACCATATCATTATGAGAGACGCCGCAGTGGAGGGCTCCGAAAATTTCGACCACCTGGGGTTCTTTAACGTGCACCCAAATCTGAGCGCACAAGCTCACAGCATTTTCGCATCCATCAAAAATGCAGCCACTGCCACCGGGATTCGATCCCGCGACCTGCGGGTCCGCAGCCAAGTACCTTAGCCACTAGACCACCACAGTGGGGCATCGTCATCGTTCTGTTCTCGCGCTATAACATCCAGAGAGCTTTCACGACTAAATTGTCCTGGAAGCGTCTGGCGACCCTCGGGCTCTCCGCGGGTAGCCAGAACTGTCCGACCCGAGAAAAGCGAACGCCAACCGGAAGTGCACCGGGGGGGAGTACGGAGCAACCCGAGAAAAACGAGCGCGTTTTGACAGCCCACGGGTTGCCAGAAGCGGAATATCTAAAAGCCCAATATGATACCCGAGAACGAGAACGAGTGCAATCCTCCACTGCGATAAGGAGTTCCTTGATCTTCATTGAACGCCGCGCCAATTGGCGGCCGCGTCAGCAGCACGGGTAAGTGAGCTCTACACATATCTACGTATAACTTTAGCAATATTGGTTCTAGGAGGGTCAGAGTGGTGTCTATTTGTTCATGAAGATACAAGGAGTTCAACCGGTACAAATATTCCTATTACGAACGAAAATTTCAAATTTTAGGAGCGCAAAACAGTGAGAATCTGTGAAAACAACAACCTTCGGACCACGTTTTTTTTAGAGGTATCTTGCAATCAAAATTAAACCTAATCAC
The DNA here is from genome assembly GCA_013436015.1 of Rhipicephalus annulatus. Taxonomy (NCBI): domain Eukaryota; kingdom Metazoa; phylum Arthropoda; class Arachnida; order Ixodida; family Ixodidae; genus Rhipicephalus; species Rhipicephalus annulatus. Next base: position 221,701 of record WOVY01011474.1, read on the forward strand.
TGGAAAAGTAAATTTGTAATATCATCTGCGATATGTGTTTCTGAATTGTGGAAAGTTTTTTTTTAGTGTCTCTGATTATTAAAACTTGGGTCTGCAATATATTTCATGTTTACTTTATTCCGAAATGTCTTAGGCCACTGCATAGTTTGCAGTGGCCACAAATGCAAGGTAGTCAAGCTCATGTACCGCTAGTGAAATCAAGCTTGATGCTAAGCTAACCATTTTTACAGTTGAATTAATTGAGGAATCACTTGTTGTTAATTCAAAATTATGAAATGATATACAGGGTTTTTTTTTAACAAAAAGGTTGAAGGCAAGTTAATATGCATTGAAAAGGTGTTTTTAAGACTGGGTACGCCATTTACTGCAGTGAAACTGCCTTTACAGGGGGTTACATGTGATTATGACACATCACCTGCATTGCAGTCATCCTCGTACAAAGTGCGGACTTGGGCTAAATAAGATAGACTGGAGCTTGGAATTGCTGCGATAATAATATAGTTATCAATATGGTAGCCTGCCGAGCTTTCAATTGCAGGGTCCTTATTGATTCCATGTTGCAATATCAAACTTTGATGTGCTTTTGGGAGCAAAAAGTTTTCTAAACTTGGATAGTTACAAGTAAATAAGCCTATCATAATAACTTGGACTAATAACTATAAAATCAACTGATCACCGATGTTATCACATCCCCTTGTAGTAAAGTTGTAATAAACATCCATGAACAAATTTTAATTTTATGCGGGAAGTTCACTCAAAATGTTCAACAGTCAATAACTTTAGTTTAGTCATGTTTAAACATACCGCAGGGGTGCCTGCGCAATTAGGCGTTTGGTGTGTAGCGACACCACGAACCCGAGCTAACGGGGGAGTTTCGACTCCCTCCCACGCCTAGCCGTGCGTGGCTTTGCCGTGTCCAAGGAAAAGGGGATCCTGGGGGTTGAGCCGACGCTGGGTGATTGGACCATTAAGGCCCCCCGGCAGAGGCAACACACCCCTTTGGCCCCGGCTTCACGTAGACGGCACCCCTGAGCTGACCCACCCAGGGGAATCGGCAGTCGCCTTTTCCTATCTCTCTCTCCCTACATCTTCGTCTTTATCTCTTACTATTTATGTGTCCTGTCTTCTACTCTCTTCCGTTTACTTCCAAACTTCCTGGCGGCTAGGGTTAACCCTGTGCAAATAGCCTACCTTGGTCTAGGCGTATTGGGTTATAGTGGCGTTGTACGGCTGGCGTCTGCAGGTTTCAGCATTTGTAAACTTGTAGCGTCCCCTCGTTGGGCTCTGTGGTGGGTGGCCGCCAACGCTGCTGAACAACAATAAGGAAGACATGCATGCAGCATTCCCACTACTGTCTGATCGTACCAGCTTAAAGCCGGTACGCACCGATGATCTCACCAGAGAAGGATTGGCCACCCTGGTGCAGTATCTGGCCACCCCCTCCCGTAGGCTTTCGTCAATTAACTCACGGCCCTCAGTCCCCACCAGCTGCGGAGCAACTGACCACGACGGCGGTCAGATCTGCAAAGCAGCAGAGGGTGCTAGGAATCTCTGGATACGGACAGGCCACCATTGGAACTTGAACTTAGTGTGAGGAGGTTTATTAGCTGTTAAAGACAGCGACGAGACAGCGTGAAGTGTAGTGGCGTTGGCAGTCATGACAGGTAGTAGCGTGCGGCTTCGCAGCTCCAGGGTGTAGCAACGGGGATTAACAGCACCTTCCACCAAATGTGAGGAGGTTTATTAGCTGTTGAAGACAGCGACGAGACAGCGTGAAGAACCGTCCAGCGATCGGCACAGCAACGAACCGAAACACGAGCCGAGAGAGCCGGGCGTTGGCGATGCTGCTCGCTGCAGGCACCTCTTCTTCTTCACATTAGCAACGTTTAACGTTAGAACGTTATCTAGTGAGGGAAGTCTAGCTGTATTATTCGAGGAGCTAGAAGGCATTAAATGGGATATAATAGGGCTGAGTGAGGTTAGGAGGACAGATGAGGCCTATACTGTGCTACAGAATGGGCACGTCATTTGCTATCGGAGCTTGGCAGACAGAAGAGAACTGGGAGTAGGGTTCCTAATTCACAGAAACATAACTGGCAACATAGAGGATTACTATAGCATTAATGAAAGGGTGGTAGGCATTGTAATTAAACTGAATAAAAGATACAAAATGAAGGTAGTACAGGCTTACGCGCCTACATCCAGCCATGATGACGCTTCAGTTGAAAGCTTCTATGAAGACGTGGAATCGGCAATGAGTAAGGTGAAAACACAGTATACTGTAGTAATGGGCGACTTTAATGGAAAGGTAAGGAAGAAGCAGGCTGGAGACCAAGCAGTAGGAAATTATGGCATCGGCACTAGAAACGCCAGAGGAGAGCTACTAGTAGAATTCGCAGAACGCAATAATCTGCGTATTTTGAATACCTTCTACCGAAAACGAGAAAACCGCAAGTGGACATGGAGGAGCCCTAATGGCGTAAATAAGAACGAAATAGACTTTATAATGACTGCACACCCAGGAGTCGTGCAGAATGTGGAAGTGGTTGGCAAGGTAAGATGCAGTGACCATAGAATGGTACGGGCTCGAATCCGCCTAGACTTAAAGAAGGAACGACAGAAACTGATACGCAAGAAGCCAATCAATGAGCTAGCACTGAGAGGGAAAGTACAGGAATTCAGAGTGTCACTGCAGAACAGGTACTCTGCTCTTAGCGAGGAAACCAACCTTAGCGTAGATACAATGAATGATAATCTGACGAGTATCATCACGGAGTGTGCAGTGGAAGTTGGAGGCAGGGTAGCTAGACAGGACACCGGCAAGCTTTCCCAGGAAACGAAGAACCTAATTAGGAAGCGTCAAATCATGAAAGTGTCAAGTACAACAGACAAAATAGAACTGGCAGAGCTTTCGAAGTTGATTAATAGACGTAAATTATGCGATGTAAGAAGGTATAACATGGAGAGAATTGAGCACGCTCTGAAAAACGGAGGAAGCGTCAAAGCAGTGAAGAGGAAACTTGGGATAGGCAAAAGTCGGATGTATGCACTAAGGGACAAAGAAGGCAAAATAACTACCAATATGGATAGGATAGTTAAAATAGCGGAGGAGTTTTACAGAGATCTGTACAGTAGCCGAGACAACCACGACCTTAATACTATAAGAACTAGCAGTAACCCAGACGACACCCCACCGGTAATGATAGAAGAAGTCAGAAAAGCTTTGGAGAGAATGCACAGAGGCAAAGCTGCTGGTGAGGATCGGGTAACATCAGATCTGCTGAAAGATGGAGGACAGATTGTGTTAGAAAAACTAGCCACTCTATTTACGAGGTGTCTCCTGACGGGAAAAGTACCAGAGTCTTGGAAGAACGCTAACATCATCTTAGTACATAAGAAAGGAGATGACAAGGACTTGAAGAATTACAGGCCGATCAGCTTGCTCTCTGTAGTATACAAGCTATTTACAAAGGTAATTGCTAGCAGAGTAAAGAAAACATTATAATTCAATCAACCAAAGGAACAAGCAGGATTTAGAACAGGCTACTCAACGATTGACCACATTCATACTATCAATCAGGTAATAGAGAAATGCTCAGAGTATAACCAACCACTATGCATAGCCTTCATATATTACGAGAAGGCGTTTGATTCAGTAGAAATATCAGCCGTCATGCAGACACTGCGGAATAAGGGCGTAGATGAAATATATATAAACATTCTGGAAGAAATCTACAGGGGATCAACTGCTACCATAGTGCTTCATAAAGAAAGCAACAGAATACCAATAAAGAAGGGTGTAAGGCAGGGGTACACAATCTCCCCAATGCTATTCACTGCGTGCTTACAGGACGTTTTCAGAAGCCTAGAATGGGAACAGCTAGGGATAAGAGTTAATGGAAAGTACCTCAGTAACCTGCGCTTCGCCGATGACATTGCATTGCTGAGTAACTCAGGGGACGAATTGCAACTCATGATTACGGAGTTAGACAAGGAGAGCAGAAAGGTGGGTCTTAAAATTAATCTGCAGAAAACGAAAGTAATGTACAACAACCTCGGAAAGGAGCAGCACTTTGCGATAGGTAATAGTGCACTTGAAGTTGTAAAAGACTATGTCTACTTAGGGCAGGAAATAACCGCAGAGCCTAACCACGAGATTCAAGTAACTAGAAGAATAAGAATGGGGTGGAGCACATTCGGCAGGCACTCTCAAATTATGACAAGTAGATTGCCACTGTCCCTCAAGAGGAAGGTATATAACAGCTGTATCTTGCCGGTACTTAGCTACGGAGCAGAAACCTGGAGACTCTCAAAGAGGGTTCAACTTAAATTGAGGACGACGCAGCGAGCAATGGAAAGAAAAATGGTAGGTGTAACCTTAAGAGACGAGAAGAGAGCAGAGTGGATTAGGGGACAAACGGGAGTTAAGGATATCATAGCTGCAATAAAGAAGAGGAAATGGACATGGGCCGGGCATATAGCACGTAGACAGGATTACCGCTGGTCATTAAGGGTCACCAACTGGATTCCCAGAGAAGGGAAGCGGGGTAGGGGAGACAGAAGGTTAGGTGGGCAGATGAGATTAAGAAGTTTGCGGGTATAAATTGGCAACAGCAAGCACAGGACCGGGTTAACTGGCGGAACATGGGAGAGGCCTTTGTCCTGCAGTGAACGTGGACAGGCTGATGATGATGATGATGATGATACATGGACAACATATTCACATTATAAACAGTACGTGAATAGGTATAAATAGGTGTAGATTCAACTCACTGTTCACATTTAAAAAAAAGCGCGAAGGGGCGCCCATCACCGTTGGTCGGGGAAACCTGGAACGTCCCGGACATGACGTCTCGCAACGTTGAGACGGGGCTCGATGTTCCACTGGGAGTCTCGGAGTCAAACGGCGTGCCGGAAATTACTGTCGTCAGTGCACTGCATGACGACTCAAGTTCAGCTGCACTGTTGAGCCGCCCGAGGACTTCTTCCAGACATTTAGAGCCACAGGAATCGGCAGGAGCAGGCGTTTCTTGTCCGCATGGCTGCTTCTTCCGCCGAGTACTCCTCCTTCCCACGCGCTGCCAATGCGCTTTCCTCTCTTTTGCCCCCTAGGTGATCGTGTCCCGAAGGTTTCCCGCGTCTCTCTTCTTCCTTTCTTTTTGTTGTCAGTGTCGCAGTGGCTCAACAGCATTATCGCCTTTCTCGTTTTCACATCACCAGAGTCCTTAGCCGCACCACATGACACAGTCAATATAGCCAAAAAGCCACATATAGCTGCGATAACGTCGCCTATCACGTACTGCTCAACATTCCCCTGCTGGCTGAGACGCCGCAATGCGTTGCCCCTCCCAGATACACTAGCTCCAGTTTACCGAAGAAAGGCAAATTGGTGTGCAAACACGGCGCTCAAGTGTATCTCATCTTTTCTCTATTTTGTATTGAAAAAGAACCGCTTTTCTAGATTACCGGCCAGTGCAGGGGCCTAAACCCTCTTCCCGCTGATTTGTTTGTCACATATTTTTTTCTTGAAGATTCATAATAGGCATGTGGCCCCGCCGCAGTGGTCTAGTGGCTAAGTTACTCGGCCGCTAACCCCCAGGTCGCGGGATTGAATTCCGGCTGCGGCGGCTACGTTTCCGATGAAGGCGGAAATGTTGTAGGCCCGTGTGCTCAGATTTGGGTGCACGTTAAAGAACCCCAGGTGGTCGAAATTTCCGGAGCCCTCCACTACGGCATCTCTCATAATCATAGCGTGGTTTGGGGACGTTAAACCCCACAAATCAATCAATCATAATAGGCATTCGCGTGAGCTACATACACATGACATGTATTGTTTTGCATTGTTTTGTGATGCACACAAGTGGTCACCATGCGCTGAAACATAACCGTAAAACAAAATTCGTAGATGCCCCGTACAGTCGAAATCGATTATATGCGAAGCACGAGTGAGGAAGGTTTAAAGTCGGCACAAAAATACGAGGTGGACGTAAATTATGCCGTACATGACTTCCATGTCATGATCATCATGTTTGGACGTGTCACTTGCCTTCGTCGTCTATTGAGCTCACGTGATACGAAATATGGTATGTGGGGAGCTAGCAAAACGACCACGAGCGCGCTTGAGCGTAGCATGTAGTCATATTTTATAAGACACGGATATGGTGATTATCATGTTTAGAATTGTCATTTACCTTCGTCATTCCTTGACGTCCCGTAATACAAAATTTGGGATATGTGAAGCTATCGAACGGCCGCGAGCGCATCATGAGCGTGGTATGTTGTCATGTTCTTACATGACACGCAAGTCATAAATATCATGTTTGCACCAGTCATGCTTGTACCTTCGTCATCCATTCGCATCTCGTAATACCGAATTTGGTATATGGGAAGCTAGCGAAACGACCGCCAGCGCACCGTGAGCATGGCGTATAGTCATGACTTACATGACATGCATGTCATGATTTCCACGTGAGCACCTGTCACTTCTGTTCACCATGGAGTCATGTCCTACCATACTAGTTTTGAAAATGCCATGTGAACAAAACCACCACAAGAGCAGCAAGACCATCGAACGTAAATGATGACATTCAAGACATACATGTCATGATTTTCGTGTTATGACAAGAAACTTATGTTCATCATACAGTCAAGCTATGTCATACAAATTTGGGTATCAATTCCATTTTTTTAATAATGTGCCTGCAAAGTATTCCGATTTCATGGTCTGAGCATCCATAAGAATGTATACCGAAACCACTTTCCTCCAAAAACTATTTCACAAATCATGTTGTAAACACTTACTATGATGTTGATTATTTTTTTCCTTTGTTTTGTGCTTGTGAAAACAACAACGCAAATACTTTGTGAAAACATCCAGGAACACTTAGCATGTGTCATTTTTTTTTCACTTCCGGTCTCATAGCACTGTACGTAGCTAACGTGCCTTTTTTTTTGCAAATGTGAACTTTTGTGTATATTTTGCTACTCCCCCACCTGTTATGTAGTGCTCCATCAAGGGCCCTTAAACTTAAGCGATAATGAATCATGATGATGATGATGATGATGATTATCGCAACGGCCAGGAAAGCTTAAAAGTCATAGATAGATAGATGATAATAGATAGATAGATAGATAGATAGATAGATAGATAGATAGATAGATAGATAGATAGATAGATAGATAGATAGATAGATAGATAGATAGATAGATAGATAGATAGATAGATAGATAGATAGATAGATAGATAGATAGATAGATAGATAGATAGATAGATAGATAGATAGATAGATAGATAGATAGATAGATAGATAGATAGATAGATTAGATAGATAGATAGATAGATAGATAGATAGATAGATAGATCGATAGATAGATAGATAGATAGATAGATAGATAGATAGATAGATAGATAGATAAGATAGATAGATAGATAGCTAGATAGATAGATAGATAGATAGATCGATAGAATAGATAGATAGATAGATAGATAGATAGATAGATAGATAGATAGATAGATAGATAGATAGATAGATAGATAGATAGATAGATAGATAGATAGATAGATAGATAGATAGATAGATAGATAGATAGATAGATAGATAGATAAACATAGGCGACTCTTCGAGCGTATCTATCTAACACAGGTCGCGGGATCGAACCCCGGCTGCAGCAGCTGCATTTACTATGGAGGCAGAAATGCTGTAGGCCCGTGCGCTCACATTTGGGTGCACGTTAAAGAACCCCAAGTGGTCGAAATTTCCGCATCCCTCCACTTTGGCGTCTCTTATAATCATATTGTAGTTTCGGGGCGTTAACCCCCCCCCCCCCATGTCAATCATATCAATGTATCTAAGAAATGCTTAGCATTTAAAAACAGTATTTCGGGATTGGCATGCATATTTTGGTCACTTTGAAGATCAATATGGACATGTTCTCGAATGGAATCCTGGGCCGAAATCTTTTTCAGAAATGATCTGTACATAAGAAAGGTTTCCTTTTCAGTTTTAACACTTGCTGACATTGTGTACACACTAAACCACCCTCGCTCTTAACTTCCGTGATCCGGCCCATGTAGGAAGAAATTCTGCGACTGCGGCCCGCTCCCTGGCACGAGTTTGAGACGCCTGCTCAAGTGTATTCTTAAGAAGCTCTCGGCCTAAAGGCTTGAATATTCGTAGAATATTTTTTCATCGCCCTAGAAAGGTCGCTTAGCCCGCCGCGCAATGCCATGCCACCGCAAAACGTTTTTCTGCAGAAGTACACAGAACCGCTCCTCTCGGGTGCAAAGCGCCCTTCCTGCATCGAAAAGTAGACCCGGAGTATGACCGGGGCGGCCGCCCGTCTGCTTCCTGTATCCGCGTTGTTTATCTGCCGGGCTTGCCCGCTCTTGGGCGCCAGCGCGAGGAAGTCCGAAATACTTCCTGGTATAACAACAAGTGAAACCGCCTCGACAAGTTTCATGGCTACGCTTCTTCCTTCACTTTCGCGCTTGCCATGAATGCAACCGCTTCAGAGCCAACATTTCAGAGCAATTTTAATTAGGCTCTCCACTATTGCTGCAGTGAATCGCACACTGGAGAACTGAAAGCAAAGTACACTGTCATCGGTTAGAGACCGACACGCCTTCGGCCTTTGTTGTGGTCTTCCTAGCCAACGGGGGGTTGCTTCAGCTACGCAACAATACATGACACGATCACGAAAAAAATTTTGCCCGGTCTAGATGGTGACTATGTTTCCAAACATGCGTGCATGAGTCGACACTCAAATTCAGATATCTTGTCTAATTTCAAAATTGCTGCAATTCAAGCCAATCGGAAAGCATGCGGCTACCGGGCGAACAGCATTTTTTATGGAGAAGAAAAAGCTTGAAGCCTTTGTGCTTCCATTTTAGTGCACGGTACAAAACTCCACGAGGTCGAAACTTCCGCAGCCCTTCACTACGGCATCTCTCATAGTCATATCACGGTTTTGGGACGTTAAACCTCAAACAATTATTATTATAAACCACAAACACTCACGGGTGCACGACTTGGTTCTCCAGACACAGCAACTCACGTTGAAATCAGGTGACCTTCGGGCGCGTTGGCACAGGCCTTCGATCGCTTCGTGGTCTTATTGCTACCGCCGTTTCTTTCTCATTTCTTTAGTGTGCTTTGGTTGTACGTACTCCTGGACTTGGGCTCGTGGCCATCGCTTCGCATCAGGACAACGAAAAGGGCTACTAGCTACAATGTGCTCATTTTCAAAAACCAGACCGCTCATATATAGGCAGACTGTTCAACACGTGGTATCACTACTCAGATGCGTGTGTGAAAAAGCCACTTAAACGAAATCGGGAAAAGAATAATGCCGTAAATCAAAGCTTGTGCGAGAACCCTCAATTCCTTAGGCAACAATGCTATCGATCGCTTTGAACACAAAGCTCAGCAATTTCATCGATAAGTTCAGCTTCACACGCGTGATATCTTCTTCTATCAATCTACAATCACTGTGTTGTCAAACAAAGGTCGGTAATCAGACGCATTGCGTGCAAAAAACCCTTCAAGCGCCAGTTTATTTTCGACTTGTTATTGCTGGTTTGACCGATATATTGTTTTCCACATGAGGGTGGAAAACTATGAATCGCAAATCTCTGGCAAGCAGCTTTTTCGTGCGACCAACTTTTTTCAGCTCGAGGCGGATTTGTCGGGGCGCACAGTTTCCCGAGATTCTCGGGCACTACTCGGATATTATGGTCAAGTGCCATCTCGTGACAAGTGGTTAATCGCGGATCATTTCCATCGTCATGGGGCTGCATGAGTATTTTGCTTGCTTTTGCGAATTATTCTTAACTGCTTCTGTGCCAGACAATGAAACAGGCTTTGTAAACACGTTGACTAGATCGGCGTCCCACAGGTGTCCCTTAGCGGATCACCAAAATGAAGCGCCCCTTTTTATGGGGCCGAGTTCAAGCATTTGTGTTACATTAAAATCGTCAACTATAAAGAATGGTATGCCTTTTTTGTGTTTAATCCACGCAAAGCGTCTTACAAAGCTTTCAATGTTTATTTGGCTCCACCTACATGCCCTAGACTGGGACTTGTCCATGGTGCATAATCACATACCATGGGAGTATGCAGCTACACTGTGGAAAAATACCATTATGACATGCGCGACAGGCATGTCATGGCATTCGGATCACGACATGTCGGTCAGGTTAACATACAGAGTATTCTCTAACAGCTGAAACTTCCACCCCTAATATTGTCGCTGCAAAAATAATTATGTAATATGTTTTTAAATATTCTTTTATACCATCTGTGAGGAACGATGTATGAGATTTTAAGAAAAATCCAAGATGCGCTTTTTAAACTATTGATTTTTCAATAGGGTTCACTGTCGACGAATTCAAAGGCAAATCAAGAAATTTTTAAATATGTTACCTGTTCAGATATTTTTCCGGAGCACTTTGCTTCAGCATACAAGCTTCAAAGAATGCTGCTTCACTTTTCATTATGCGTACATTTAGTAAAAAAAATTGTCTTCACCAAGCTAATATTTGTGTTTTTATATCGTCGTTAACTTTCGAAAATGACAAAAGACAAAATTGGTTCCTCTGCACAAATTAAGTTAAATATTCCCCCCTCTCCTAAACTATGCACTTAATAAAAAAACGATGTGCACTTTAAGACTACTGGGTGGTATGGGCACAAAATATAAAATAAACAATGAAATCTACAATATCAACTTTTCGACCCGTGTCGATCTCTCACGGAATTAACCAGCAACATAATAACATACGTTCAATGGCGTTTCTGTTTGTAAGACACACAATATCTTCAATTACTTCTCGCTCCAATAATGAAAGAAAAATTTAATTTTTGGTGTAAGAACATCGAACTACTTTTTGTTGCGAGCGCATCGACTACAAGAAGTTCCGCTAGCTTCCACAGCGTTGAACCTGATGTATAAAACGGAGTATAAGCGCACGCTTCTTATTGTCGCTGATCAAGAGGTCGTGGGCTCGATTCTCAAACCTCCAAAGTTGTGCTTTCTTTCTTCTGGTTCATTTTTTTTGCATACTGCTCCTGTAAATTTTAACAACGTCAGTGAAGTCTTCGTGGACCCGTCACTTTCATGTTAAACGAAAGGAAAGAAGTAGGCACACACTGGTGCTACTGACAACAAAAAAATCACAGCATATGCACAGAGTGAATGATGATGAGTGGGGCGAAGCGTCCGTCAGCCCGTCAGTGCTTCCGTCCGTCCGTCTGTTCGTTCCTGCTTCCGTCCATCCGCGCGACCATCCGTGCGTCAATCCATGCGTCCATCCATGCGTGCGTCCGTGCATCCATCTAGTGAACACTCCAAGTACCGCCATCTTCCATCTCGTAATCCGTGTGGCACATACCTGCTCTACGCGGGTATGTGCCACCGGTGTATACATACATACATACATACATACATACATACATACATACATACATACATACATACATACATACATACATACATACATACATACATACACACACACACACATCATACATACGCACATACATACATACATAATACATACATACATACATACATACATACATACATACATACATACATACATACATACATACATACATACTACATACATACATACATACATACATACATACATACATACATACATACATACATACATACATACATACATACATACATACATACATACATACATACATACATACATACATACATACATACATACATACATACATACATACATACATACATACATACGGAGGAGCGACAGACCAACGCCATACCTAAAATGTTTCTTCACTCCTAAAATGTTTCACCCATAAAATGCCCTAAAAGCTCCGCCCTAAAAGCTTCACCCCTAAAATGTTTATTTCAGTCACCAAGCGGACCCATTCTCACACACGACAGCCGTTTTACCAGTTGCAAGAAACATGACAAAATCAACAAAGTAATCAACGATATGACAAAGCTGAAAACTTCCTACAACGAGGTTCAGCACCTACGGATAGCCGGAAACATGACAGGCCTTAGCACATGCGCAAGTATTCTAATTCTTTTGAACTCATGAAGCGACTAGCAGTGATGTTTTGATTACAAGACTTTCGGCCAAATAGTCTATCTGTTGAGTTTCGATTACTAACCTAGTGATGTCACACCCACTCATGCCCACTCTAACAGTCTTATTAAAATTGGGTTGGTTCGTGCATCCATGGAATCGCAGCGTCCAAGACCCATCAGAGAGCGTTTCACCCACTTTTTTTATATGTTCGCTGAGACTAAATATTGAGGCAGCGGCTGGTCTGCCCAATGGGAACTTTCTACGACGGCCGCAGGACAAAGGAATCTGGTAAATGACGCATGCTTTGCAAAGAACAAATGGCCTACTATGCTTTTCGTTCATACGACACTAATATTCTTACAAGGATTGATTTATTAGGCAAGCTGCCCAGTTACACAGAACACGGATGATAGAATGTTGCGCAATTTTCTTAAGCTTGAGCGAGACTTCGTAAACACCACCACTACAATTTCTTTCGCAGGGGTGGGCAGTGGTGAATTTGCGAAACTTTAGCCTGGCGAAGTAGGCAGAAACAAGAGGGGTGGCTGGCTCATTGTAGCCGTGACACTTGATGTTTGCGTCGACCAAATTTGAACACAGTTTGATGGGCCAATCGTTGAGGCACATTTTGGCAATGCCTCTTCTGATGAGCGTTGAGTACCTCGAATTGAGAAACGCCTTTTTTGCCCATATGACCAGCGTAAGTATCTCCTAAAACGGACTTGAGATGGACCAATCTAACAGTGCCACCTACAGGCAACCCGACAGTCATGACAAGAGGACTAAGACAACCACGTAAAACGTTCACGATGTCATCCCACTGATTATGGAACCTATCCAGCGCGCTGTTGAAAAATCCCATAAAATCATCAACAAATCTAAAAATGGTTGCACATTTACAGTATGTTGGGTAAGTGCTAGAGATAGACGACGGTCTTTTGTTACTAAAAATAAATCACTTAAAATTAGAGCCATGCAAGGACCAACACATAACTCTTTCTTCTGCAAAAAATAAGCATCATTCATAATAATAATATAATTAAAATAATAATAATAATAATGATAATAATAGTAATAATATAACCATCATACCTCGTGTTTTACATTGAAAAAGTCTGATATGATAATAAGAAGCGCCGTAGTGGAGGCCTCCGGAATTTCCGACCATCTGATATTCCTTAAAGCTCGCATTTCTTAACATGAACGTATATGATAAGTAAAACCCAAGTAGTTCCAGAAAAGCCCCTACAAAAACACAAGCTTCCCAGGAAAACTGGGAAGCTTGTGGAAAACAGGCCCCCTTTTTCCAATACATTATTCAGCGCATTGAATACGTTTGTCATGGGGCAGGGAGTAGTAAAGTCTTTCGTATCAGCATAGAAGGCCACAGGGCCGTCATTGGCGTGATCATTCACGAAATCTAAAGTCTGCAACTATAGTTCTTTATAAGAAGGGGATCTCCAAGCTCAAGTAGTGTGAGTTTAGTTAGCAGATACTTCGCACTATGTTTTCGTCATGTGCCTTTTTCGCAGACGATGACCCTTAAAGAAATGCCAAAATTGTGTGCTTTGAACTAAAGTGAAAACTCAAGTACCATCTTTCTCATTTCGGACGCTTTTTTTTTTATTTCATCAAGTCCCAGGCATTTGCCCATTTCTACGGCTCTGGCTTTCACTACACCTAAGCCAACATCTTTGTGGTCGTTAAAAACTTCACAAAAAACCTTGCATGCTTTCTCATTAAACCCATTGCGCGAAAAGGCAGCAAAGCCACCCTATTTTATATTGGAAGTGCAAAACTAACAGAATGCAAAAGAAGGAATTTGTGTCCTCCTTTGGCGTCATAATATTTGGCGCTGCCAATATACCAATTATAGCCCGGTTTTCGACTCTTCTAAAGGGCTCTTTGTTTGCCGGAATGATAGAAAAAGAGTGACGTTCAAGATACGATTGGAACATTTGTTTTTCACAGCCTCAACGATAGGCTCGGGCCAATGCTTTCTTTGTTTCTTTCAATGCCACGGCAACTCGCGCTCCTCAAAGAGAGTCGTCGGTCCGCCATAGTTTAGGGAATGGTCGTGGCGCGACGCCCCATGTAAGGTTGGGCTGCTTGCGTCAAACGCACGTCCTAGGGCTTTCCCCGTGAAGATGCGATATACTTTCCTCTCCTCTATCATACGCCTGTCCAATTTGTTCCTTCGGGCTTTTTCTTTGTAGCTCGAAGCAGTGCCGCCGCCACCTCTCAGCGCTAATGGTTTGACCACACGTACCTGATGCAGCGCGCCAGCGCGTAGCTTTCCTGACGCAGCGTCGTACGCTCTTTCTATGGAGAAAGATGGCGCGTGGTTACGCAAAGCTGCGTGCCCTCTTTCTTCTTAAAGAGAGGGTGCGGCGCCGCGTCAAATGGACACGCGCTGAAGCGCTGCAAGGGGTACGTGTGATCAGGCCTGTAATGTACTGCCCACACAACCGCACCACACGTGGCGGACATCTGCCGCACGCAAGCCGGGGCCGCTTGCGTGTGGTAGGTGTCCCACCACGGGCGGTGCGGCTGTGTAGCTAGCACGTGTACAGCTTTAGTCAGCGCATGCAGCAGCATCGCAATGACGCTTCCCCACTGGTTGCCTGCATAGCGCCACCGAACGGCGAAACGCAATCTCATAACACCGTATCTCTTAAAGAGCCAGCTTGACCACCAACATGAGGACATGAGCAATGAAAAACGCCATTTCATGGATCTGTGCGAAACTCAACAAAACATTACTTCTTATGATTTTAGTCGTGAGGCACCACATGATGGATTCTCTCCCCGATCATCGCAAAGCACAAGTGAAGGTTGGGAGATGGGCGAGAGCAGGAATGGGCTGGTGGTGAACGGCTGGATACGGGCGTATGTGGCTGGTGGCATTAAAAGAAAAATAGAGGAGGCGCTGCCCTGAGAACACAGGAAATAAATTGGCAAATCACCCCCTGCCGGGTTGTAAGCACTACATTGTCACACATGCACGTGCCAATTCAATTTTGATAGTACTGCTATAGAAGGTGCGAGTAGGACTGAAATTTTAAGGTTAGTAATAGAAGCACAACAGGTAGACTGTTTCGGGGAAATTTGTTTGATCAAAACATCTCTGTCGAGAGTAGAAATGAATTGGACTACTCACGCATGTCCTAAGGATTGTCTTGTTACCGGCTCTCCATAAGCGTTCAACTTCGTCGTAGAAAGTTTCCAGCCCTGTCATGTTGTTGATTATCTTGTTTATTTTTTTAAATGTTTTCTGCAAGTCGTCAAGTGGCTGTCGTGTGCGAAAATGGGTATACAAGACCGCTGGGTGACTGCTGAAATCAACGCCATCTTTATTTATTTCAATACCCGTTTGAACGCACGCTTTTTAACGAGAGCCATCGGCCCGCTTTAGTTTGGGAAGTGGTCTTGATCGGACGCTACATGATGGGTTGCTCTGCTTGCGTCACACGTGTGTCCTAGCGCTTTCCCATGGAGATGCGACAGACGTGTTTCCCTCTCCAACATAATACGTCTGTCAGATTAGTTCCTTCGTGTTCCTGCTATGTGGCTCGAAGCGATACCGCCACCGCATCACAGCGCTCTTAAATGGGACCTCTAACACTTTTCATGACCTCATTATTTTACATATCTTTCTAGCTGCTTGCGTACACTGAAGACTTAAGAGATAAGTACCGCAATAAGGGCAGCGCTAGAAGCACGCAGCTCAAGGTATTCAGTGTACAAAAATCAAAATACAATAAAACAGACGCCTATATATTCAGCTGAACATTAGCGGGCTCACCTGACCATGTTTCCCTCACCCTGTGACGCTGGATTACTGCCCAATGAAATAATTTAAAATCCCTATCATGCAGGAAGCTTGCATGCCACATTGCCCGTTCATCATCATTATCAGCAGTAGTACCCTGCTGATAATGACCACGCCCACTGCAAGACAAAGACATCTCCCATGATCCGCCAATGAACCAGGTATTGTGCTTTCTGCTGCCGCGTCATACCAGCGAACTTTTCAATCCCATCGACCCACCTAACATTCTGTCTCCCTTTCGTGCGTTTGCGTTCTTTGTAAATCCAGTCGGTTACTCTTAATGACAAGCAGTTATTCTGTCTACGTGCTAAGTTACCGGCCCGTGTCCATTTCTTCCTGATTTCAACTATGATATCCTGAACCCCGGTTTGTTCCCTGACGCACTCTGCACTCTTCTTGTCTCTTAAGGTCACACCTGTCATTTTCCTTTTCACCACTGAATGCGCCGCCCTCAATTTAAGCTGAATCCTCTTTGTAATTAGCATCCAGGTTTCTGCTCCGTAGGTATTGTACCGGCAAGATGTAGCTAATATATACCTTCTTCTTGATGGTTAGTGGCAGATTACCATTCATTATTTCAGGGTGCTAGCCGAATATAATCCACTCCATTGATATTCATCATTTTATTTCATTCTCATGATTCGGCTCCGCGGTTACTATACCTGCCCAAAGTACACAGATTGCTTTACAACTTCCAGCGTCTTTACACCTATCCAACGTCTCTCCACCTCTGCCGAGACTGTTTTACATTGCTTTAGTTTTGTGCATATTGATTTTCAGACCTACTTTCCTGCTTTCCGTGTCCAGTTCTGTAATCATGAGCTGTAATTAGTCCCCTGAATTACTCAAGACAATGTCATCAGTGATTCACTGGTTACTAAGATACTCTCTATTATCTCAAATTCTTCGCAATCTAGGGACCTGAAAACGTCGTGTAAACACGCGGTGAATAGCACTGGAGAGATCGTGTCTCCCTGGCTTAAGCCCTTCTTTATTGAAATTTTGTCGCTTTCTTTTGTGGCTGTAAATTCACTGTACATTTCTTCCAGTGTCTTCATGTACGGTTCGTCGATGACCTGATTCCCAAGTGCCTTCATTACTACTGATGTCTCGACTGAGTCAAACAGCCTCTCGTAATCTATGCAGGCTATGTATAGTGGTTGATTGTATTCCGCGTATTTCTTTATTACCTGATTAATAGTATGAATACGGTACATAGATGAGTAGCCTGTACGAAATTCTGCTTTGTCCTTTAGTTTACTGAATTCTATTGTCACCTTAGTTCTACCAGCTAATATTTTATCACGAAAGTGTTTTATCCCTGGGTACACCGCGGCTCCATTGTTGGCGTTAGCAACACATTAGGAATATGAATTTTGATGAAACGCCACCATTAGATCTAACGTTACGTATATCCAATCACATGCCTGAACCATCCATCGTCATATGCACTCGCAGTAGTTATGGCGAGTGCCACTACGTGTTGATGCGGTCAGCACCGATGTTGTGAAGCGTTAGAGGACCCTTTTAAAGTAAGCGCATGCATAAGCGTTGCAGTAGCGTTTCCCCATTGGTTGTCCGCATAGCGCCACGGATGGCGACACGCTATCTCAAAACACCGTATCTTTTACAGAGCAAGCGCGACCGCCAGCATTATGAACACGAGGAGTGCAAGACGCCGCCCCATGGATCTGCACACAACTGAACAAAAAATTACCTCATATGATGTCCATCGTGAGGCACTACATGATCGGTTCCCTAACCCATGACCACAAAGCACGGGCTTTGTGCTTTGGGCCGAGGGTGATGAACGGTTGGATCGTGTGCATCTGGCTGGCATTGAAAAAAATGGAGGAGGAGCTGATAAACGTTTTTGTTGTCAGTAGCAACAGAGTGTCTCTGCTTTCTTTCCTTCGTTTTTTCTTTTATCGCTCCCACGTGCAAGAATCATGAAGAAGAAGCTTCAGACATCTGGAGACATTTTAAATGCGGAGAACTTTAGGGGCTGTCGTCGTCGGTTGGCGTAACACAGGCAGCACAACACAGTAAGCATATTGAGCACGTTAGTGAGAAATTCACTTCCTCCTGTTTTTCGAGCGCCTTCGTGGTGATATACACGCAGGCAAACCTACTTGTAGCATAGCCAACTGCACCATTTTGAGCACACGCCCGAAAAGCAGTCTTCCTGCTCTTCCTTGATGATGAAATTAAATGTGTCAATTACGGCTAGAGATAGACAACACGAACCACGCATAAAAATTGAAGGAGAAAGCAAACGCGAGAAAGATACCCAAAGAACGTAAAAATAAGAATTACAGCAAGGGGGAAAAAGCGGAGGAGGCTGTGGGCTTTCTTCAGGACCACTAGGGCGAAGTTGCCTTCATGTTTTATCGTTCGAAAGTATATGAAAGCGGAGCAGGCTTGGTTGGTCGTTCGTCCATGCACCTCACATGATCACGCTCACTGCAAATCGCTCAACACAGGTCATAACAAGGCTATCAATGCTGAAAACCAGGTTATAATGAACGATCAAGGTATGAAGTAATTAGTCAACAGACATAACTAAAGGTAATCGAGTTACAAATTGCCAAAAAACTTTCTGAAAACCTGAGGCTGGTCGCGGGGCCACGCAAGAGTGAGTGCGACCAGCTCGTCGAGGAAGCGAATGCATCTACGCTTTGAGGGTGCTGCGTTGCCACGTCTTACGGGGGAAACAACCTGACCTGACGTAGCTCCCTGCATAGGACACGTATCGCAACTGTCCTAAAATGTCGACAAAGCGAAGCAAGAAGTACTGACTCTCCCTGCATGCGTCAAACATTGGCGTCGTCTATATATGTGCTTCGGTGGACGGGACTCGCTGGGTCGCACTTCTTCATATTTCACAGTAATGAAGCTGCCATTTGATGCTTCATTTCAAAGATCATAGCTACAAGTAATTGTTAGGCGTTCTTAGGTTCCTGCAGAGTACAATGCGCTTCTGAGTTCACATTGCACTGCCTTAGAAAGCTGCAGTGTAGTCGAACCGAGAATTTCTTGCCTTCGACTGGACCCTGAATGCGCACCCTGTAGTCCAAATCATCGAGACGTGATCGTGCTTCGCGCCTATACTAAAGTATTGGATGGTGGCAACCTCGCCAGCCGATCACCCCATGTAGCCTGTGATAGCAGATGGCGGAAATGGTATTCATAATTGTCTCTCCTTGTTTTTTCCTGGTCGCCATACTGCAAACGTCCCGCGATAAACGTTATACGTCAAGCAGATGACCGATGTACGCATTTCGTGAGCACATTTTCTATCCGTTAATATCAACGTCGGTTTCTCTACACTAATATCATTTTGAGGCAGTGCCCCCGATGTTCGCGATTGCAGGGCAAAGTTCAAAAACAGCGGGTCGTTCAACAAATTATTTTGCTCTCTACAGCGGCGAGAGAAACACTTACATGCACACCCGGCAGGTTTTTCCTTCATTACATCGCGTCTGGAAAATGAGGCTGCTTGCTCAGACGTCGGAATGAATCGCGTAGGGATACTTCCGCTGTGGGCCTCGTAATGAGTTATTCCCGACGACTCGCAACATAAACTGTTCGCTGTGCTTAAGCGGTGAAAAAAAGAGAAAGCGAGAAAATGGTCGCGTCGAACGAGATTGTTGCTGCAAAAGTGGAACGCATGATGCATCTCGCAACATAAAGCACCAACTTTCGATGTGTGCTCCTGCGAAGCCATGATAAATTCATGAGCTCCTATTACTGAAAATATAAGTCGCAAAACGGCACGGCCAAAGTGTTTCCTGACTGAAAAGTTGACCCGAACCCATCGCGTCGGGGCTGGCGAAAGCAAAGTAGACAAGAGGCACGTGCAATACTCGCTTTCAGTCACATTGCCGGGGCACATAATAATATATGGGGTTTTACGTCCCAACACCACGATATGAGGCAGGCCTCAATTAAAGACTTCGCCAATTTGTATAATCTGGTGGAATTCTTTTGCATGGACGTACATCGCAGAATACGCGGCGCATTCCATCTTCATTGAAATTCGACCACCATGGCCGGGAGCGAACCCGCGACCTTCGAGCCGCAAGCCGGGCACCGTGACGACTACGCTATCGCGGCGTAGAACGCGTGCACAATCCCCGCCGGTACGACACGTCGCAACAAACGGAAGAACTCCGCAGCTGGTGCCACAGACGATACGCAAAACACTGTAGCGTCCAGAAGCACAGAAACTTAGGCGGGTTTGTACTTTTCCATAGCACTATCAAGAGCGCGTAAGCAGCCAAGATACGAGAAAACATAAAAGTTTTGAGGAACAGACTTTAGTTTGAAGTGAGCGCTCTTTTGTGTAACTCTGTCTCTTGTATCTTGTCTGCTTAAGCACTCTTAATAGTGTCCAAAGGTTTGAATGCGAAGCATTTCCCGGGAACGTCGGTTACTTTGGGCATATATTTATTTATTTAGCCGCCCATGACTTTGTGCTCTCCAGACCACATCGCTATTGAGATTTATACCGAAAATTGTATGAAATACCATGACTGCATGGCCAACATGAATGGCTGGTTAAATCATGAAAATCGTGACTAACTAGTCATGAATTGCACGGTTTACACATCATGGCCATGGTGCTCCTGCGGCAGTTTTTTTTTACTTGAAATATCCTGAAATTGGTACGATGAAGCATTTCTTCATGAAAAACACAACTGACCGGTGGTAATATGAAAATTTTTACGTGCAAATTGTATACAACAATGATTTAGATGTCACGCTCATGGTGCACTGACGGAAATTTTGCTAGCTTAATGTACAAGGAATTTGGTAATGCTTGTCGTGGCCTTATGAACGTAAATGACAAATGGTAATATGGAAATCGTGACATGTCATGTGCAAAATGACTTGCATGCCATGCTCATGGCACGCTTGTGACCAGTTAGCTACCTTGATACACCTTAAGTTTTGCATTGCGTGACTGCCAATGGTCCCTTAATTAGGGAAGCAATTACCGGGCTAATTCCAAGGGACAACGTATCAGCCCCCAAAATTACACCACGAGAGCACAGACAATTCAGAATCGGTCCTATTTGGCGCACCAGTGAACGCCGGCTGTGGTCCAGAGAAGAAGTCAGAGCGGAGAGCTGATAACAAAACAGAAATATTTTCTAAGATACGGCAGATAAAACAACACACAAATATGCATGGTCGGCAATAATCTAACACAAAACTTCTCCAATCACAATGTACTCTAAACGACGGGTACGCAACGCAACAAGATATACTCAGTAGAACGGGCACAAACAACATGCGCTACATTGCAATCATGCACTGGCTAACCAAGGCACATATAGACTAAATATTCGTCAAACAAATTCAATCCGAAGTTCTTGGAACAAAGCTTGAAAGTCTCTCTTCGAGGAAAGACTCACTCAAAGTCCGGTTCTGGTTGTCGTTCCACTGCTTCCGAAGTTCTCTTTCAGGAAACCTCGCGTCGTCAAATGTCCGGACTCCCATCACCGAACTTCTTCGCCAGTAACTCGCCGACCTCTCACACACTGCGACTGCAGAACACGTCTTCGCCCGCGGGCGATAAATACGCACCTTTCTTGTGCTTGTTCTTCAAGCCTTAACCCGCAGGTGGAAAACCTCTTATTACCTGCTTTGTCACTGAAGACATAAGCCTTCGCCTGCCGGCGGAAAAACTCTCATCTCCTGCCTATACGTACACTGCGTAAAGTCTTTTATCTCCTCATCACCACCATCCCCTGCTCGCTTATATACGTTCACCTTGGGTTCTGGAAGGTTCTAGCTGTTTAATTGGTGGTGGTGGTGGTAGTGGTTAGAAGATGAGAAAAGGCACCTAATTTCTGCAACCCGGTCGGGAGCATGGCGCAGTGCCTATGTTTAATTGGTGCGGCGCACAGTGAAGGCTGTGGAACAGTCGGGACCTCTCTCACAGCATGACGCAACTCTTTATCACCACGACCCTTTCCTTCGAGATTTTTTCAGAGATCGCTCAGCGACAGATGCGAGGAGGTTGGTCGGTAGAGCAGCGGTTTCGACAGGGGAGGGCGGCGAGACGGCGCGCACGAGGAGTCCTTTGATGTTTTTGTTTTTGTTTTTAGCGGCGAAGCTCCTTAAGACCTTACGATGTCCGCCGTCTCCCGTCTGTCCGTAACACGTCTTCATCTGTCTGACATTTCTGAACCATTTTCCATGTAACCTTCAACCTATAAGCTACAGAGGGCGCTGTGGTTAATTGTAGATGTGATGGCGCTGCTGGTAACGCTATATATATATATATATATATATATATATATATATGAGATCTAACAGACAGTAATGTCAAGAAATGTACAGGGGAAGTTATTGGAACCAATGGAAGGTAAATAAGAAGAAAAGTGGATGAAAAAATAACCAGCCGTGAGCAGGAATCGAACCTACGACCTTCGAATAACGCGTTCGAGCATCGAACGCGTTATTCAAACGTAATTCAAACGTACGTAACGAGCATCAAACGTAATTGACGTATATGTATTCCTTAAACACAGTATCGAGGTCACACATGAACTGATCTGTCAACAAAAATAAGCCCACATGGGAGTAAATGACTTGTCTTTTACACTCTAAAAAATCTAGTATTTGGGGAGTGTTTCTGCTATACAACAATAATTCTCATCCACTTCGAGTACTTTCTTCGCGCTAGCACTATGGCTCTGCTAGTACGCGGTCATGAACGGCGCGCGCTATCAGTGTGACATGGCATTCTTGACAGGACAGTGGCCAGCGCCGGCTTTTCAAGACAGGAAACGCGAGCAACATGGATAACAATTATTTTTGTGTACCCAAATACTCCATTTTTATTAGAGTGTGCTGCATGCCACAATGAAGTCTTTATAAACGGAGTCCGGAGGGAGTAAAAGCTCACTCCCCAAAAGGACAGGGTTTTTGGGTGGATTTAGGGGAAGATTTATTTGCATCCATCGGGGCACTTTTGCAGCTAAGTGTGGGAGTAAATTTTTACATCCACTGAAAAAAGAAAAAATACCCGTAGTCGTATCATGTGCAAGTGCATCATCAATTAAATCACCTTCGAAGCACAAAATATTGATCACTTGTACACAAACATGCACACAACGTTCGCGTAATATCACGACACTCACACTGCACGACAGCTCGCCCGTCACGCTGCAGATCTGCTCTTTAGTCGCCGGGTATATATAGGCAACGTATTTTCACCATCCACGTAACTCTGCGTAAACTCTGGTTTTACGAATAATTCAGCAATAAACATTCATGACAGAGGTAAAAATTAGGTCGCTGGCCTGATTGAAACCATTCAAGACGCATGCCTTGTATCCTAAAACCACCTAATATTGAATGATTTTTTAGCTATAGCGGAACTTAATTATCAGCTGGTGCTCAGTCACGTGGACAACATTTGCATTAGCATATACACTAAATACACTAAATCGTGCACGAAGCCCGAGCAGCCATACCGCGTTCTACCGCTTTATGCCTCTTTCCGGAGTATGGCACAGCTATACGATAAATATCAGCTGGCGATCACAGAATGCTTGCTGCTGTGCAGTTTTCGTCGTTATTATTTTTCACGCGCACAGGAATAGGTGTCCGCCATCCGCGCAGTTTAACCTACGCAGCAATAGACTTAAGCAAATGAGACCACCCCGCCACGGTGGTCTAGTGGCTAAGGACTGCTGACGCGCAGGTCGCGGGATCAAATCCCGGCTGTGGCAGCTGCATTTCCGATGGAGGCGGAAATGTCGTAGGCCCGTGTGCTCAGATTTGGGTGCGCGTTAAAGAACCCCAGGTGGTCAAAATTTCCGGAGCCCTCCACTACGGCGTCTCTCATAATCATATGGTGGTTTTGGGACGTTAAACCCCACAAATCACGTTATTATTATATTATTAAAATACCCTTGCTCAACGTGCGCAATAACCTCAACTGATAAAGATAGGGAAATATTGTTCCGTGTATACGAATGCAATCGATCAGCCAAGCTCCTTAGAAATTGGATGCAAACGACAATGCTCCTGATCTCGATACTGGCTTTCATGAAGACGGTAGGGTGGGCAGAGCTTCTGCTGGGCTCGGTGGCGCAAACGGCTGAGCGACAGTGTGCGGCGCGCGCAGAGCAGCGCGAGCCATCTACCGCAGTGCCTGCGCTTGCCCAGCGCTGAGAGCAACGGCGACGACGTCGGTGACCACGTGCTAGCCTAACGAGCCTCATTCTAAAAAATATAAAGTGGTGTTTGTGTGACGTGCGCTATAAGCTGACAGCGGTACCTGTGCAGAGATGGCCCCGAATGCAATCTTCGTGCATAAATTCTCTGCGCAAGCATCGCTCAGATTGATTGATTGATTGATTGATATGTGGGGTTTAACGTCCCAAAACCACTATATGATTATGAGAGACGCCGTAGTGGAGGGCTCCGGAAATTCAGACCACCTGGGGTTCTTTAACGTGCACCCAAATCTGAGCACACGGGCCTACAACATTTCCGCCTCCATCGGAAATGCAGCCGCCGCAGCCGGGATTCGAACCCGCGCCCTGCGGGTCAGCAGCCGAGTACCTTAGCCACTAGACCACCGCGGCGGGGCTATCGCTCAGACCCCGTCCACGACTTTCATATCACTTTCTATGCACGAAAGGGTCATATGCGCATTCGCCTTCACGTTGCCTCGTAATTTATGCTCGCCTCACTTGGTTCGTGATCGAGAGGCATTGACCGGCCTCGAAAGCAGCCCCAAGTCGAGCGGGACACGAACCTGTTGTCAGGCTGCTCTAATTAATGCGGCTACAAACGGGCTGCAGCTCCAATTGAATTTCGCTTCTCAATAAGAAGCGGCTGCTCCAGTGAGGCACATCATGCGGCACCATGTAATTTTCCCTGAAAGGAAACACAGCTTTGCGTTGTTAAAATCTAGCCGTACAAGACGGAAAATATTTGGCATCGCGCTGAGAGACGAGAAGGAAAAGGGCAGTGAAGGAAAGAAGACCGCCACGATGGGAGCACAAAGCCCACACAAACCTCCGGTGAACTTCTGAAAGATTATAACTGCGTCGCTAGTCTTGGAAAATTAAAAGCGATGCTGACAGCTTTGTGTGTGTCTCTTTCAACCTTCGGCAGAACGTAATTAGTGACAACAAAAGTTTTACACGCACCGTAAACAAACGAGGTCACCACAGTGGCCTTCGTGAAGAAAATGTTACTTTTGCGCCACCAAACAAATTTCGATGGCTCAGGCGTCATAGCTCTCAAGAGACGGAGTGGCGTGACTCTCGGCAAGATTTCAACCACGTGGCGTAACCCGGCACACGAGCAACCGGAATGCGGCTGAGGTATTGCTAGGTGGTTTATTAGTACCTGAAATGACCCTATCAATAAATGAAGGAAAGAAGAAGAAATGTAAGCGATCGCTTTTCTTTTGTTGGACAGAGTATTGATGCGAACAATCAAAGCACAGGTGACGTTATCAGTTGTACTTGTAGTGTTAATTGAATGATTCATTGATATGTGGTGTTTAACGTCCCGAAACCACCATTTATTTGATTATGAGACAGGCTGTATTATAGTGCTCCAGAAATTTCGACCACCTGGGGCTCTTTAACATGCACCGAAATCTGAGAAAACAGGCCTACAATATTCCCGCCTTCATCGGAAATGCAGCTGCCACAGCCGGGATTTGACCCCGCGACCTGCGGGTCAGCAGCCGAGTATCTTAGCCACTAGACCACCATGACGTACTTATAGTGTTAATGTGAAGAGGGAAAAGTGGACTAAAAGATGACTTGGCGCTTGCAGGAACCGAACCTACGACCTTCGAATAACGCGTCCAATGCTCTCAGAGGTGTCATTCGAAGGTCGCAGGTTCAATTTCTGCCAGCGGCAACTTTTCGGCTATTTTCCTTTCTTCACATTAACACTTCAAGTATTACTAATAACCTCGCTTATGCTTCCGTTGACATCATTCATACTACTGAAATGGCGCCACAAAGTAATACGAATGCACGTGAAAAAAAGAGGACATAAAACGCAAGCTGGTGACGCCGTTTCAATAAAGTATAGCGCAATGCAGGATCGGCCGAGTTTCGCGAATTGATTGATATGTGGGGTTTAACGTCCCAAAACCACTATATGATTATGAGAGACGCCGTAGTGGAGGGCTCCGGAAATTTAGACCACCTGGGGTTCTTTAACGTGCACCCAAATCTGAGCACACGGGCCTACAACATTTCCGCCTCCATCGGAAATGCAGCCGCCGCAGCCGGGATTCGAACCCGCGCCCTGCGGGTCAGCAGCCGAGTACCTTAGCCACTAGACCACCACGGCGGGGCGAGTTTCGCGAAACTGAGAATATTCCCGAGCTCTGGTGATACCCCCTTATGAACGAGTCAACAGGACAAACAAGTCAAATCCACCCTTCAGCGCACTGCGTTTCATTCGTTACGATGAAACCAGTCATCGCGTCAAGGACGGTCGACTAAAGTGGGCGGTGTTTTCAAACCAGAAGCATCTTCTTTCATTTATTTGTCGTTCGACTTAGTGCAGAAGTGCACCCATGTAATGAAGGTGTCAGAAACTTTTCGTGGCATTTTTTTAGAAGCCGGGGTGTTTAAATTTATTTTGATGCTTTCAATGCCTGCATTAAGTCTGTTTTAGAAAAATTAGCACGGTGGCCTCTGAGATCAGTACCGGCCGAGCGTCTTACAACATCGCGCCCGCAGCTAAGTTCGAGGCCACGTGTCGGTCAGTACATCCTAGCGAGGCCACGTGTCAGCCTGTACATTCAAGCGTGCTGCTCAGCTGGTGTGCGTCGTCTTTGCTGTCATCACCCGCTAGTCCCCGAGCACGTGCGGCAGGCTAATTAGCTATTTGGACCGCCGGTATCCTTCACTAGTTTGGCTAGGACATGCTATGACCAAGCTAATTACACAAAGCTATGGTAAGACCGAGGTAACTACGCTACAGCTTAAGAATTGATATGTGGGGTTTAACGTCCCAAAACCACCATATAATTATGACAGACGCCGCAGTGGAGAGCTCCGGAAGTTTCGACCACCCGAGGTTCTTTAACGTGCACCCAAATCTGAGCCCACGGGTCTACAACTTTTCCGCCTCCATCGGAAATGCAGCCGCCGCAGCCGGGATCCGAACCCACGACCTGTGCATCAGCAGCCGAGTAACTTAGCCACTAGACCATGGCACCGCGGCGGGGCGCGCAACAGCTTAAGAAGACCGGGCTGATGAAGCCATGTAAAGCTAGATCCGGGCTAATTAAAACATGATAGTTGATGAGATATAGCTAAACTATGCTAACTAACGCGACGTTAATTATGAACACGCCAAGCAAAACCATGCTAACTAACCCTTACTATTATTATGACAATCGTTCGCCTGCTAATCAGGATTACGCTTATTAGCCTATACGCCAATATTATTGCGTTTACTGAAACGTAGCTTTCCGACAAAATTCGGAACGAAGAATTGCTGTGCTGCGAAAAAAATACAAAATATATCGTTGTGACAGACGTGATAGATGTGGTGGTGGTGCTCTTCTTGCAGTGGATGAGAGAATTGAAAGCTACTCTGTTGCAATGGACTCGGTATTAGAAGCAACTTGGTGTGTCCTCAGCGTGGCTTTTAAAAAATTTGTCATTGGCGTATGTTACCGCCCACCATCCGGTTGCTCAAGTTTTTGCGACGACTTGCATGATTGTCTGAGTCACTTGAAAGTTTTGTTTGCCCGCGCAGCTGTAATTCTACTCAGCGATTTTATTTTTGCTAATTTTGTGTGGTCTAATTCTTACTCATATTGGTTGCCTAACTCAGTTGAAGCTCAGAATTTCATTCGCATCTGTTCTGATTTTGGTCTTACGTGACTTATCAATTTTCCAACTCGCGTTACGAATACTACATCATCCATTCTCGACCTTATTTTGACATCAGAACCAGATATCGTATCTTCTGTGACTAATGTTCCTGGTATCAGTGATCCCAAAATTATTCAAGCGCATATCTTACTACCATTCTCACGCACACCTAAACAGCTTAAAACAATAGGCGATTACAAAAAGGCTGACTTTGACTCAATAAACATTGATTTGGACTTTTTTTTTAGATAAGTTCTTACCCAAATACACCGGAAGATAGTTGTAGAGCAACTGGGACCTATTCAAGGCTATAGTATCCGAGCTAACTGTTAAATATATCCCCATTAAAAAAGTATTCTGTAATACTGGTGCTCCATGGTACAACAGATACGTTAACCATCTTTCTAACCGTAAGAAAAGGTTTTATTGTGCTGCTACCAAATCCCCCTTCTGATCAACATTGGTGAACTTACAAATCTTCTGCTGCTACTTATTTATTTGCACTAAAACATGCAAAGTTTTCCTTTTTCACAGAAACTCTACCAACTATACCGAAAAATAACCCTAGACAGTATTGGAATTTCGCGCGTGGCAGCGAGAATCGCGCTATAGCCTTGCTGACGGCTGATGGGCATCCCGTGCCCGACGTAGAATGCGCATCTCTACTAAACGACACATTCATAAAAGCTTTCTCACACCAGGTGACCATCAACAACCAAATCACTTTGCCTTCACCCCATTACCTACCCATGGACGCTATTTTCGTTACCTCCGTAGGTATTCGGCGGTCATTAAAAAACTTAAAACATCGTCATCATGTGGAGTTGATAGAATCAATTCTAAATTTCTGAAAAACACTGTTGAACACTGCTCTATTATCCTGTCATGCATTTTTTCACAGTCCTTGCAGCACTCTAGTCTTCCGGAAGACTGGCTGGTTGGTAAGATAGTGCCAGTTCACAAACCAGGGGTGACACACAATCCATTGAATTTCCGTCCGATATCGCTCACATCTGTCCCGTGCAAAATACTTGAGCATATCATTTTCACTCACCTTGTTAACTTTCTCGAGTTTAACCAGTATTTCACATTCTCCCAGCATGGCTTCCGTAAAAACTTCTCCTGTGAAACGAAGCTCTTCGTGATTACTAACGACCTGCAAGTCCTACTCGATTCTGGATTCACCACTGACTGTATAGTTTTAGATTATTCGAAGGCGTTTGACAAGGTTAGACACCAGCTATTACTTCTTAAGCTGAAACATTTCAATCTAGATCCTGACGTGCTTAACTAGATTCGAGCCTTTCTTTCTAACCGAACACAATTTGTTTCTGCTAACAGCGTTTGCTCCCCCGTCCAACTGGTGCTCTCGGGCGTCCCCCAAGGCTGTGTGTTGGGATCCTTGCTATTCATAATTTTCATGAATGACTTGCCAACTAACGTCTCATCAAATGTATGCCTATTCGCTGATGATTGCGTAATTTATCAAAAAAAATAAGTAACGAAGAAGTTACCTCGCTTCAGGAGGATCTAAATAACATATTCACCTGGTGCCAATAATGGAACATGGAACTGATCATTTCTAAATGCAAAGCAATGCGTGTGTGCCGCACTTCACTTGTTTGTCCACAGTATCATCTTAACAATACCTAACTCGAGGCTGTTTCGTCTTACAAATATCTCGGTGTTCATATTTCTAATAACCTGACATTGAACCATCATCTGAAGTACATTATTGCCAAAGCTAACCATAAACTCGGGTATTTTCGCAGAAACTTCTACATGGCACCTTCATCCCTTAAGAAGCTTCTTTACAGTACCTACATTCGTCCATCGCTTGAATACGCATCATTCATATGGGATCCTGGTGGCACTACACTAACATAAGAATTGGAAGCAGTTCAGAATCATGTAGTTCGCTTGATCTTGTCCAATTATACACGCACGGCCAGTGTTACGCTAATGAAATCTCAGCTCAACCTTTCTGAACTCGCCATTCGGCGTAAAATAGTCCAGCTAAGTCTCTTTCATAAGCTTTATTATCATAACAATAGCCTTCGCGAAGGTTTCGTTAAACCATGCAGAACCACAACCCATTTGCACGCTTTCATTCCAAGAACTACATCTCAATGGAATCTATTCACACGATCAGCTACCGCAATCACCAACACATCACGTTTTAAGGCTTTTTTTTACAAAACATGTTTGGCGCTACTTGATTTCTGCTTTGTGTTCTATATATATATATATATATATATATATATATATATATATATATATATATATATATATATATATATATATATATATATATATAGAACACAAAGACTGACGTTTCGGCCGCGGGACCGGCCTTCGTCACTCCGACAAAGGCCGGTCCCGCGGCCGAAACGTCAGTCCTTTACAAAACAATTTTTCCTACGTGCTTGATTTTTTTGAACTTTTACTTCCGGGTCCTATGTTAGCACTTCATTGTTTATATATATATATATATATATATATATATATATATATATATATATATATATATATATGCTGCTTGATTTTTTTGAACTTTTACTTCCGGGTCCTATGTTAGCACTTCATTGTTTATATATATATATATATATATATTATGACGACGGACTCGGTTGTAACGAGGTTTATTCGTCGTGAACTCGGGAACGAACAAGCGCAACGGACCCGACAAAGAACGCTCGTGCCAAGAAGATGATGATTGTCAGCCAGAACATATGATGATGATTGACTGCTGTTGAGATGAGGATGAAGCGCATAATAGATGCCTACACTGATTCCCCCCCCCCCCCCGTGGAAGCGGCCAGCCTGGCCGCTGCGGGCGGGTAGTCAAGGTGACGAGGAACGTCGTGTGAAAAGCTTCATGCGGGAAACGTGTACAATTGTCGTGATGATGTCGCCTTACGTGCGTCTACTTGTGCAGGTTTTGGCGTGGTTCTTCGCGGACGCAGCAGCGGCCTATGTTATTGCTGGACAACACTATCAATGGACCCCGATGGAGAATGCGCACCAGCCCTCGAAGGAACTCAACCACTGCGCATCTAGATCAACGCCAGTGGCGTCAACGATGCTGTGCCACGTGGACTTCGTCGACTGCGCACCCCCGTGGAGCACGATGACGTCCTCCTCCTCCCCGATAGCAAGCTGCCCGGAGCATATAAAAGCAAGGGCCATGGTCTCGACCTTCAGTGGACGCGGCAGCAACGCCGTGATGATGTCGCCTTACGTGCGTCTACTTGTGCAGGTTGGTGATCGAAAGTATGGTTTTCGTAGTAACTGTACCTGCCTGATTGTGCTGCCGTGTCCACACACTGTTCTTGGTTGCTTAAATGACTGTGTTTCAGTTGTAAGCCTGTTACTGAAGTTGTCCGGTGACGTAGAGGAAAATCCTGGGCCCGAGGTTGAAAAAATGCTGGAGGAAATATTAAGTAACCAGACTAAACTACTAGCAAAAGTTAATGAAATTCAGGCCAAGCAGACATCTACGGATGCCAGCATTTCCGACATGCATGTTAGGCTCCAGACTATTGAAAAACAACTTGAAGGGTTGGGTGAAATACAGAGCCGGCTTACAATGATAGAATCAAGTGTTGGTCGCCATGACAGTGAATTGACGGCTCTTGCCAGGCAGATCGATGACTTAGATAATCGTTCTAGACGCAACAACCTTTTAGTACGCGGAGTGGAAGAAGAAGAATTTGAGGATGAGGCAGTACTCTTAAGCAAGGTGAATGACGATATCTTTGACAAACTACTTGGCTCAAAGTGTAGCTCCATTGAGAGAATTCACCGTCTAGGAAAGAAAATACCTGGAAGAAGCCGTCCAGTCATCTTGAAAGTAGGAGACTTCAGGGACAAAACCAAAATACTGAAAAACTGCCGCAACCTCAAGGGGACACAATTCAGTATCAGCGAAGATTACTCTAAACGAGTAGTTGAAATCAGAAAACAACTATGGATTTCATCAGCGGATGAAAGAGCAAAGGGAGCAAAGGTTAAACTAATCATCGATAAATTGAAAGTAAACAACGTTCTCTATGGCTGGAATGAGGTTACCAACGAGCGATTCAGGTATGCTAGCCCAGGTATTACCAGCTCTGACTGACGCCAATCGAGACCGACCGCATCTGTTAAGGTTATTAATGTAAACGCCAGAAGTTTGCTGAATAAAGCTGATGCAGTTGAAGCCGCAATCCTGGAGCATGAACCGGATATAATGGTCGTAACAGAGACTTGGTTACACACGGATGTAGCAGATTTTGAAGTAACACCTACAGGTTACACAATTGTTAGAAAAGACCGGCAAGGAAGAGGTGGTGGAATTGCGTTTCTTATTAAAGACAACATTAGGTTTTCAGTGTTGGATGATAACTATGACATAGAAATGTTGTGGATTAGGTGTGGGTTCAGCGAGCGAACTGTGTATATTGGTGGGATTTATAGAGCGCCAAATTCCTCTCTTGATATAATCGCAAAGCTAAGAAATTTTATGGATTCTAATTTTAGCCTCCAAGATAACGTATTATTATTAGGGGACTTCAATCTTCCGGATATTAATTGGCTATCCCAGTCTCCTGGATCGGAACAGGTTGCAAGTGCTGAGCAACTACTGGAGCTGGCATTCTGCTACGGGCTAACGCAAACTGTCACTGAATTTACTCGGATAGGGACTACAAGGTCATCTATCCTTGATTTGGTTTTTGTGTCCCCAAAGCTGTTGCCGTTACTCAGCCGTTGTGAAGTTGTAGAAGGCCTATCCGACCACAGAATGGTAGTAACGCACCTAACATTGTCCCCAGACACCTTGGGTAAACCCACACTTAGCACTGTATTGAATTTTATGGCGGCTGATGATGTGTCTATTCTGGACTATCTTGAAAGGTCCTTTGATGAATTTCAGGTCCTTTACAACACTGACTGCAGCACTGATAGGCTATGGCATTTCTTTTCAATTGTTGTAGGGAAGTGCATAGACAGCTATGTACCTAGGATTAGAAAACGCATTTGTAAAACCAATCCCTGGATCACCAGAGAAATCATTCATACAAAAAGAAAACTAAAACGGAAACGGAAATCTTGTGCAAAAAATTGTACCCCTGAAGGAACAGCTTGCATTTCTTCAATGAGACAAGAACTGAAACGTCTGATCAAGCAGTCCAAGGATCGGTTTTTCAATGTGACATTGACGAAATACTTGAAGGAAGCCCCCTCAAGGTTTTGGCGCTTTGTAACTCCCCCAGCAAGCTCTCCGAGGCCACCTGAAATTACTCAACAACGTGTTGATGATTTCAATTCTTTTTTTGCTTCTGTGTTTACTCAAGATAATGGCATTTTGCCCGAGTTTTCTACGTCACCATTGCAGCGGCCGATCGATGATGTGGTAATTAGCGAAGAGGGTGTCCTAAATCTTTTACTTAATATAAATACAAGAAAAACCCCCGGCCCTGATGGTATACCAAACGAATTTCTGTACAGATACGCTGAATGGGCGGCTCGCTTCCTTACAAAAATATTTCAGTCGTCCCTGCGCAGTGGCTCTTTCCCACTAGCGTGGAAGCAGGCTAAAATTACCCCTGTTCACAAAAGTGGCTCCTCTCGAGACGAGCGCAACTACCGTCCTATTTCGCTTATCAGTACATGTTCAAAGATACTCGAGCACATTATTAACAAACACTTGATGTCCTATCTTGATACGCACAATCTATTATCTTCGAAGCAGCATGGCTTCCGCCGAGGCTTATCTACAACAACTCAGTTAATCGGATTTGTTCATGATCTTTCAAAAACAATCAATTTGCGTGGTCAAACTGATGTGGTATATTTGGATTTCGCAAAAGCATTTGATAAAGTGTCGCACTCAAAGCTCCTGTTTAAAATTGACAAAACGTTTCAAAATAATCACTTGACAAAATGGTTTTCATCCTATCTCAGCTGCCGTCAGCAGTTTGTTCAAATAAACAATAAACAGTCTAGAGCAGTTGCAGTGAATTCTGGAGTTCCCCAGGGGAGCGTGCTGGGTCCCCTTTTATTTTTGTTATATATAAATGACCTACCAAACCGCGTTACGGTCCCGATAAGGTTGTTTGCCGATGACTGTGTTGTTTATAGTAGAATCGAGACTGAACATGACCAAGTTATTCTAAACAACAATCTTCAAAAAATAAAGGATTGGTGCGAAGAATGGCAAATGAGTTTGAACACAGAAAAAACAGTCTTTATGACTATAACTAGAAAGAAAGCACCTCTAGATTACAACTACCAGATTGGCAATGGTTTCCTCAAGCGTGTACAAAACTATAAATATCTTGGGTTATGGTTCACACCCGACCTCCGGTGGAACACTCATATTGATAATGTATGCTCCAGGGCTACCAAGGCATTGTATAGCCTTAGACGTAACCTTTATACCGCCCCATCTGATATAAAGTGTCTTGCTTACAAAACTCTTGTCAGACCTATTATCGAATATTCTAAAATTGTCTGGGACCCTTACACAAAGACAAACTGCAATAAAATAACAAAAATACAGCGACTTGGTGCGAGATTTATTTTTAATAAATATAGCCGACATCATTCTCCTACTGAACTCTGTAAAAAAGCTGGACTGGATAGTCCTGAACTTAGGACGAGGATTGAGCGTCTGAAATTCCTCTTCCAGTTAATTCATAATCAATTTAAACTAAACTATTCAGATTACTTCCAGGTCAACACACAAGAACACTCCAGACATCGCCATAATATGTATATACCACCCCTAGTCCCACGTAACGATTGCTTTAAGTTCAGTTACTTTCCACGTGCTATTGAAGATTGGAATATGCTGCCAGAGTCTATAATTGGTTGTTCCTCGCTTACATCATTTGAACAGAATCTAAAACGTTTATTTTCCGAATAACAGTGACATATGTTTTTTTTGCGTGTGTGTGTACTTTTTGTTGGTTGCATGATCCTGCAGTAGTTGTCTTTCAAATCTTCAGCGCGGTGCAAAAGTGCCGCCTCAAATGCGTCATGTGCTGTTCTGCGCGTATGTATTGCATCGCATGTGTGTTCCATTTATGTATGTTATGTATAACTTCGAGTTGCTGGTCACAATAATACCGAGAAATTATCTCGAGACCTGTACGGTACTTCTGTTTTGCAAATAATTGTTTGTACTTCCACCCTGTAACGGCCCACTTCTGGGCTAACAGTATAAATAAATGAAATGAAATGAAATGAATTTCGGTGCTGCGGTAACGGCGGTCAGTTGGCACGACAAGAGGCGTCACACGATAGTTGACAGGTGAAGTCTGCTCTAAAATAACATATGGGCCGATGAATCGAGGCTGGAACTTGTCGCAGAGACCAGGTGTGCGAATTGGTGTCAATAGCAGCACCTCGTCACCCGGTCGGAATGATACCACACGATGAGAGGTGTCATAGACGGCCTTCCTTGCTTGTTGCGTAGCTTCCGTGTTCATACGAGCATGCTGGCGGCACTGGGCAAGGCGAGAAATATATTCTTCACAAGAAGATGGTGATGTAGGGTCATTGCTGGTGAAGAAGGAAACATCGATAAAGAAAGTAGGTGAACGTCCGTAAACGAGATAAAACGGTGAGTAGCCTGTTGTGCGCTGAACAGCGGTGTTGTAGGCGAAAGTGAGGAACGGTAGAAGTTTATCCCAGTTTCTGTAATCCGGTTGAATGTATACGGCGATCATGTCGGCAAGGGTTCGATGAAATCTCTCGGTCAGACCATTTGTTTGAGGATGGTAGCTAGACGCCATTTTGTGTGTGGTACCAGAAACGCGAAGAACTTCACCTAAAAGCTGTGATAAGAACACCTTTCCACGGTCACTCAGAAGTACACGAGGTGCACCATGACGTAGTATTATGGCCTGAAGGACGAAGTCAGCAACTTCCGATGCTGAACCAGTAGCTACTGAAGTTGTCTCGGCGTAGCGTGTTATATGATCTACGGCGGTGACTATCCATCTATTTCCAGCACCAGTAACAGGAAGGGGTCCATAAAGATCGACACCGACGACCTCGAAAGGTGTTGTAGGGCACGTCATTGGCTGTAACTGTCCAGCTGGGGGAGATGTCGGAAGTTTGCGAAGTTGGCATGGAGAGCAGGAACCCACGTACTTTGCTACGCTGGTAGAAATCCCAGGCCAATAAAAGCGGCTTCGAATGCGGTCGTAGGTTTTGTGAAAGCCTAGGTGGCCAGCAGTCAAATCGTCATGAAAAGCGTTAAGTACATGATGTTGAAGAGCGCGTGGCAGAACAGGTACCCAGCGTTGCCCGTCAGGATGATATATGTGACGATACAGCACACCGTCCTGAAACTTGAAGTGCTCGAGTTGTCGACGAAGGCGTGCATTGGGTGGACGCGTAGCTCCTGAAAGGTGGTCTATAATGCGCCGACAATACGGGCAGCCTGCTGGCGAGAACTGAAGGGTTGTTCATCGTCGATTGGCGGTTGGTACAGCGAGGCGAGGAAGGCAACAGAAGTGGGAGTCACGTCCGCACTGGTGTCGTTGGAGGTGGCAGCTGGAGTGTCGAACGACGCCGTAGGTAGTGGGCAACGAGAAAGAGCGTCGGCGTCTTGATGTTTTTTGCCCGATTTATAAATCATCTCAAACTGATACTCCTGTAGGCGTAAAATCCAACGACTTAAGCGTCCGGACAAGTTCTTCATTGTAGAAAGCCAGCATAAGGCGTGGTGGTCCGTTACGATGGTGAATTGACGGCCGTACAGATAAGGACGGAACTTTTGAATGGACCAAACCACAGCGAGGCACTCCTGCTCAGTGATGGTATAGTTTTTTTCGGTAGAAGTTAGCACTCGGCTAGCGTATGCGATGACCCTTTCCCGTCCAGAGTTATCGCGTTGGAGGAGAACAGCACCTATACCACAACCGCTGGCGTCGGTATGCAGGAGTGTTGGGGCGGTGTCATCAAAATGGCAGAGTACAGGCTCTGACGTCAAAGCTTTCTTCAATAGGTGAAACGCCGGCTGACATTCCTCGGACCACACAAAGGGTGCATTAGATGCAAGTAGTTTGTGAAGTGGCGCAGCTATTGAAGCGAAATTTTGTATGAAGCGACGAAAATATGATACGAGGCCAAGAAAACTTCGCAAATCCTTAAGTCTTGTGGGGGATGGAAATCGAAGGACGGCAGCGATCTTTCCGGGGTCAGGGCGAATACCGTCCTTGCTCACGACATGACCGAGAACCTTGATGGATTTGGTGGCGAAACGGCACTTCTTAGTGTTGAGCTGCAGACCCGCACCGGTGAGGCATGTTAGGATGTCATCCAAGCGGCTCAGGTGCTGAGAAAACGTTGATGAAAAGATGATAATGTCATCAAGGTAGCAGAGACACGTCTTCCATTTCAGACCACGCAGGACGGTGTCGATCATGCGTTCAAACGTCGCGGGCGCATTGCAGAGCCCGAAAGGCATCAAGTTAAATTCGTATAGGCCATCGGGGGTTGCAAATGCCGTTTTTTCTTTGTCGTCATCGTGCATGGGAATTTGCCAATATCCCGAACGCAAATCAAGGCTAGAAAAGTATTCGGCGCCTTGCAGTGAATCAAGGGCGTCGTCGATGCGTGGCATGGGGTATACGTCCTTGCGTGTGATGTTGTTAAGTGCTCGGTAATCAACGCAAAAGCGCACGGAGCCATCTTTTTTTCGTACGAAAACAACAGGGGATAACCAGGGGCTAGTTGATGGACGAATTATTTCTCGTTGGAGCATGTCAGCGACGTTTTCCTCGATGATTTTTTGCTCAGCGAGAGACACGAGGTACGGGCGGCGATGTACAATAGATGTTCCCTCCGTCTGAATGCGATGCGCTGCAGTGGTAGTTCGGCCCAACGTTGAGGAGCAGGTGTCGAAAGAATCGGCGTGTTTCGTTAATAACGCAAGCAACTGCTGCGCCTGCATAGCTGTTAAGTCATCACTGATAAGAGCTGTGAAGGGAGAGGATGAGGCAGGCTTACTCATAGAACGGTCGTTGGTAGAGACAGGGTTAAGTGGCTGACAGGCTCAGCATCCACAACACAGGTTACTGCAGTGCCCTCTGGCAGGAGAACTTTCTCTGGCGTTTCATTCGTAGAAATGACGAGCGCGGAGCCATGGTGAAATCGTACGACACCTGATGCAAGGGCTATGCCTTTTGCGACGCAAGTCGACGAAGGGGACACCAAGACGTCACCGTGGTCGATGTCCTTAGAGATCAGGGT
Organism: Rhipicephalus annulatus; assembly: GCA_013436015.1. NCBI lineage: Eukaryota > Metazoa > Arthropoda > Arachnida > Ixodida > Ixodidae > Rhipicephalus > Rhipicephalus annulatus. The sequence continues at coordinate 259,742 of WOVY01011474.1, forward strand.
CACAATTCGTTCTTGATGTGGCGGTAGTTCGAGATCTTCGCGAGCGAACAGGCGTAGAGGCTTGTAGACGCCTTCGTCGAACATGGAGTCCGTATTAGTTAGGTGCAGAATCTGTTCACCACAACATATAGCGGCTAAAGAAGAAGATAGGAAGTCCCACCCTAGAATTAGCTGGTGAGAGCACCGGGTAAGCACAGTGAACTCGATGTAATGCAAAATGTCATCAATAAACACACGAGCAGTACAAAGAGCAAAAGGGCGGACAGCGTTCCCCTGGGCTTCGACTAGATTGGGTCCATTATAAGGTGTCATTACTTTTTTCAGACGTTTGCACAAATCATACCTAATCACAGAAACTGTAGCACCGGTGTCCACCAAAGCGTCCACGAGAACTCCTTCCAACGTAAGAGAAACCATGTGAACGGGCGTGCTGGAGGAATATGAGTCCTACTGTTACATGCCTTTCTCCTCCGAAAACTGCATCATTTAGTTTTCCGACCGGTTGTCAGTAGTAAACGAGGCTGGCCGAAGAAGAGAGGAGGAGCGACAGAAGGGCGAAGGTGATTGGCGTCGGCTTGAACGGTAAGTGTTCCGCGTCTCAGTCGACGCGAGCGGAGATGGAGACCGCTGCTGTCCAGATGAATAACGCCGAGCGTAAGAATCCCCTCTGGAAAAGTCCCGTTCGCGCATGTCGTACCCTCGACGCTCGTCCTGCTGGCGCTTGCGGCAGAAGCGTGATATATGGCCACGATATCCACAGTAAAAGCATGTTGGGCGAGACGGGCGCCAAGGCGGGTAGTAGAGGGCGTTCGGCACACCGGGAGATAGCGCACTCAAGTGGACTGACGGAGGGTCGGGTGGGATTGGCCGGAAGTGGACCGGTGGTGCAGCAGCAACCGGCGTGAATGATGGCAGCGGTGAAGTAGAGTTTACGTTGCGAGGAGGCGCGGCCGCAACTTGCGCGTACGTTGGAGGGCTAGACGGAGGTGGCTGGACGTAGGCTGGACCGGTGAATGATGTTAGTTCCTCCCTTACGATGTCACGGAGGCCCGTGCTTGAAGGCTGTGTGACAGATGGAGAAGGTTGTGAGATGCCCATTGATTGAAGTTCTTCTCGTATGATCTCCCGTATTATGTCACGCAGGTTCCGGTCTGCGGTACGGTGTTCACTATTGCCCGACTGAAGGCGAACAGAATCAAGTTCGTCGAGACGCTGACACGTAGAGACGACGTCAGTGACAGTAGAAGGATTCTGGGCAACAAGGGCATTGTAGGCAATGCTTCCGATGCCCTTCAGGATGTGGCGCAGTTTGTCCGACTCGGACATCGAAGAATGGACGCGCCGGCAAAGCGCAAGGACATCCTCGATATAAGATGTGTATGACTCGCCGAGATGTTGTTGGCGAGTATCTAGGGCCCTCCTCGCTAGAGCGGATCGAACGGCTGGCGTGCCGAATACTTGGCGAAGCTGCTGCTTGAAGGCAGGCCAGTCGGTGAGGTCGATCTCATGGTTCAAGAACCATGTCTTGGCAACGCCCGTGAGATAAAGCGATACTCGGCGGAGCTTGTTAGAGTCGTCCCAGTGATTAGTTGCGCTTACCCGCTCGTAGTTATCGAGCCAGTCCTCCACATCTTCGCCGCGGAGACCAGCGAAGATCGGAGGGTCACACTGGTGGTTTACGATGTAAAGAGGAGGGGCTTGAGGCGCAGTGACGGCTTGCGGCGCAGAGACGGGAGCAGAAAGGGCATCCACCCACTCACTCTGAGACATGTTGGCGGACTGAGGGTCCAAGCGGTGGCCTGAACGGAGCTCCAGCGAGTAGGCGTTGTAAGGAGAGGTACTGGAAACGTCAATCCACCTCCACCACGTATGACGACTCGGTTGTAACGAGGTTTATTCGTCGTGAACTCGGGAACGAACAAGCGCAACGGACCCGACAAAGAAGCGCTCGTGCCAAGATGATGATTGTCAGCCAGAACATATGATGATGATTGACTGCTGTTCAGATGAGGATGAAGCGCATAATAGATGCGTACAATATATATATATATATATATATATATATATATATATATATATATATATATATATATATATATATATATATATATATATATAAGGTGTGTGTTTGTGTCTCATGTCCTCTTTGTTGTTGTTTTTTGTTCTTGAGATTGTTTGTTGTTGTTTGCTTATAGTGCTTCAACATGTACTACCTGCATTATCGCTACTGCTACGTTGTCTTTGTTGACGTAGTTTAGATATAACGTAGTTCTGTATTATTCTGCCAATTATTGAAATTTAGTTATTGTATATATTTATCAAGTGTTGTTTCCCAGTTTTTACATGTAACATGCCCCTCCCCTCTCTAATGTGAAAACCCTGAGGGTATAATATATAAATAAATAAATACTGATCATCGCCTTGTTAATTGGGCCCGAGATAATTGTTTTAGTTGAAGCCTTATCAATGAAGACATGACAGCTCAGTGCAATTCTCATTAAGTCTCAGTGAATTAGTTCAATGAGCTTAAGACAGAGCTGATGCGGTTTTTACTATGGAGCCGATCACGCACATGAGCAGACGACGAACTTGAAACGCTGCAAGAAGCTAGGTTATCACAAGCTCCTCTATGGCTCCATCCTTGCACAAGTAGTGTAAGCTCACCAACTTATTTTATATGCAAAGAAGTGGCTGCCGCTTATTGTTCACCGCATAAAATGCTTGACAGTCGCATCAGCACCATCACAGTCCCGAGGGGAACTCGAGTCCTTCTCAGAATCAACGCGCTTGTAACCGAGTTCACGCGTCCATCAGTTTGACTGACAGACGCCCGCGGTGAAGATTGGGTACGCCCACCACGTTTGCTCTACCCGAGTAGCAGTACACACGTTGAGCGGCCCGATTGATCTATCAGCTTTATTGCCCAGACTATGCACACATGCACGCAGAAGTGAAACAGGTATCACCACGTGGCTACGATGTTTTCAATTGAGTTTCACAGCGCTCACGACATCACCAACCACAGCCGCGTTGCCGCCAGGACGCGAGCGCCCCTGGTGACCACCTGTCCTTATATTTATCTGCAATATTTGATAGGAGTGAAAGAAACACAAGAGTGCTGCGTGTGCCCCCTTGCTGCCTTCGAGTGTGGAAATTTTCATACTGCAGGTGGAACGAAAGAACCTGACCGAAATAGGACAAACGCCCACGAACACGCCTGCGGGAGGCGGATGTTGAGTTGGCAAAAATATAGCGCGGCAATCCCGCTGACGTCGCTGCACTATTAAAATTAAAATGTTGACGCAGTGGCGACGCTGATGTTCGCACCCGGTGTTTCTCTGATAACCGCCGCAAATGTCCCACATGCGTTTCCAACGCCACGCGCGTTATTGTTGCCATTTTTATCAACGCTGCTATCACGCGCTCCGCACTGTCTTTATGCTTGGCCGCCGCAGAGCGAACTCGTCTGCCCGAGAAGCTCGGGCCATCCCGCTTAGCACCCCAGTTGGCGGTTCTTAGAAGTTGGCAGCACTGTCTGCTGATTGATTGATATGTGGGGTTTAACGTTCCAAAACCACCTTTTGATGAAGAGAGACGCAGTACTGGAGCGCTCCGGAAATTTCAACCACCTGGGGTTCCTTAAGGCGCACCCAAATCTGAGCAGACGGGCCTACAGCATTTCCAACTCCATTGAAAATGCAGCCGCCGCAGCCGAGATTTGATCCCGTGACCTGCGGGTCAGCTGCCGAGTACCTAAGCCACTAGACCACCGCGGCGGGGCGATCACTGTCTGTTAGTTCCTGTTGATAAATAAGAAATAAAAATAACAGCTTACTGCATCTCGTATTTTAACGCAGATAACGAATATGATTTTTCAAACTGAACGTGACAGTTAATACATCTTCGTAACATGACAAATATCACGCTCTATTTACCAGATGATGGCTTTGTGATAAGTGATAGACCAAGGTGACCATTTAGGCAGCACAAATTTGTTAAGCGATACAGGCAGCATTGTTTTTCGATGCGCCCCGCCGCGGTAGTCTAGTGGCTAAGGTACTCGGCTGCTGACCCGCAGGTCGCGGGTTCCAATCCCGGCTGCGGCAGCTGCATTTCCGATGGAGGCGGAAATGTCGTAGGCCCGTGTGCTCAGATTTGGGTGCGCGTTAAAGAACCCCAGGTGGTCAAAATTTCCGGAGCCCTCTACTACGGCGTCTCTCATAATCATATGGTGGTTTTGGGACGTTAAACCCCACAAATCAATCAATTCATCATCATCATCATCATCATCATTTATTTTACCCTTAAGGGCCTGCCCCGCCGCGGTGGTCTAGTGGCTAAGGTACTCGGCTGCTGACCCGCAGGTCGCGGGTTCGATTCCCGGCTGCGGCGGCTGCATTTCCAATGGAGGCGGAAATGTTGTAGGCCCGTGTGCTCAGATTTGGGCGCACGTTAAAGAACCCCAGGTGGTCGAAATTTCCGGAGCCCTCCACTACGGCGTCTCTCATAATCATATGGTGGTTTTGGGACGTTAAACCCCACAAATCAATCTACCCTTAAGGGCCTCTCTCGGGGCATTACATAAGGGGGGGGGGGGGGAACAATCCAAGTACAAATTTCAATGAAAATGCAGTTCATGGTTACAGTTTTTCAATTACTAAAACATACAGGTAGCAACAAAAAACAAAAAGAAAACAGAGCATGTCAAACGAAATATTCAACAGTCAATTCGCGGTCCAAAATATACAGGCGGCAGAGAACAAACAACAAAGGAAAGACAAACAGCGATTAAGAGTCAAGGGTAGCTAGTAATAAATCTCTAAATTTAAAAGCAACTTTTTCGCTGACAATAGCATCCGTCAAACTGTTCCACTCATCGACAGCCGTAGGAAGAAATGATTTATTAAAAGCGTTAGTAGAACCAAACAGACGTTGGATACTCAGGGAATTAAATAGGCGACGAGATGTTCGGACAGGCGGAAGTAAAAGTGAGCCATGTAGGCGAGGAAAGCTGTAGTAAAGTTTGTGAAAGAGACAGAGACGTGAAATTTTGCGTCGAGCTGACAAAACAGGGAGACCGAGGGATGATTTGATTTGACTGATGCTTGCTCTTTTGTCGTAATTTGCGGAGATGAATCTGGCGGCACGATTTTGGACGGATTCAAGAATGTTAATAAGGTATATCTGATGAGGGCTCCAAATTGAAGATGCGTATTCCATTTTAGTACGAAAAAAAGTTTCAAAGGCCAATTTGCGAAGGCTTGCAGGTGATAATGACAATGATCTCCTAAGATAGCCAAGAGTTTTTGAGGCATCGGCAACTAGTTTGGTAATATGCTCGGTCCAGGTTAGTCTGCTTGTAATTACAACGCCCAGGTATCGGTAAGAATCCACTTGGGATAACACAGTTGAGTTTAATGAGTACGGGTGGATGACGTTAGTGTGTTTTCGTGAGACAGGCATGAACTTACATTTGGAAGTATTCGGCCTCATCCTCCACTGGGTGCACCAGTTATCAATGATGTGTAAATCTTGCTGTAGTATTAGCTTATCTTCGGGAGTTGATATACGACGGTAGATGACGCAATCGTCAGCAAAAAGCCGAACCGTTGATGAAATGCCGGAAGGAAGGTCATTTACGTAGATTAAAAAGAGGAGCGGGCCGAGAACCGAGCCCTGAGGGACGCCAGAGATTACTGGAGTAGTATCAGAATGGGCACCACCGATAACAGTGAATTGCGACCGGTGGGTTAGGAAGCACTTAATCCATGATAAGGTCAGGGGATCGAGGGAAAGTGAAGAAAGTTTGTTGATTAGTCGTTGGTGAGGGACGAGATCGAAGGCTTTTGAAAAGTCGACAAAAATAACATCAGTCTGAAATGACGAATCAAGGTTGAGATGAAGATCAGTCGTAAATTCAAAAAGTTGAGTTTCGCATGAGAGCCCTGAACGAAAACCATGCTGCTTATGAAAAAAGAAAGAGTGATCATCGAGGTGACGAGCAACATGTGAATATATTATGTGTTCCATAAGTTTGCAAGCGATACACGTTAGTGAAATGGGGCGATAGTTAGATGAGTCAGATCGCTTGCCAGACTTGAAAACTGGTACAACCTTCCCAAGTTTCCAATCATCTGGGATAAAACCTTCAGAAATGGACTGTTTAAAAATTATCTCCAAAAATTTGCTAGAAATGCTTTTAGTAGCCTTTAAAACTTTGGCAGGAATATTGTCAGGTCCGGGGGAGCTGGATATTTTTAATTTCTTTATCAGATTGCTGATGCCTTCGGAGGTAATCTCAATGGGCGGCATTTGTGAAAAATTAGATCTCGGCATGACTGGAATACTATGAAGTGGTTCAGAAGTGAAGACTGAAGTGAAGAAAGTATTCATAACGTCCGCCTGCTGTGGGAGAGGAACGTGAGAACCATCGGAGTTGGTTAAGGATATATTGTGCGTGTTATTTTTAGGGTTGAGAAGTTTCCAAAACTTCTTTGGATTAGTTGGGGCAATGTTAAGCAAGTGTTTTTCGATGCGAAGCATCTCTTGTTTGGGTATATGTCCCGCTGCGCAACTCACGCTAAGCATGCGCAACTTTCCTCTTTCCCTCTCCCCAACAGCTATCGTTACTCTCTCCAGTTCTCTCCTACCACCTCCTTGCGCTTAACTTGCGCTCGCTCCCCCTTTTCTTTCCTCTAAGCATCCCTTGCAGCAGCGTTGACACCGCCACTGCGCATGCGCGTCCCCTCCCCTCTCTTTTTTCTACTCTCCCCCTCTCTCACCTCACAACGCCGATGCAGGCAGCGTCGGCATTGGACCTCGACTTGCAAGGTCAGACGCTGCACCATGCTCCCTATCGGGCTGCAGAAATTATGCGTCTTTTCTTTCTTCTAACCACAACTACCACCACTTGCAAGGTAGTGCTGATAAGCGATTTCCCTTATGCGTTGTTGAAAAGTGAAAATTCGCAGCCAGCGCGTTAACTAAAAGTGGACTGCGGATCTCTGTATCTAATCGGAATCTTCTGTCGCTCACTGCCCATTAGCAGCGATTGGAATGTTCCAGTAGCAAACACCGGTCCATAACTGCATGCTTTGCGCCTCCCCAGGTTTCTCTTCTGCGCGACGCCGCGATGAGCGCAAGTGACAACGTCGCCGGCAGTGTAAGCGTTCGCATCTACACATGGTTCTCTTTAGCGTGAGATAGCGTAATTCTTTTTTCTCCCGCTACTGTTTGTTTCGTTTATTCGGGAAGTGCGCAGAATCGAGAAAGGGATTTTGCGGTCCTTCAAAATCTAGCGCAGCGTTGCCGGAACCTACCGCCGCCTGCGCGTGCGAAAAGTCTGACGGTAGTCCGAGCAATGCAAGCGAGGATATTGGAAGAAAGGAAGGGGAAACACTCGAGCAGGCAGAGCGAGAAAGTTCCAAGGAGTGTCACATAACAGAAGCCATCGCTGGGGAACAAAAAATTCGGCAGATCCCACGTACCTTGGAATTGACGTTATGCGAAGCAGGCAGAAGGGAAGGTGGTCGTGTAGCAATTTCTTTATTGAGCGACACGTCATGAAATGACGCTAAATTTATGTACAAATGTCGCACCCCCAGACATATGTTGAAGAGTTGCAGATGTTTATATAACTAGTTGTTTGCACTTGCACAATGATGCCAACTGAAGCATGCGTATTAGCAACACCAGAAGCTGATATGAAGCGCTGATGCTCGCGAGGATGCTGGCGCTGGACATTGCTACATAAATCAAATTCAGCGCATGGCACCTAACCACAATTGACGTTAACCCGCCGTGACGGCTGTATCAAATTAGTACATATGTAGTGTTTATAAAACTAGATAGGCAGCACTGCAACCACCATTCACGTTTCAAGAATATTAGCATATATTTTAATAGTAGTTCCCAGACCTGGCGTAGCTCGGTGGTAAAATGCTTCATTGTCACGCAGAATGCTTGGGTTCGGTTCAAGCCGAGACCATGTCGTTTATTCTTTTAATTTGTCGGGTAAATGCTACCGATGTGCGATATTTCTTAACGCTCACACGAGCAAATTGTCCATGGATATTCTCGTCGTTCCTGGGTATAGATACCAAGTGTCACTGACAGTGGCACATAACTGCATACCAGTGGCATATATCGGCCCGTGGGTATGTGCCACTATCTAGTGGGAAGTGTTTGACGATGTATGCGACGGGATTGTGACATTATTCGTACCTTGACCAGCACGTCGTATTCGTTGAATCATCTTACCCTCCCATACTGATTTGCTACACGCCAAGTCAAGAGGGTGGCCACGAGAGCAGCCAGACGTAAGCGGCTAGATAGATAGATACGCTCAATGTCAGCAAAGTTCGCTAAAAAATGCTTCGCACTAAAAAAAAAACCACTCGGTTCAAAAGCACTGCGTTGTATAGGTCATCATTAAATGGCACGATCACCGTCAAAGCAGATCGTGAACAAAACAGGCTAAAACGTGAAGCCGCCCGTGTGTTGCCTTGCTATTTGTTGGTGGGCCAGTGTGGTGAGTAGGGAGATTTGCCCCGTTTCATGGGTACTACATACTAACTATAGAAGTTCAACAGCACAGATGCTATGGTATCAGAGTAAAAAGATAGCAGCCAGGAGAACAACCACACAAAAAAAGAAATGGAATAAAAAGATAGGAATGCAAAGAAAAAAAACAAATGGACATATCGAGACGAAGACTCGAAACAGTATTTGAGGGTTTTTGTCACCAAACCACGATATTATTATGAGTGAGAGAGGCCACGGCTGACGGGTCCTGAAATTCTAACCATCTGGTGTCCTCTGACATCACCCAGAAAGACTAAACAAATTAATGAAAAAGGTGAGCAAGCATAGCCATGTGTAGTACAGCTGCAGGGGCTCCATGTTTTCGGAGTTTTATTTCCTCGTAATTCGGAGGAGGCTTTTCGGGGTGCATTTTTGTGGAGGAAACTTTGCGTTTGTATCTCGTAAATCTCCATACTATCCCAAAATCAGTGTTTATTTTTGCATTATGAGATGTTACAATCCTACCTCATTAATACTGCACACACAGGATTTAAAGGGGTACTGCAAGAGCAGAGGGACTGTGTTACTCTCACCAAAGTTCTTTAACACTGGGGGGAGGGGCAGAGTTGGCCGTGGAACGTATCCTTTTGTTGATTAAAGAGTAAAAGAAACTGCGAACTCTCTGCAACTCAGTTCCCAATCCATGCAACTCTCGTGCCGATGAGGAGTGAATGGGATCTGGCACTCCGTCCTTGCTGACCTATAGCGTTTGCATGTTACCAACGACGCCGCGAAGCAATAAAACTGTCTCGCAGCCATACGCCTCTGAGTGCAGACACCCCAGATGTAAGTTTAATGCGTCAAGTAATTGGATAACTTTCAGTCATCACTAAAGCATGCTTGTCTGATCATGAACGTTCAGTTCCCAAAGCGCCACTACCAACACCTTCGAAAAGAAACAACGGCAAGATGTAAAGCGTCGTCAAAGGTTAGTCTACCGCACAAATTGCTACTAGAGTAACTTCTACAGCGAGATTCGAACTCGCCACCTACGTATGACAAGGCAGGTAGTCTACCACTACGCCGCGTTGTACCACACTCACGGCGAGGCAAAAAAAAAAACTGGTTAAAAGAAAACAAGCCGCTCCGTTTCACAGGTCATATTTCGAACACTTACGCGATTTCTGTTTCTTAGTAAACTTTGCGTCTTCATGATATTGTAACTACTGGCATCTGCGCATTACATGCCACTATTGTCAAGGCGCCAAGTTTCTTTCAGAATTCGCAATATAGAAAAGAAAATATACAAAAACTGCCGAGAACCTGGGGCAGATGTTTACTGTAGAGCGCGATAGCCGTTACTCGCTTTTTGTGCTGCTTGACGCGATCCAAAGTTTTATATCGACTGTAATGTTCGATAAGTACGCCCGTCATTCATTGAATTAGATGTATTTTCGTGCGCAAGCGACGATATGATATATAGTGCCGCGGCCGTAGAGTGTGCTGATTTGCATCTGTAAACCGATAGTTGGAACTACATAGCCGATAGCTAAAAATCAAATTGCATGTGCCCGGAAGTACCTCATCAAGTTACTTTATGAACACGCACCAAACGACAAGCCTGTGTTTCCACGTATGATTCAGCGAATTGCCGGCGAGTGCGCCCGGCGGCTGTCGGCGATGGCCCGTGTGCGCTGCACGGCAAGGTGAAAGCACGATGATAGTTGTAGCGCGAGAACAGAACGACGACAAGGGGACCAACATACCAACTAGTTCAAACCACCACACTTCTAAGCTGAAATCACGTCGCATCGATGCTCCTTGTGCACACACCATACGCAAGAAGCAATGGTTCATTCAAGTTAGCCAATGGGTCTTCTGTACAGTCATTCTTACTTCTCGGCATAGCATATAACTGAACCCAGAAGCGCCGATGGCATGTATGACGGTCTCGGCCGGTAAGCTAGGCCTACATTCACTGGGAGTTGTACAGAAGGTGTTGGTTGTACTCGCACGGGTCACATTATACTTGGACCGATCTCTGGGCAGGTGGCTCGCGAATGTTGACGGTTGAGCGGTGCGCAAGGCTCTAATTGCTGTATTAAAGTGTAGAAGAGGTAAACAAAGCTGTAAGGATTGCCAGAGATGCGTTTGAGTTGTGTTTTTGCCGACCAGCGTTGTTTTTCTGGCGTACAAGTACACACCGCGGGATCGCGAGTCGGATCGGACGCCAGATCGTAACGTTTGTAGTTTATTTCTCGGTCAACACTGCTGACAGATCGTCCCAATTGTGTTTGTAAGCGCCTAAGCGCAACTCTCAGGCTTGAGACCAAGTGGCTTCACCGCATTGAGCCGATATGACATGATACCAACTGATAATTGCAAATTTAGTATTGATAACGGCGTTATATGTCATGTAGTTTCGTAATATAGGTCGACGTACTTACAGAGTACCTAACGCTCACCAGGTAGTTACACATGCAAGATGTATATATGCTCTTCAAAACGCATAATAGAAATTCAGCACCACCCACACTAGATAGGGGCTAGACATCATGAGTATAAATACCAGTTGTTGTGTGAGTGGCTGTCCGTTGCACGGGAGATACATGTTCGGTGGTGTTGTTTGCTGTCTTGCGTACTAATATAGTGTGTATTCCGATGTCCGCCCTGAATATGTGACATAAGCTTGAAGCAATCTATGCACTTCACTGCTTTTACAAAATGCTGAACTTTTTTTTTTTTTGAGACGTTAATCCTAGCGCAGCAGAAGTGATTCTTCTCTCAGAGGGAGTTGATGCACTCAAGCACGACCAGATAGTAAAACTCTGTGAGAGAGTAGCGCAACTCCCGCAGAGGATGTATGAACTCTATTTCAGAGGCGTGACTGTACTCTGGCGAGGGAGCTTCTTGACTCTCGTTGAGCCAGAGTACCAGCTAGCACTCTGTCGAGAGAGGGCGCTTACTCTTTGCAAAAGAGAGTTCCCAGCACTCCTGAAAAGAGAATGAAATGAGGGACAAGCCTCTACTCCCGCAAAGAGTTGTCAGCACTCTCTTGGAGCTGTGAGTGTAGTTTTTTTTTTCGATGGAAATGTGTTGCATTGTTGCTGATAATATTGTTTTTCCTTCCTTTCAAGCATTATCACTTTTAGTTCGTTTACCTTGTTAATAATTAGGCTGATGTGCACTTCTCATGAAGTGGACTTTTGGAGAGATGCTCTTCAGATTCTTCTCCCAGACTCTCTCATTTTTGTAGAAAATGAAGGGCCTATTCAGATTACTATTCTATACACTAAAATTTCAGTTGAAATGATATCTCCGAACCAAGACATGGTAACAAAGTAATTGTATCTTAGATGTCTGGAAGGCTTGGACATACAAAAACAGATACATAAAATCACAAATACTTGAATACAGAACCCCTAAGTTTGTTCGAATGAAAACCTCACAGCTTTTCGTAATAGACGGAAGCATACTTTACGAAGTTGATGCCTAAAATGAAAATGAGCTCCTATCGAATGGTCAGTGTTGAAAATGCCTTTTGAACGTTCAAAATGCTGTCTTAAATCGGAGCTTGTCGAAGAAACCAGAATTGTAAAAATGTTATCGGCGAGTGTTTATCTGATTGTTTCTAATTTATCTGAAAAAGCACGGAGCACTAAGTACACACTACATCACGGGGTGGGACAAAGACAGGGTAAAAGCCTAGCCAAGCCAGGGTCAACTAGGTGATATATATATAACGAACAAATACAGTGCCGGATGCTAAAACAGCTATTTATTAATGGCGAACTTGTGCCCGTCAACTAAATACACAAAGGTTGTGAGCTCACTGGTCAAAACTTCGTCAACTTCTCCTGCGTCTCGCCTCGAGCTGCTCCTCGAAAAACCACCAGCGTTCCTTGTCCAGCGCTTAATGGTGGACGGAAAACATTCAGGCGTGACCAAAACGGTTGCTGCCATGGTCTCTTAGTAAATGGCTCACTTTCGCTATCACTGTAATATAGCTTTTTTTTTCGTTGAGCCTCTGTGTTTCTTTTCTTCTTTCAATGAAGCGCATCTCTTTCATGATTTTTGTGTGTTCATATTCTCCCCCCAAAAAACAAAATAAATGCCCTTACGCAAACGAGCGCCGATTAGTATCATCTCTAATCATTCATTCATTTGTTTTCTCCAACCAACGCTTTCGTAAACGAACCCTAACAGTCACAAAAATCGCGATCAAGAAGCTGTGTCAACCCACGTAATATTTCGCCGCGAAAGGAGACTACAGTTGTGCATTTTCGACGATTGCCGAGGTGAATGCGATATGATGAAATACCAGCTGAATATTTTTATTTATCAGGTGGTCCGAATTTCCGGAGCCCTCCACTACGGCGTCTCTCATAATCATATTGTGGTTTTGGGACGTTAAACCTCACATATCAATTAATCAGTATTTTTATTTATTTATTTTATTTATTTATTTAGAAATACTGCATACCAGCGTTTTGGTCCAGGCATGAGGGGCATAAGAAACATCAAGTGATTCGTAACAGCAAAAAAAGGACATGTATCTATATGCTAACAGAGGTCACATGTCTGTTAAACAGCAACAAACTTTATAACACATTTGCACACTCTAATCTCCAAATAGATAACTTTCCAGCAATATAGCGAAATTCACAAGCCGAAAAATATCTCATGAGGCAGTGAACTCCAGTCATCACCTATTCTAGGAAAATAACTGTATTTGTAAGCACTACTAGTTTGTGCAAATATGGGTGCCAAGGATCGATCATGTTTACGGCGGGTATTCCTAGCAGCGGCTGGCTGAACGCAACAAGGTACATTTCAGGCAACTTTTCCTGTCATAAATTTGTACAAACACGTTAAACTATTAAACGTTTTCTTGTTTCTAGCTAAGGAATTCAGCATGATGATAACAACTCCAGTTTGAAGAAACGCACAAATAGCAAAGAGAAAAATGACAGCATATCCACGAGGTGAATGATGACGAGTAGAGCGAAACGTGGGGATGGACGGATGGACGGACGAATGTACACACGAATGGACAGACGCACGGAAGCAAGGACGAGCTGACGGACGCTTCGTTTCACTCATCACCATTCACTCCGTGGATATGCTGTGACACCGTTTTTATTGACATCCAATGCAATGCAACTGGCTACTATGACGACACGGGACACAAGACTCACAGCGTAAGGAGCTTGGCCCCTAAAAACACGTATGTTGATGAGCAGGCCCAAACAATACTTCAACTGCAGCATTCTGCTGTGCTTTGATACGGGCAATAAGAAAGGTGCCTTAACTCGCAAAGAACACTGTTCTTTGTCGGAACGAAGTTTTTTCGGCCGATGTTGCGCAGCCACTGCTGCTTGCGGCATCCATCGTTTTTGCCTTGAGGTATCATAAAAAGTGCGTAACTATTTTCACTGTGGTTGTTGCAGTCATAGACGCAACAGCACTGCATATCACCCGCAGAAAGCACAAAAAACAAAGCGCGGGCTACGTTTGTTACGCGGAGCATCGGCAAAAAATGGCGCGAACGCAAAAGAAAAACACAAGCAAAGCGCAAGATCCACGCGTCTCTAAGGGCAACCGCGAAGGAGACCAATCATCGTGCAGAAAAAGTGTCGGAGACCGGGAGGACACGAAGGAAACGAGGAGGGAGAGGGGAGGTCAAGCTCACGGCGGCGAGTACAGTGGATGGCGGTACTTTCTCAAGATCAAGGAGCTTTAAGTGAAAGTGCATTGCTGCAACGTGTATACCGTGCCGCGGTTTGGTGTTGAGGATATCATACGTTGCCTCAGCGATTAGTAACGGCGCGTTTGGATAAACCACCGCTCCTGATCTAATCTCGGAAGCCGTGGCCTATGTTCTCAACATCATGACGCATTATGTAGGCTGCGCAGCAATGCAGTTTTCCGCCGCTCCGCTACGCGCTGCAGATTTCGCAAACTTTTTGCGACCGATAGTACATATCCAGCAAAAACCAAGATTAGAGCCTTGAGGCATTCCCATGGCATGCCGAAGAATTCCAACTATCACTGCTTCGCGCACCTGAAGATCGTCAATGAGTGACATCGTGGTCAGAGTAAATGGCATCGTAGCTCGAAACGCAAGAAAACTTTGGCATATTCAAATTTCTGCGAATATTTGATATTCCTTAATGGCTAGCAGATTTCGTTTCCTGCTACCGTTCCTTCCCCTTAGTAATTCGCCAAAATATTGCGTTTTACAAATGCATCAATAAACATCATTTCATTACAGACCAATCTTGTTAACGCTTAGTTTATGCATAACTGTAAATTCGCCCCGCCGCGGTGGTCTAGTGGCTAAGGTACTCGGCTGCTGACCCGCAGGGCGCGGGTTCAAATCCCGGCTGCGGCGGCTGCATTTCCGATGGAGGCGGAAATTTTGTAGGCCCGTGTACTCAGATTTGGGTGCACGTTAAAGAACCCCAGGTGGTCTAAATTTCCGGAGCCCTCCACTACGGCGTCTCTCATAATCATAGAGTGGTTTTGGGACGTTAAACCCCACATATCAATCAATTAACTGTAAATTCGTAAGTAATAGTGGAAATTTAAGTCGAATGACTTGTCAGCTCATGTAAAATATGTACATACGCCGTTTTCGCACTGTCATACAATCAATAAAGCGTGACGTTAATTTCAATGAGACGTGGTATGGGTAGGCCGATGTCATCTCTACTCCTTTTTCGAACGTTTTGAGACAGTCCTGAGGTTTTGTGAAAACCAAATATCATTTTAAGTAACTTTTGATTTTTTCTTGCCACCGCTCTCAGGTGATTAACTTGATCGATTCCACTGATGTTAGAGTCTTCCATCATTAACATTGTATAACAGTTCCTCGGCAATTTGCTATGCAATCACTCAGGAGCCTATATGACCTATTCATGATGCGTGACATTTCTGCATGTAGTGCTTCGCTAAAAGCTCTTTTGTCGTTGATTGCACATTGAACGTATCTAAAAGTGGCTTCTCGAAAATAAAGCCCTCGTTGGACTCATCAACAGAGTACTGGAAACATGAGGCACTGAAATACACTCCTCGAGATACTACCGCACGATATACAGCACCTGCTCCTGCTGTATGTTCTATACCGAAATACACAACAGAAACAAAGCCCTGTATAAACGCCATCTCGGCGATAAATGAAAAACAAGAGACCAAAACTATGGCTTTTCGCAGTGCTCGCAACGTTGCGCTGTTCAGTCTATAAAGACCATCTATTCAACTTGAGCTCCTCTTATCAACTGCTCTTAGCAGACGACAGTCCTTCAGTTTTTAGACAATAGGAATCATATTTAACGGCCATTTTTTAACATTACTTCATTTTATATGTGTGAAATTGCGTTAATTTAGACGTATTTATTTATTTAATAAAAATTTATTTATTTATTCAAAAATACCTTACAGGCCCGACGGCATTGAGTAAGGGGGTTACAGTGAACGCGGAGTTGAACTTGTAAGGAACAACTATACAATACAGGTTATGATAGCAGCATAATGTGGCGTAACAAAAACTAACAATTCAGCACCACTTAAAACAAGAGATTACAACTTGCTGATGAAAAAAAAAAGGCCAACATTTCACAACATAAAATAGCTCGAAAGTTAAACAAATAAAACAACCTTACGATGCTATAATGAAGGGGTACTGACAGAAAAAATTTGGCCTCAGGTTTTTATGCTGCAATGCGTTACTGTAGGGCTGTTAGTCATGACGTGACACATTATTTGCTGCAGCACACGGTAGATAATTAATTACAAACCCCTCATTGTCTATCAGTTTCAGTTTTGGTGTGAGAGAGTTACAAAAACTGGTGCAATTGTCGCCCCCTAGCGTGTGCAACCCTTGACCACGTCAGCACACAGAACTGTGACGCATTTCCTCATGATCCACACCAAGAATTAATTTCGAATAGGAAACGGCCAAACACAAAACTTTCTAAGCGTGCGCCACGGCCACGCACTCGCAACCAGCCGCCGAGAAATATAGACTTCGGAAACTAACGCGGCAAAAGAAAAATGGCGGCTATAACGTCATCATAACTTGTTTTGTTGACCGCAGCGTGGTGACGCGAAAGAAGTAGGGGGTCACCTCCGAGGGTGTCTATAGCGCTATGGAGTTGGTCCCTCACGCAAACTTCAAAATTAATATAAAATACCGTCCATGCTATATTCGCTGCTGATATCTTGCAGATTATATACGAATGTTCACGAGAATTGATCCCGCAGGCTATCTCGGCCAGTAAATTATGTGTCAGTAACGCTTTAAAAAATGCATCTCAAGTTTTTTTCTCGAAACGTGTTAGAATGGCTATCAGAGGCGATATTGTCGATAAGATCATTCCACATGCGGATGGCTTGCCGTAGTCGTGATGTGTTAAACGTGTTTGTGTTACCAAACATGTCCGTGAGGCTCAGATGATTATGTGTAAGATGAGTATGTGAGAATATTATGACGATTGTGTAGGCTTAGATGATTATGGTGTGGTTTTGTGTGACGTGTAGAGGGCACGTTGACGGTGCGATGACGATGTTTTGTTACTGTACACGTGCTTATAAAATAGGCATAACCACGACACGTGACGGCGAACATGCAATGCTTGGAGGGAACGATCACGTTTAATCCGAGACACAGTGGAATGAATGTCCTAGTTCCTTGAAATGTAACGAGCGGCTCTGTTTTGAATTGCTTCCAGCATGTTAATTGGATACTAAGCGGAAGGGGACCAAACAGATGAAGCATATTCAAGCTGCGGTCGGAGGGAAAGTAAGGTAAGACAGTTTGCGAACGTTACTTGAACAACGACGGAGGTTTTGGCGTAAATACTCTAATGTTTCGGAGGCGTTAGAGAAAACAGAAGTGACGTGTTCTAGCCATGGGAAGTTCGTGGTGTAAGGTGGACGCCCAGATATTTGTAGGAAGATGCCCGCGAAAGTGTGTCATCTTGTAAGTGGTGTGAAAAGTCGGAGATGGCATGTGTTCCTCCAGAACAAATAACTTTGCATTTATTAGTATTTAATGTCTGAAGCCAAGTGTTACACTCGCTAGTGTTAGTTTTCAGATCATTTTGATGGATGCGGTGGTCGTTTGGATAGTTTATGGGTATGTAGAGTATGCAGTCATCCGCGAAGATTCTGATATTTGATGATATGTTAGATGGGAGATCGCTGATGTGGATAAGGAAAAGTAATCGACCTAGAACGCTCCCTTGTGGGACTCCAGAAAACACATACGAAGAGGGAGAGGCATAATTTCACCCGTGCAATAAGCTCTGAAGGGATGATATTAGAACATACCACCAGTTGTCATTTTCAATTTATATATAAGCAGCGAAAGTCAATTAGGACGCCCAGCATACATACGACGTGCCTGAAGTGGCCGCCATGCATTAAGTGCGCATCAATGAGTATTCGCCAGCGCTACTCGTGGCCTGAATAAGAAGCAAGCATGCAGCGTGAAGGTTCACACAATCTACTTGGTCCAAAACGTTACGGCAGCGTGTCCACATAGTCATGAAAAATGTTTGGCTTGGTATTGAATACACACGCTTAAGTGATATTGCCCTGTATTTGGCGTTTGCCCAAACGGTAGCGAGCGTTCATTGTAAGCGAAATATACATTTGTTTTCACCGATTTGCGTTATAAGAAGCACTTTCTTTCACTATGCACCCAATAGGAACGGGTGCGTCTGTCAGACGGTGTTGCACTATCCTAGCTTCAGTATCTTTTTTTTGTGCGCTTCGGGAAAATTACGCAACATTTCTGCATCTTTATTATGCATCTAATCTTGTGATTGGCGCCACAGTGTTTATTTGCACGTTCTGGGCTCGAGAAGCAAAACGACAACGGAAGACGCTCGGAAGTGAAGCTGAGCTCCATGAATGGCGTCTTAGACGTGGTGCCTTCCTGTACGCTCTCTGCAGGAAAATATCCTGCGACCGTCGTGACCATTTGACAAAGGTGCCAGGTGGCACATTTACACGTGTTGTTATCACCTTCTCTGCTCCATCATGGAGTTCGCCGCAAATGTTGAGCACGCAACAATTTGTGCGCCAAATCCACTGCGGCCGACAGCACTATTCGTACCAGCACTCTATTAATAATGTTCTCCGTGTTGCTATCGAGGCGGACCGCGCCGACTTACTAGGCATAGTGCAGTCAAATTAATTCAAAGTCAACTGTAAACATACCGTCCAGCCAAATCAGTCCCGCTACGCGCGGATTGTCAATTTGTTTTGTAAGGGACAAAGAGCTGTCGGAGGGAGATTCCATGTCGTAACAAAAACCAAAAGGGAATGCTCACTGCGCTTTGCATAGCAGCCCGCCATTCTATTCCGTCGTCGGGAAGAGTTGTGCATATATCTTATCATAACCTCTCCTATTTTTTCTTTGCTTCCTAAATTAACTATGCTGCAACGTGAAGAGGTCTCACGACGTAAGATGGACTGTCGTCGAACCTGTCAAACCTGCGGCAGCGTCGAGGCCTTCGAGCACGTTCGAGTGCGGCGCGCCGCGGTTGACGGGCCCGACCGTCCAACGGGCAAAACGTGGAAGTGGCCACTCGCGCTCGCACTCACCGTGCGCCGCCGTCGCCAGGACACAGAGGAGAGCGGCGAGCTGCGATCGCCGCATGGCTGCTGCCAACTGCGCACCGGTCCGCACGAGCACTTGAGGTCCTTCCTCTTGCCCTCTTATACGCGGCCACTGCCCCCCCTCCAAGGAACCCCCTTGCCGCCGATGCTCCGCGCGCGCACCCGGACTGTCGTGCCCAGTACTAACATCTCGGTCAGCCGACTTGTCTTCGGAAATATCCTGCGCTGCACTTCAAGGCGCGCTGCTATGATTGTTGGCCATCGAAAGGCCATCCCCTCCCCCGAGCGTATCGACTACGGAAGGTACTTCAATTTGTTCGCACAACTCGGTGAAGAAGAATGTTCCCGCGGGAAAAACGCTTTCACCGTGCTTGTCACACTTACGACAGCAAAACGTTTTACGCCACACTAGAGTGACTTCATTCTGCCGAATCGTTGGTATACCGTCGTTTGGCATCGCAAAAAGTGTTTTTTTTTTTTTCAGTTCATTTCGCTCCCCGCAGCAAATAACTGCTGGAATATCGCATTTGACCTCTCAACGTCAGTTAATAAAAGCAGTCATGATATACTTGGGCTTAACGTGATGCATTTTCACTTAAACCGAGCAAACAAAGATGGCAATGCCACGCCGATTGATTGATTGATATGTGGGGTTTACCGCTCTAAAAGCACCATATGATTATCAGACATGCCGTAGTGGAGGGCTCCAAAAATTTCTACCACCTGGGGTTCTTTACCGTGCACCCGAATCTGAACATACGGGCCGACAGAATTTTCGCCTCCATCGAAAATGCAGCCGCAGCAGCTGGGATTAGATCTCGCGACCTATGGGCCAGCAGCCGAATACCTTAGCCACTCGACGACCATGCTGGGGCGAAATGCCACACCAAGTCTTACCCAATTGGTAAATTATCTCGATCGATTCAAGCGTGTTCTTTTCAGGGGTCTTTTTTTTTTTCATGGATGTCCATTGCGTTTAACAACGACAAAGAAGAAAACTTGTTACACCAAGTACAATAAGCAGTATAATAAATTGGGGAGCTCTCCATGCCGCAAATAACTACGCAATCATGATGCGCTGGGTTGAGGTTATCATGTCCACACCTTCTGACCTACAAAGGGTCAAGAACATTATCTTTATGAAAAGTCCACATGGACTTTAAAAAAGAAAGCATTGTGACTAAAAATAAAGCATAGCTAATAAGGGGTGACTGCAGCAAGATGGTGTTTCTGCATTTCAGCCCCACTGAAATGCGGCCGCTGTGAACGGGAATCGAAGCGTGAGCTGAGCCGTATGTGTCGGAATGTACAAACAAAGCCCTTCGCAAGTTGAAAGAGAAATGTGAGCACGTCCGACTGGCTGACAGGCTGACAATGGCGCCCGCAAGTTGTCGGAGTGTGACAGCAGCCAACCGACAAAACCAGTCTGTTCGTGGAATGGGCACTGCCATTTCGACGATTTGCAACAACGACCAAAGAGAAGCCCGACACGACTTCATGCAACAAAACCTTGGTTTGGACGAGTCGGTTCATACTGCAAGAAAATTAGACAACGCAAACCACTGGGTGCGAATAAGCGAATGGAAGGAGCGGCAACTTGCAACTCACGGTTATTGAAGCAAAACGGAGAGGCTCGATCATAACGGCGTAAATGAAGCGCAAAAAGAGACGAGGAGAAGACGAGAAGTGCTGTTCCCTTTCTTGTCCTCGTCTTTTTAAGAGCGAAGCATTTTCAGCGAACTTTGGCGAGATTGACTCTATCTATCTATCTATCTATCTATCTATCTATCTATCTATCTATCTATCTATCTATCTATCTATCTATCTATCTATCTATCTAGTTAGCCGCCTATGACTTTTAGCTCTCCTGGCCGTTTCAATAATGGTATTTATACCAAAATTAGTTTGCCATAACATGAATGTAAGATGAGCATAACTGACAAGTCATAAAAATCCCATGTATGCCATGAATGTCATGATTTACATTTCATAGTCTTGTTGCTCTTGTGGTGGTTTCGTTCACATGACAAGTTGCGAAACTGGTGTGGTATGACTTTGCTGCCTGGCGAACACAAGTGACAGACCCTAACGTCGTAATCATGACATGTGCGTCATGTAACAGCTTTACTACATGCCACGCTCATGATGCGCTCGGAGTCGTTTCCGTTGCTTCGCATAAACCAAACTCTGTATCACGGGGTGTGAATTGTTGACGAAGGTATATGACTAGTGCAAACATAATAATAATTACATCCGTGTAATGTAAAATATGACTGCATGTTACGCTCATGATGTGCTCGTGGCCGTTTCACTAGCGTCACGTATACCAACTTTGGTATTCCGTGGCGTTAGTGGACGACGAAGGTAAATGACACGTGCAAACATGATAATCTTGATATGCGTGTCACGTAAAACATGACTGCATGCTGCACTCACCACACGCGCAGCCGTTTCGGGGATCTGGTAAACCGCATTGCGGTACACAAAGTATAAATAGTTCTGCCATTGGTTTGACATTGCACGACTGTTTTTTTTTTTCCTTCAAAGACTGGAGATGGCTCATAGTTAGCAATGTACTGAAAAACTACATTGATATGATGTCGGTTATGCCTTTTTCAAGTTGCAAAACCTTCTTCAGTTGCTAGTTGACGCTCTTTCATTTCACTTATTTTTGCCCGGTGGTTTTCGTCATCTAATTTTTTTTTTATTTTGCGACTTCATAATGACAGCAATGGGAAACGGCGAAACTAATGTGTAAACCTACTGAAACTGAAAAAAGAGAAAGTAGCTAGAATGAACAGGTTACTTCGATTGCCACAATATTCAAATATTTATCTGCTTTCCTAGAACTGCTCCGCAAGTCGGCGTACCAAGACGGACCACAAAGAGTAGACGAGAAACCCACTGGAGCTTTTGCACTGTTCACTTCGAAGTGCCATATCGCTCCTCTCCTTTATGTGTGGTCAGTCTTCATTCGCGCTCGAGTTCCCAACTTAAATGCTATGTGCCAGCAAGGCCCCGCAGAAATTTTATTCAGAATAACAATGGGCGCAGGGTGATGCTCTTTTAGGCAGTCTCAGAAAAAAAAACATTATGTGTTATGTTTTTTATAGCGACCTCTTCATTCCTTCATAAACAAATTTTCTGAAAAAATGATTTTTTTAAATCTCACATTTCGAAAATTTCTCTTCATTCAAGATTATTCAAAACAAAGAATTATATCGTCATATTAAGCCATTCAAATGTTCTGATCGATTTTTTAAACACACCTTTGTGCATCCAAAACAGAAAATGGCGATTTTTATTTCACGGCATCGGCCCACTCGTCATAAATATATTTTCATAAGCATATTACATAATTCTAAGTCGTTTAAGGGTACTCCAAAGCTTCACTGAACATGTTGTGGTAAATGATGGTTCGGGTTTACTTCAACATTTTCACTAAAAAGCCACCAGGTGCCACGTACGCGTCATATCCAGCTTTCCGGGACAACACGATCAGCTCTCCTAGCGGCCACTGCTGGAACCTCTCACATCTCCAATGAGATAGGCTCTTTTCCCAGCAATAAAAAAATGTAGAGACACAAATTCCAAACGTTCTTAGATGGGCAAGCTCTTTAAACTGTACCACAGTTAACAAATGCAGCGTTGTTAACATCGGAACTTGAGATTCTGTTCCAACGACGACTTTACACAAAGGGAACTCCGAAAGTACGTCTTATTTATCGAAACGTACACAGTGCACCTGAGAAAACTAGCGAGAAACCTGTGAATTTCTCTCTATTGCGAAGATTAGGTTTTCACTTGAGCTCGCCATCATGTTTCTCCGTGAAGAAACACACGCTCTACAACACGGTCGCGTCTTTCACCATAGTATGTTGATAAAACCCATCTTATCTCATCCCGCCTAAGGTGATATGTGGGTGGGATGAGTTCCTGGCCAAATCTGGCATGGTTGTTTCGGCCCAGGTTCGACTAGCACAAAAGCTTACTTTTCTTTAGAAAATCGTTGCCTTTGGTAACGGTAACGGCTGCTGACTCGAACGACGAGGGTTCGATCGTGGCCGCGGCTGTAGAATTTTTGTAGGAGGCGAAATCTTCGAGTGCACTTAGATATGAATGCGAGTCCTTACGCATAAATGAGCCTCCACCAAGCCCAGGTGGCCGATATTTTCGGCATTCTCCTCGACGCCCATGACGCGCTAATCGTGTCCATATGCCGCACCTCGTAGCAGGCAGGTAAAGCTCTAGCAATTGTTATTACTAGTGCATCGTAGCTCAAGACTGCACTGGTTGTTTTTTTTTTCAGTCAAGCGTCACACCCAAAATGCTTGATGCAGTTTCGGCTTCGCTTCTGTGAATTCAGCAAGTAAACTTTCCACGGTTTAACACGTGCGCCTTGCCCCGCCGCGGTGGTCTAGTGGCTAAGGTACTCGGCTGCTGACCTGCAGGTCGCGGGCTCGAATCCCGGCTGCGGCGGCTGCATTTACGATGGAGGCGGAAATGTTGTAGGCCCGTGTGCTCAGATTTGGGTGCACGTTAAAGAACCCCAGGTGGTCGAAATTTCCGGAGCCCTCCACTACGGCGTCTCTCATAATCAAATGGTGGTTTTGGGACGTTGAACCCCACATATCAATCAACACGTGAACGTTCAGAAAAAAAAACTGATATCATCAGCGTTTAACGCATACGCTTGCAATGTATATATATATATATATATATATATATATATATATATTATGAGACCACGTCCGGTACGGCAGCAACCAGGTTCTCTTTTTTAATCCACACGCACGAGCCAGAGAGCCAGCCCGCGTGACATACGACGATAATCACTACAATGACTTGGTCATACAGATGAAGATGAAGTACATAGTCAGCGTTCACACTATTTTCCCCCCTTCGCGAAAGAGGGCAGCAAGTTAGAAAGGGTTGGGACGCCGAATATATCGTTTCAGTCGAGAGACGTGGGCGATCCCGGTGTGGCGGCGACGACGATCAGAAGCGGCGTTGACAGGAGCAACGCGATAGTTGACTTATGTGTTCGTTCCAGGACGGTGTATGGACCGAGATATCGGTGAAGGAATTTTTCTCAGAGCCCAGGTACACGAACAGGTGTCCACAAAAGGACTTCGTCGCCTGGGCGGAACACAACAACTAGACGCTTCGCATCAAGGTCGATTTTTCTCCTGTCCTGAATGGTAGCCGTGTTGGCGCGGGCGATTTCACGCAGCGGGCGACGCGAGCGGCGAACTCTTCCGGGAGAAATGAAGATGGATTGGAAGATGTGGACAAAAAAGTGGTGTCCAGAACAAAAGTCGGTACATGGCCATACACGAGAAAAAAAGGGCTGAAATTCGTTGTACGCTCTATGGCAGTGTTATATGCGAACGTGACAAAAGGAAGTATTGTGTTCCAGTTTTTGTGATCTGGTTGCACGTACATAGAGATCATGTCGGACAAAGTTCGGTGAAAACGCTCAGTCAGACCATTAGTTTCTGGGTGATACTCTGATGTGGTCTTGTGGATGGTGTTAGAGGCCTGTAAGACTTCAGCAAGGACATGTGAAAGAAATGTCTTGCCACGGTCACTAAGGAGCACACGCGGTGCGCCATGTCGTAAAATAATGGCGCGAAGGAAAAAATCGGCTACTTCAGAGGTAGCACCAGATGAAAGAGCTGCCGTCTCCGCGTAGCGAGTAAGGTGGTCTACGGCAGTAACAATCCAACGGTGACCGGCTGGCGTAAGCGGAAGAGGTCCCTATAAGTCTGTGCCCACAAATTCAAAGGGAGTGGACGGGCACGGCAGTGGTTGCAATGGCCCCGCGGGAAGAGACGTGGTACGTTTTCCGTGCTGGCATGACGCGCAGGAAGCGACGTACTTGGCGACAGAAATGGAGAGGCCAGGCCAAAAGCAGCGAGTCCTGAGGCGGTCGTAGGTCTTGTGGAACCCTAAGTGGCCAGCTGTCGCATCGTCATGAAACGCTTGTAGAACTTGCAGACGAAGTGAGCGAGGAATGACGGGAACCCATTGGTTACCGAGAGGATGGTAAATTTGCCGACATAATGTTCCCTCTTGAAGCTTGAAATGGGCAAGTTGTCGTCTTAGGCGGCTGTTTGGAGCACGCGATAAGCCAGTGAGCCGATCGATGATTGTGCGGCAGTAGGTATCGGCATGTTGGAGCGATGCGAGATCTGTGGACGAAAGAAGGTCCGCCGAGGCAACTAACTGTTTCGAAGCAGCAGCCGTCTGTTTGGTCGCTTTGGCGGGCGGTGACGAACAGGTGGAAGGTGACACTTTGGCGCTTTGCGAGAGCGGGCAACGGGACAAAGCGTCGGCATCTTGGTGCTCTCGGCCCGACTTATATGTGACGCTGTAGTCGTACTCTTGCAATCGTAGTACCCAACGGCCAAGGCGTCCCGACAATTTTTTGATAGACGATAACCAACACAGAGCATGATGGTCAGTCACTATTGTGAAATGCTGGCCGTATAAGTAAGGACGAAACTTTTGTATAGACCACACGATGGCGAGACATTCTTGCTCAGTGATGCTGTAGTTTCGCTTAGCAGGTGACAGAGTACGGCTCGCGTAGACCACGACTTGTTTTTCGGAAGCGTGGTTCCGCTGAAGAAGGACAGCACCGATGCCAAGTCCACTTGCGTCAGTGTGTAGCACAGTAGGTGCTGCAGGGTCGAAATGGCGAAGCACTGGCCGTGATGTGAGGCATCGCATGAGGGTGTCAAAAGCGGCTTCGCAGTCATCCGACCAGACAAAGGGTGCGCTCGTGGTCAGAAGTTTGTGCAGAGAAGCCGCAATAGTAGCGAAATCACGTACAAATTGGCGGAAATACGACGCTAAGCCAAGGAAGCTGCGGAGGTCTTTCTGTGTGGTTGGTGTAGGAAAGTGCAGTACCGGGCAACCTTGTCAGGATTGGGCTCAACGCCATGTTTGCTGACGAGGTGACCTTATACCTTGATGCTGTGACTGGCAAACCGACACTTCTTAGTGTTGAGCTGGAGAACAGCCTTAGCTAAACACGTGAGGACTTCGTCTAGCCGTTCCAGGTGCTGTGAAAAGCTCGACAAAAAGATGACAATGTCGTCCAGGTAGCAAAGGCAGGTCTTCCATTTTAATCCCCGCAGTACCGTGTCTATCATCCGTTCGAATGTGGCTGGGGCATTGCACAGGCCGAAAGGCATTACATTGAATTCAAAGAGCCCATCTGGCGTAGCAAACGCAGTCTTCTCTTTATGAGACTCGTGCATTGGAATCTGCCAATAACCGGAGCGCAAGTCGAGACTTGAAAAGTACTCGGCACCTTGTAAAATATCAAGAGCGTCGTCAATGCGAGGCATTGGGTAGACGTCCTTACGAGTGATTTTGTTGAGTGATCTGTAATCAGTGCAAAACCGTACCAAGCCATCCTTTTTTTTTCACTGGTACGACAGGAGAAGACCATGCGCTTGTCGAAGGCCTGATGACGTTGCGCGCGAGCATGTCGTTGACTTGTTCTTCTATAAGCTTGCGTTCAGAAGCCGACACACGGTAAGGGCGGCGGCGAATCACACGGGATCCGTTGGTGTCGATACGATGGACGATCACTGTTGTTTGACCCAGACCTTCGGAACAAACGTCAAAGCAAGTTTTGTGCTTTATTATTAACGCTAGCAAGGCATCAGTTTGCGTTGGGTTGAGATGTTCACACAAAGTGGCCTTGGGAGCAGGAAATGCATCTTCCGCTGGCATACACTTTGAGAATGACAAAGCAGATGAACCAGTGACGACACAAAGCGGTGCTTCTTCGGTAATGCTGGCAACAGTGGTCCCCTCAGGCAAAAGAAGTGGTTCTGGCGTCTTGTTGCTGGCCGTGATGCTTGCATAACCACGGGAGAACCGCACTAAACAAGATGCGATAGTGATCCCTCGAAAAATGCAGCACTGGCAAGGAGCAACCACAGCGTCACCATCTAGAATGTCTTGTGACTTGATCGTAAGCACACGTTCTCGTCCGGGAGGCAGGAGGAAATCCGCAGCTGTCACAAGGTTGGACGACGAAAGGTCGGCAGCAGAAGAAAGCTCATTGTCCGTATACGAATGAGGGGCCGACCACATGAAATTACAGCAGACGCCGCTGACAAGAAGTCCCCGCCTAAGATTATCTGATGAGCGCACGAGGACAGCACAGCCAATTGTATATGATGACGGATTCCATCGATGAGAATACGAGCAGTGCACAACCCGATCGGGCGAATGGGACTGTCACTAGCACCGCATAACATGGGACCGGAATAAGGAGTTTGCACTTTACGCAGGCGAAAACACAATTCACGATCAATTACCGAAATTGCGGCTCCAGTAGTCTAAAAGGGCGTCAACAAAAACACCTTCCACAGAAACAGGCAGTAAATTAGCTGGACGAGACGGAGGAGTTGTAGCGTTTCGACGACAAGCAGTTTTTCCTCCAAAAACTGCACCTTCTAGTTTTCCGAGTCCAGAGAGATCGGAGCGGGACGCAAGGGTGATGACGTACGCCAAAACAGTGACGGAGAACGGCGGCGAGATGAACGAGAAGGATGAGGCCCAGAATGAGAACGTGGAGGGGAGGGCTACTGACGGAAGGTGGATCGATACGGTGCGGGATCGTATTCATCGGGTCTCGGGGCAAAGTCTCTCTCGTAAGCTGAGTAACCACGTCGTTCATCCTGCTGACGGCGGCGGCAGAAACGGGATATATGACCCCTTATGCCACAGTAGAAGCAGATGGGGCGGGGAGGACGCCATGTAGAATAGTGGCGTGGCCTTGGCGCTTGCGTTGTCATCACAGCCACATGGTCGCATGCGACGTCCGCAGGCACGGTTAAAACTGGTGCAGGGGCCCGCGATGCAACTTCTGCGTAAGAAGGCACTGGGAAGCGCACAGGAGACGGGACATGTGGAGCGCTTGTCATTGATGCCAGTTCGTCCTTGATTATCTCTCGCAGGTTGGGAGGAGGTGTGTGGACAGACGCAACGGTAGGGTTGCCTGGAATAAGGCTGTGAAGTTCTTCTCTGATAATGGTGCGGATAAGGGCCCGCAATTCATGCTCTTTGGTAAAGCGAGCGTCGCAGGAGGCGTGTGGAAGGCGCATGGAATGAAGCGCGTCCCGGCGTTGGCATGTAGTGATGACGTCCCGAACGGTAGTCGGATTCTGAATCACGAGAGCATTGAAGGCCACAGAGTTGATACCTTTCAGTAGATGTCGGATGCGATCAGCCTCCGTCATGTCATTTTGTGCTCGGCGACAGAGAGCCAGAATATCTTCAATGTAGGACGTATACGATTTGTCGTCCCCTTGGATGCGGGTTGCGAGCTTCTGTTTCGCTACTACAGAACATCCTGCAGACGTGCCAAATATCTGACGGAGATGCCCCGTGAAGGCCGACCAATTGGAGAAGTCGCTCTCGTGGTTGTGATACCAGGTTTTAGCGACGCCATCGAGGTAAAAAGGAACGTAGCGCAGTTTGTGCGCCTCGTCCCAATAATTACAAACGCTGGTTCGATCATAATTGTCCAGCCATTCTTCGACGTCTTCGTTGCGAAGGCCGGAAAATACCGGAGGGTCTCGATGAGAGGTACTCACGGTGTAGTGAAGCCTAAGTGGCTGAGAAGGAGCGGTTGCAGCAGCGGACGCGTTGGGTTCTGCCATCGCTGTTGCTTGAGGGCACAACCGTCGACCAGACCGGAGCTCCAGGGGTGACGGGTAGAGCAGAAGGACGTGGGGACCAAAGCACGCTCCACCACTTATGAGACCACGTCCGGTACGGCAGCAACCAGGTTCTTTTTTTTAATCCAGACGCACGAGCCAGAGAGCCAGCCCGCGTGACATACGATGATGATCACTACAATGGTTTGGTCATACAGATGAAGATGAAGTACATAGTCAGCGCTCACAACATATATATGCATTGCATATGTCATTTGAGTACGAGCCCCTAGGTAGTGGAGAACAAAGAAATTAGATAACAGGACGTTCGACTAGCGAAATAGGCATCCGTTGCACGACACCTTCGAGTCTACCAGCACGTCACAGCGGAATAAACCCATTCCTTAAACATAACAAAGTGGTGCAGGTGCTGGGTACAGGCATCGACGAACCACGGAGCCACAGCTGTTTGAACTTCGCCGGAGCCGTCGTCTTGCCGGTCTGCCACCAACGACAACCGTCATGGCCGAGAGTGAAGGTCACGGCTTCTCAACCACGCAGAGGTCAGTGCCGGCTGCACCTTGGTATCACTGTATGGAACCCTGCCGGTTCGTGGGAAGGGCAGGATAAGATGTGGATGCATGGCTGACACATTACAAAATGGTGAGCAGGTACAACTGCTGGGATCCCACCGACCAACTGGGAAATGCCGCCCTATTAATTACAGAAAATAACCTTGATGTGGTACGAAAACCACTAAGATTCCTTAACAACGTGGGATCGTTTCACTGAAGAACTCAAGAAGTGCTTCGGCGACTCTGATTCGAAAAAGAAAAGCACGGAGCACACGTTGGCTCAAAGAGATCAGACTCCTGGAGAAATGTGTACGACCTATATAGAGGATATTCTGGTGCTTTGCAAGATCGAAGACCCATATATATCTGAAGAGGACATGGTCGGACACCTTCTCATCGGTATAGGAGAGGACGTCTACAATTTTTTGATAGGTAGGGAAGAGCTCACCTCCATCTCTACCGTCCAACGTCACTGCTGTACTTTTGAGAAGCTGATGACCCGTCATATTGCCCCGAAATTTCGTAGGCTGTCAAATGTAACAACGGTCGCCAGCGTCGACGTGAGGCCACCCGCCGACCTTGCCGCTACTATCCGGGCAATAGTGCGCGAAGAGCTACAGCAACCAGACATACTGGTCGGCGACACCATCCATCATCCGCCTACCTCTTCAACCTACTACTCGGCTAGAGTGTACTAGAAGTGTTGAGTGGCGTGACCGCACCTCACCGCCGGATGCCTTTCAAGTTGCCCGTAGCGGCGGCGCTGCAGTCGAATAGTACAAAAAGAGCCACGCACCGCGCGCGGGAACTGCTATGCACCTCGTCTTTTGTATGCAGACTTTTTTGGGCCTGCCCATCAATCATGTCGAACACATGATGTCATAATCCTTGAAGTATGAAACGCCAATCTACTGATTTTAAGCTCCATAAAGCCCTTCTTGGAGATGGAAAATTATATATAAAGGGCGTGTCTTATTCTGATTTCTCCTAGTCTTTTTTTCTTCGTTGGTTAGGTGCCTACAATATTCAGCATACCTGAGCCGATTTTATTGGAAGTTAGTTGTGCTCAGAAAGCTCTGAGATGAAAAAAAAACATGTCAAACGCACGCAGAATCCGGCCGTAAATAAAGAGGGGAGAGGAAAGAACTCTGAACCCCCTACACGATGACATGTTTTTCGTAATTGAACTTTTCATGGTATACTAAAATATTTACACGCATTCACAGCGACCACCAATTGCCAAAATTAGTCGTTCGGCTACCCCCCCCCCAAAAAAAATAAAAGAAATTTCTGGGTAGCCCTGCGTCAAACGTTTACAGTTCGAGAAGCTGAATATAGCGTATTTCTGTACAAATGCGCACAGTAAATTTCACCTTTTCACCTTTTTCACAGCATGAGGTCTCAAAGCTAGTTCAAGTCTAACAACGTAGTCGGACAAGAAATGCACCGCGTAAAAATAGCGCCTTTTCTAATGGGACTTTGCATAGATGTTTATATATATATATATATATATATATATATATATATATATATATATATATATATATATATATATATATATATATATATATATATATATATATATATGTGTGTGTGTGTGTGTGTGTGTGTGTGTGTGTGTGTGTGTGTGTGTGTGTGTGTGTGTGCATGCACAATTTCACTTCGCAAAACAAAATGCAGTACTGCCTGCCTACCTTTTGACACTAAATAAAAGAACTATACTTACTGCAAAACATCGTCATAAATTTGCTGGCTTGCAATGGCGTTACGCCAATAGAATTTATAGAAAGCAGCACAGTTTAAGCTTTTGATACAAAATGAGAACTGGTTACAGTGAATTTACACGGATATACAGAGGGGATATAATAAAATTGGGACTTTTTATTATGTTAAGGGTGACCCCTTTTATGTAAAGTCCATGACTCGGAGGTACACGAGTTCCTTCAGCTCGGCTTCCTGGCTTGGCCCCAAAGTAATTTTAACACTTGGAGCTTGAATATAAGAAGCAAAGTAAGCGTAAAACACGTGGTTAGAACAACCTGTCTTTCAGAAAGCAATTATTATTATCTTTCACAAAATTGGCATGATAAAACTAAGTTCTCACTGATATAAATGTTTTGACAACGTTACACTCAGGATTCTCACGAAATAATCGAGCGCATATGGTCTCTTATGACGAACAGTGCTATGGATATTGAAGAAACTGCATGCCGACAAAACGATCGTATCAGTTAATCGCAGTTTTTACACTTCTCTTCTCTTTATAGTTTGCCAGTAGCCACTTACGACGTAATGCAGCTCAAAGCGCTTCTTGAGTGAGAAGCTAGGCATATCCGTGCAAATTCCGTTTGTACACTTTTTTTTGCTGGTTCGCAGGTCCTTGAGACAGTGAACGTCTCGACAAAATTTCGGCATGCCTGCATTCACTCGTGCACCATGGCACGTAGCAGGTGTGCATACACTGATAAAGGCTCCGAAAAGTATTGAACACGCTATAAACGAGCAATTACACGCTTTCGCAGCCAACGGCGCGTGCGCTCCCAGTGCAGATGCTCCTGAGATCTTCAGTACAATGAGACTACAGCGCCACCGTTACTGTCACCCGCCAGAGAATCAGCCGATATAAGGCGCGGCCGCCTCGTGCAGTTCGTGCATTTCACTGCACGAACGGCGCCGGGTTACAGTACACTGTAACCCGGCGCCGTTCGCTCCTCTGCCACCATCGGTGTGTGTGTGATGGACGTTAGCTAAGCTAGAGCTTCGTGGCCATGCTGAGACTCATTCGGGTCTGACCAGCGGACCAACGCCTTCGTCCCGGCCCAGCCCCACAGAGGCGGGCAGTTCTCGTTCAGGAAGCTGCTCCACTCCGTTCGGTTAGGCAACCCTACACAGCGGAGCTCTCTCAGCAAAGGTTCATCGAGCGACCCCTACCAGTCTGTTGCAACTGTGGCGTCGAAGGCCACTATTCCAGGTACTGCAACTACCAGCAGCCACCGAGCTACGACCGCCCATCGAGATCTTACCTGCCCAGCTATGCACAAGCATCAACGTTCCCTGGAAGCGCATCTCACGAGATACCAAGGCCGCTGTGAAACCTTCCCCGGCCTCTGACCGCAGTCTGACACCCCCACCAGCCCCTTGCTCCAATCGGTCGCCATCTTCTAGGCGCCGCTACCCTTCGCTGCCTCCGGAAAACTAGTCGGGGCAACCCTTGGAAGTGAGGTCGCAGTGCAGTCTTCCATTTCCACAGAAATGCCTCCTTTAACTTGCATGTTTATAAATAAGGTTCGTGTGCTAATCGACGGTGTCTCAACAATGGCCTTAGTGGACACAGGTACAACCATATCAATGATGAGTCTAGCATTCAAATTTCTTCTTGTAGGAAATGTTATGTTCTGTTAGGACCATGCTGATGCGTTTTGTTGAGTGAGCGGAGGAGATGTTTTACAACCTGTTGCTTTCTGCACAGTGACTGTTAGTTTTTGGGCGCCAGCAATTTATTTCTCATTTTGCTGTTCTCTTTCATTCTACGGAGGATGTAATTCTAGGATTAGATTTCCTGAAGCTTTCTGGTGCCACTGTCGATTGCCGCACAGGAGAGATTACAGTAGATTCAAATATTCCAGTAGCGTTTATTGTAAACCCGCCCTGTCAGGAAAGCACCCTTTGCATGTCCATGGACACAACTGTACCACCCTTGTCTGCCAAGTGCGTTCCTGTCGTCAGTTCCCCTGCAACCGAGACGACATTTGATGCCTCCGTAGAGCCAATTTACCTCAGCTGCATGAAGAAAAAAATGTTCTAATACCCTATTGTACGTTGTCGCTTGTGCAAGAGAGTACTGGTCTGTGGGTGATCAACTGCTCCAATGAACCTTCGGCACTGCCAGAGGGTCTACAGCTTGTTAAGATTCGTCAACATCAAATGTTCTCGCTTGCCATCTTTGCAGCGATTCTCCGGATAAACCAGATTCCCATCATCTGCACGCCAGGGACACCTCTATAATGGAAATGATTGACAAGTCTTAGCACCAACGAGCGTAATGGCCTGGCAAGTATTCTACGCAAATATGCTGGTTCTTTCGATTTCGCACAGCTACAGGCTCCATCTGTCATTTCCTGCTTCTTGTATAAAGCACCACATAGATGCGGCATTCCATAGACCTCAAAGACAAAAACCATTCCGGGTATTGCCTTCGAAATGTGCCGTGATAAATGAACAGCTTGGCGAGATGCTAAAGAAGAATGTAATTTAGAAGTCATGTAGTCCATGCACCTCTCCCGTAATTTCGGTCAAGAAGAAAGACGGAACATGGCGATTTTGCGTCGACTATACCGCCGTCTCAACGCCATCACAAAGAAGGACGTACACCCACTACCACGCATTGATAATGCTATAGGCTCTCTTTCATTAGCTTCCTACTTTTCGTCTGTTAATTTAAGGTCAGGGTATTGGCAGATTCCAGTGCAAGAGGAAGACAAAAAGAAAACGGCATTTGTTACACCAGATGGACTTTTGTTTATTCAATGTGATGCCGTTCAGACTATGCAATGCGCCTGCAACTTTTGAGTGCTTCATGGACAACATTCTGCGAAGTTCGAAGTAGGAAGTATTCATGTCTTATCTAGACATTGTTGTAATTTTTGGGCGCACTTTCTGTGAGCACTACACACGCCTCGACTTTGTGTTGAACTGCCTAAGCAAAGCACGCTTGGTGCTCAACTCAAAGAAATGTCGTTTTGGAGAGCGCCAAACGCTCGTCCTTGGACACTTGGTGAATAACGAAGGCATACTACTAGATATCGCGAAGACGGCTGCAGTAGAGGCGTTCAAACAACCTCACTCAGTGAAAGAACTACGCAGATTTTTGGGTCTCTGTTCGCACTTCCATCGATTCATTTCTTGATTTGCCAATATCGTGGACCTGCTCACGTGCCTGCTTCAGGAAGGCGTGCCATTTGGCTGTGTTCCGGAATGTGCGTCCGCTTTCTCTGATTTGAAGCTTCTTTTGACATCTCATCCAACTCTGCGACACTTTAATCCTCTGGCTCGCACAGAACATCACACAGACGCTAACGGTGTCGGTGTAGGCGCCGTTTTGGTTCAGCGCTTAGATACCAAAGAACATCTAGTTCCGTATGCAAGTCGTTTGCTAAGCAAGTCCGAGCGTAACTACACCGTCACAGAGCAAGAATGCCTCACAGTAGTCTTCGCAGTGCAGCGATTCCGGTCCTACCTGCACGGACGCCCCTTTACCATCGTGACAGATCACCCTTCGCCCTGCTGCTTGGTCAATCTGCGTTACTCATCAGGCTGATTAGCGCGTTGGGCACTCCATCTACAGGAATACGACTTTACGGTTTCCTATAAAAGTCGTCGTCACGCTGATGCAGATTGTCTTTCGCGACTACCGCTTCCATCGACGTACTCTGACGTGGACAACTTTGACACCTACATCACTCCATTTGACCTTCCATTTCCTGATAACAATGCTTTCAAGACTGAGCAGCAAACAACAGCACCATACAGCAGCTCCTTCCTACCGAGAGTAGATCATCGGCGACTCGCTTCTGCATCCGCGATGGGCTAGTGTACAAAAAGAACCATACCACGACCACCTCACGATATTTTCTTGTGGTTCCGAAGAGTCTTCGCGTTTCCGTCTTGCAGCCTATGCATGATGACACAACGTGCCGTCATCTAGGCACAGCGAAAACTCTTTGCCAGCTTCAAGAAAGTTTTTACTGGCCAAAATGCGCAAGACGACAGAACAGTACGTCTGTAGTTGCAACAAGTGTCAACGCAGCAAGCGCCCTACCAGTGCTCCTCTAAGGTGACTACATCCTATTCCACCCCCTACATCTCCATTTGAGCAAGTTGTTATTGACCTTCTAGGGCCCGCGTCTCTCAAAATCAGATAGTGGTTTTGGGACGTTAAACCCTACAAATCAATTAACCTTCTAGGGCTCTTTCGGCGGTCTTCTAATGGCAATCTCTAGATAGTCGTATGCACCGACCATTTAACACCGTACTGCGAGACAGCTGCGATACCAACGGCAACTGCCGCTGACGTGTGTTTATTCATGCTGCGTTTTGTGGTTCTATGACATGGACATCTTAAAAGTGTTATCAGTGATCATGCCACACCGTGGGCGACAATTCACTGCTGACATGGTGGAAGAGATGCTTCGTCTATGCGCTTCAAGCTTTCGGCACTCTACGCCATATCATCCGCAAACAGACAGCCTGACGGAACGAACTAACAGGACTCTCACGAACATGCTATCTATGTATGTCACAGCAGATACAGCAGAACTGTGATTGCATGCTACCTTTCATCGCTTACGCATTTAACACCACAGAGTATGGAGCTACCGGCTACAGTTCGTTATTTCTTCTGTAAGCTCAGCCACCTCGTCATACCCTCGATACCGTCTTCGCGTTTTTGGGCAACCATGATTCCGGTTTATCCGAGATCGTCTTCCGTGCAGAAGAAGCCCGACGTCTTGCTTACCTGCACACTCTCGCTTCGCAAGATCGTTCGAAGACACGTTTTGACCTTCAACGTCGACGCGTGGCGTATAATCGCGGAGACTTCGTGTTGCTGTGGACGCCAACTAGGAAACGTGGGTTCTGTGAAGAACTGCTGCTGCACTATGCGGGACCTTATGATATTCTAGACCGTATAAGAGATTTAACTTACCATGTAGCACGTCTTCATTCAAATGGCCGATGGTCTGCAAAGACTGAACTTGCCCATATAGCACGTTTGAAGCGCTTTCTTCTCAAAGAGACCCTTCAACTCGCCCGGTTGACTTCACCTGCGCGGAGGGAAATGTTACTGCTTATGTGATTTTGGCATGAGCATCTGGGTAGCGGGGAACAGCGATATTAGAGAAGAGGACGTTCGGCTAGCGAGATAGGGCTCCGGTGCAAGACACCTTCGAGTTTACGGGCACGTATATATATATATATATATATATATATATATATATATATATATATATATATATATATAGATAGATAGATAGATAGATGGCGCTGACTGTCACTCCTACTTCTAAATTCACAGATAAACCCAAAAAAGTGGATGGAGGGAGGGCCGCTGTGATAGCTCAGTGGTTAGAGCATCGAACGCGTAATTCGAAGGTCGTAGGTTCGATTCCTGCTCACAGTTGTTAATTTTTTCATCCACTTTTCTTTCTTCTTATTTACATTCCATTGGTTTTAATAACTTCCCCTGTACATTCCTTGGCATTACTGTCTGTTATATCTCATTAATATTGTGTTAAAACACGGAAAAACGAGCCCTTAGGTATACACTTCTTTCCCTTATTTCATTGAACGAGGGTCTCGTACTGGCAGACTTGGTGTGTTTAGGTTGTATATAAGAGAGACAATTAATCAGCTGCCCGCTCATAATAAGTTCACGCGCTACGTGACGCCAAACATGCGCATAAGAGTGTTTTCACACTCGTCGTTTGACCTATAGATGGCGCTGACTGTCACTCCTACTTCTAAATTCACAGATAAACCCAAAAAAGTGGATGCAGGGAGGGCCGCTGTGATAGATCAGTGGTTAGAGCATCGAACGCGTAATTCGAAGGTCGTAGGTTCGATTCCTGCTCACAGTTGGTAATTTTTTCATCCACTTTTCTTTCTTCTTATTTACATTCCATTGGTTTTAATAACTTCCCCTGTACATTCCTTGGCATTACTGTCTGTTATATCTCATATATATATATATATATATATATATATATATATATATATATATATATATATGAAATAGATGATCAGAGTTTCTTCCGGCTACCGTAATAAAAGTTATAAACTTCGAGAATAGTGCAGTATAGGAAACAAGACAATGAAATATTTATTTAATCCTAACAGTTTCGGCTGGTGGACCAGCCTTCTTCGGAGGATGTAAGTGAAATGATACAAGTTACCGTAGCAGAGGGTCACCCTCGCAGTTTAAAGACCCTCCAAAAAAGTAAAAAAAAGAGAGAGAGAGAAAAAGACAAGCGGGCGAACGAGGTAGCAACAGACAACAAGAAGCAGAAGAAGGAGAGGAACTAGAAAGGAGCGACGGAGAGCCGCCGGAAACGAGCGGGTAATTCTGGCATTGTTACTGGGTATAGGTAAGACGCGCCGCCAGCAGAGGCGACCAAGAAAAACGGAAAAATGTGAAACATGTTGCCGCTTACTCGCATCCCACACATGGATCGAGTTTAAGTTCACGTGGTTCGGCGGCTGGCCCGGGGCATCGGGCCACACACACACACACACACACACAAGAAGCATACGACCCGCTCCAGCTTTCGGAATATAATGGCCACGTTGGAAAGCTAATGTGCCCTCTCCCCCTCCCTCCACCTGCCCACTCTTGCAGAAAAATGTACAACCAGTCATACTGAAAATAAATAAATGGGTATTCTTGTAAAGGATGAAAATATATAAAAATAAATAATACCAAAAAAGTACTCAGAAATGAAAATAAAGTCTAATAATACTAACACAATCCGTTTGGTTCACGTAGCATCGAATTCGTTTAGTTTCGCTATATTGACCAACTTGCGTGTGCGACTTCACGTATGTATAAATAAATTAATTGAGTAATTCAATTTCTGTGTTTCACGAAACGTCGCGGAGACACGTCAGTCGCCCAGGGCTCTCGTTGATTCCGTGGGTAAGTGATCTGAATTTCTTTATAAAGTATGACTCCCGCTGTTCGCACTCCCGTGTGTTCTGGAAGCCGGATTGTAGGAGTATGACACTTACGCGTTCGAAAGAGTGACCAGGAAGATTGATATGTTTGGAGAACGGCAAATTGGGGAGGCCCTTTGCGTGTGCCCTGTGGTTGTTGAAACGCAAACGGAACGCGGTTTCCGTGTGTCCAATATATTCCTGTTTGCACACCTCACAGCGAATTTTGTATACCACATTGGCTGAGTCACAGTTAAGGTCGTCTTTAATTTTGTACACATAGTCTGAACAGGAGGCTTCGGCCGTATCTGTGGTCACCATGTGTGTGCACACCTTGCAGCGAGGTTTCCCGCACGGTCTACAGCCCTGATGGTGGTCGGATTTGTGTGTTTTCGCCCTGACCAGTAAGTCTCTCAGGTTTTTATTTCTTCGGTAAACCACCTTGGGCGGAGTCTGAAAAATGGCAGAGAGGCGACTACTCTGTTTAAGTATGTTGAAGTGGCGGTTTAGTATAGAATTCACCCGAGGGGCGGCGGCGTAGTATGTGAGGATTAAATTTGCCCCTGAAGTTATATCATCTTTATTCCCACCTTTTTCTCCCATTGTTGATTCTCGGTCCAAAGAGCGAGCGCGCTTAATTGCATTGTCAATTATTTTTTCGGGGTACTTTTGACACAAGAAGGCTGTTCTCAATTCCTGTGCGTGGGTGTCAAATTGCGTGATTTCAAAGCAAATTCTTCTGTATCTGTGGGCTTGAGAGTAAGGAACACCTGTTTTGCAGTGATGGGGGTGACTGCTATGGAAATGCAGATACTGTTGGCGGTCTGTTGGTTTTTTATACAGGGAAGTAGATATGGTGGTGCCACTGAGTGATACAGTGACATCCAGAAAGTGAACACTCTTCTGCGAATACGTGTGCGTGAATGTTATCGAAGGATGCACGGAGTTGAAACCGGAAATGAATTTGGAAAGATTATGTTCACTATCGGCCCACACGAAGAATATATCGTCGAGGAAGCGTCGTATATATATATATATATATATATATATATATATATGGGCAGGCATGGTGGTTGAGTGGCTGTAGCGTTGCATATACTCAAGTTGATCCTGCGTGAGCGGTCACAACGTGGTTTATTTCAACGTTTCGGCCTTGAGTATGGCCTTCATCAGGATTAAAGGTACAGTTTGTTGGTGCTCAGCTTTATACAATCTCAAATCAGAGAGAATGAGGAAGTAAGACAGAAAAAAAGAAAAAAAAACAGAAGAAACGGAAGAAAAGGAAAAGAAGAGAAAAAGGAAAAAAAGAAAAAAAGAGAAAAAGAATATAAGGTGGACTCCCCCCCCCCCGGGCGCCTCCCTTCCACTCTTCCTTCCAGTTCCCCCATCATCTCTCTCCCCTTCACCTTTCTGATGTCAGCGGTCTGTGTATACTTCCTTCACTAACGCATTCTTCCCGAACAGACGGCGCCTCCTGGCTCTGGCGGTTCGGTGTGGGGCAAAAAAGAGCTTTTTTAGGAAGTTTTAAGCCTTTAACTACTCGGCGCCCCGTCGACATTTCGTCGTAGAAAGAGGGGTGCCGCGTATTGCGGCAGAGGCTGGTAAGCGGGATTTTTAGGAAGTTTTAAGCCTTTAATCGGCGCCCCGTCAACATTTCGTCACAGAAAGAGGGATGCCGCGTATTGCGGCAGAGGCTGGTAAGCGGGCGCAATGCGAATTCCTTGCCCGCTTCTGGATTACGCGTGCAGTGGGGGTCTCCCGGCTGTGCACAGGGTTGCTGTTGGGCATGTCACGCATGGCACAATTGATTGGGTAGTAAAATAAAACAGAAAACAGACGAAATCTGCACTTAGGAAGAGTAGTTATACTTGGAATTGTATTGAGTTGTCCTGTGCCCTTCGCAGCTGCAGGGCCGTGAACTTATTTACTATTTTCATTATTGCCGTTATTGTTTTATAATGCTTTAATTGCTGCAAGTGTACCAGGATTCTCATTTATTCCTCTATCGAGGGTGTTAAATTGGTGGATAAGGTATGGCTCTCGTTGTTCACGCTCTCGGTTTGATTTAAATCACGTCTCTAAGAGCGTTACTGATAGTTTGTCGAATGCATGGTCGGGAAGATTAACATGTTTTGATAAGGGTAAATTTGGGGCTGATTTTGCACGGGCTCTGTGATTATTAAAGCGAATCCTAAATGGTGTTTCTGTTTGTCCGATGTACTGCATACTACACACGTTGCATTCGAGTAGGTATACCACGTTTGAGTAATGGCATTTTAGGTTTCCTCGGTTGTTAATCGAAAACTTGGATTGTGGGCTGGTTGCTTTGTGTGTTTCTCGCATCGCCTTACATACAAGACATCGTGACTTTAAACAAGGTCAGCATGAATTATTGGGGGGTGAGGTATTGATTTGAGAGTGGACAAGTGTGTCTTTGAGGTTGCGTGGTCGTCGGTAAACGACACCTGGAGCGGATGGGAATGCGCGTTTCAGACGTTCACTTTGTTCCAGAATGTTGTAATGTCGTTTAAGGATTTTGTTTACATTGGGGAAGTTTGTGCTGTAAGTCAAGCAGAAGTTTGTTCGTTGCGGGTCTTCTTGTGGTGGTCGCTTCATAAGTAAGTCATCACGCTTCAGTTTTCTCGCTTTTTGATCAGCGTCATCAATTACATCTGGGGGTATTTTTGTTTCTCGAGCACAAGTTTTAGCCTCTGTGAGCTCGTGTCAAAATCAGCGTCTCTTGAGCAGATTCGCTTAAACCGGTGAGCCTGGCTGTATGGGATACTGTTTCTACAGTGGCACGGGTGATCGCTTTGTTAATGGAGGTACTGTTGTCGATCCGTTGGCTTGCGATATAGAGTTGTCGAGAGCTTGTCCTCTTCTATCGTTATGATGACATAAAGAAAATTTACGGTTACTTGCGAGTATGTGTGTGTGAAGTGTATGTATGGATGTACAGCATTGTAAGTGTCGATAAAGCTGAGAAGTTTGTCCTCGCTGTGGGTCCAAATAAGAAAGATGTCGTCCTTGTATCTTCTGTATAACAGTGGTTTTAAGGAACATCGTGCAAGAAATTCCGATTCTAGCTTTCCCATAAATATGTTGGCATAATTGGGTGCCATTTTGGTGCCCATAGTGGTCCCGCTGATTTGTCGAAAGTACTCTTGGTTAAACTCGAATGAATTTATTTC
Source organism: Rhipicephalus annulatus (assembly GCA_013436015.1). Taxonomy (NCBI): domain Eukaryota; kingdom Metazoa; phylum Arthropoda; class Arachnida; order Ixodida; family Ixodidae; genus Rhipicephalus; species Rhipicephalus annulatus. The sequence continues at coordinate 301,052 of WOVY01011474.1, forward strand.
GAGGACCATCCTCCTCAAAGTTGCGATGACAGAGAAATCTGGGGTGTTAGATTGTCTATGGTTTGTGTACATGTTTTGTAATGCAGCTATGTTGTCATCATGAGGAATATTTGTATGCAATGAAGAGACATCAAGAGTAACCAAGTACGAGTTTTTCAGCACACACAGACCTGCAATGTCTCAAAGAAAATATGTGGTGTGTTTTATGTACGACGCGAGGGTGCATGGAATGTGGCTTATTAGCTTGTCCACGTACCCTGATATAGGTTCAGTTATTGTACCGATGCCTGATATGATTGGTCGACCTGAGTTACCTCGTTTATGAATTTTCGGAAGGATGTAGAAGCGACCTGGACGAGGGTATGCTGCTCGCATCAATTTGTGGTCAGTGTTGGTTATGTTTTCTGCATCGAACAGTTTCTTAGTTCTGTTGATATGATACGTTTGTATTCGTCTGTCGGATCACCTGGGAGGCGTTCGTAATATGTTGAGTCGTCTAGTTGGCGGTATGCTTCGTGTAAGTAGTTGGTTGTATTAAGGACTACTATTGCTCCTCCTTTGTCAGCGGGTTTTATTGTTATGTCTGTCCTAGATGCCAGATTTCTTATTCTCATTTTATCAGATTTTGTCAAGTTTTCTCGGTTTCCTTTCTGTCTGTGGTATTCGTGTACTATATCTTTCTGTACTGCGGTGATATAAAGGTCCAGGCACTTTTCTCTATGTTACTGTTCGGTGTCCAATCATTTGTTTTATGACGGTGAATTGTTTCGGTGTTAGCAGGCCTGTCCAAGAAATATTCGCGCAACCTTAAGCTTCTAGCGAAGTTGTCGAGGGTATGCTGCTCGGACCAAAAACTGATCCGAGCAGCATACCCTCGTCCAGGTCGCTTCTGCATCCTCCCAAAAATTCATAAACCCGGTAACCCAGGTCGACCATTCATATCAGGCATCGTTACAATAACTGAACCCATATCAGGATACATGGGCAAACTAATAAGCCACATTCCATGCACCCTCACGTCGTACATAAAAGACACCACACATTTTCTTTGAGACATTGCAGGTGTGTGTTCCGAAAAACTCGTACTTGGTTACTCTTGATGTCTCTTCATTGTATACAAATATTCCTCACGATGACGGCATAGCTGCATTACAAAACATGTACACAAACCATAGACAATCTAACACCCCAGATTTCTCTGTCATCGCAACTTTGAGGAGGATGGTCCTCGAAATAAATTCATTCGAGTTTAACCAAGAGTACTTTCGACAAATCAGCGGGACCACTATGGGCACCAAAATGGCACCCAATTATGCCAACATATTTATGGGAAAGCTAGAATCGGAATTTCTTGCACGATGTTCCTTAAAACCACTGTTATACAGAAGATACAAGGACGACATCTTTCTTATTTGGACCCACAGCGAGGACAAACTTCTCAGCTTTATCGACACTTACAATGCTGTACATCCATACATACACTTCACACACACATACTCGCAAGTAACCGTAAATTTTCTTTATGTCATCATAACGATAGAAGAGGACAAGCTCTCGACAACTCTATATCGCAAGCCAACGGATCGACAACAGTACCTCCATTACCAAAGCGATCACCCGCGCCACTATAAAAACAGTATCCCATACAGCCAGGCTCACCGGTTTAAGGGAATCTGCTCAAGAGACGCTGATTTTGACACGAGCTCACAGAGGCTAAAACCTATGCTCGAGAAACAAAAATACCCCCCACGTGTAATTGATGACGCTGTTCAAACAGCGAGAAAACTGAAGCGTGATGACTTACTTATGAAGCGAATACCGCAAGAAGACCCACAACGAACAAACCTTTGCTTGACTTACAGTACTAACTTCCCCAATGTAAACAAAATCCTTAAACGACATTACAAAATTCTGGAACAAAGTGAACGTCTGAAACGCGCATTCCCATCCGCTCCAGGCGTCGTTTACCGACGACGACGCAACCTCAAACACGCACTTGTCCACTCTCAAATCAACACATCACCCCGCAATAATTCATGCCGACCTTGTTTAAAGTCACGATGTCTTGTATGTAAGGCGATGCGAGAAACACACAAAGCAACCCACAGACAGTCCAAGTTTTCGATTACCATACGAGGAAACCTAACATGCGATTCCTCTTATGTGGTATACCTACTCGAAAGCAACGTGTGTAGTATGCAGTACATCGGACAAACAGAAACACCATATAGGATTCGCTTCAATAATCACAGAGCCCATGCAAAATCATCCCCTAATCTACCCCTATCAAGATATGTTAATCTTCCCGACCATGCATTCGACAAACTATCAGTAACGCTCTTAGAGACGTGATTTAAATCGAACCGAGAGCGTGAACAACGAGAGCTATACCTTATCCACCGATTTAACACCCTCGATACAGGAATAAATTAGAATCCTGGTAGACTTGCAGCAACTAAAGCATTAGAAAACAATAACGGCAATAATGAAAATAGTAATTGAGTTCACGGCACTGCAGCTGCGAAGGACACTGGACAACTCAAAACAATTCCAAGTGTAACTACTCTTCCTAAGTAGAGCTGTGGTCTCTTTTCTGTTTTATTTTATTACCCAATCAATTGTGCCATGCATAACATGCCCAACAGCAACCCTGTGCACAGCCGGGAGGCCCCCACTGTACGCGTAATCCAAAAGCGGGCAAGGAATTCGCATTGCGCCCGCTTACCAGCCTCTGCCGCAATACGCGGCACCCCTCTTTCTATGACGAAACGTTGACGGGGCGCCGAGTAGTTAAAGGCCTAAAACTTCCTAAAAAGCCCGCTTACCAGCCTCTGCCGCTATACGCGGCACCCTTCTTTCTACGACGAAATGTTGATGGGGCGCCGAGTAGTTAAAGGATTAAAACTTTCTAAAAAAGCTCTTTTTTGCCCCACACCGAACTGCCAGAGCCAGGAGGCGCCGTCTTTTTGGGAAGAATGCGTTAGTGAAGGAAGTATACACAGACCGCTGACATCAGAAAGGTGAAGGGGAGAGAGATGATGGGGGAACTGGAAGGAAGAGTGGAAGGGAGGCGCCCGGGGGGGGGAGTCCACCTTATATTCTTTTTCTCTTTTTTTCTTTTTTTCCTTTTTCTCTTCTTTTCCTTTTCTTCCGTTTCTTCTGTTTTTTTTTCTTTTTTTCTGTCTTACTTCCTCATTCTCTCTGATTTGAGATTGTATAAAGCTGAGCAAGCGGACCACAAGCCCGGTGCCGTGCAGCTCCCAAACTGAAAAAAAAATCGCGTGTTGATGAAAATACAATAAGAGGCCTGAGGTGCGGCCTCACCGGTAACCACCGCCGGGAACGCACTCCCTCACCAGAGAAGGATTGGCCACCCTGGTGCAGTATCTGGCCACTACCTCCCACATGGATACGCCAAATAACTCACGGCCCTCAGTCCTCAGCAGCTGCGAAGCAACTGACTACGGCGGTGGTCAGATCTGCAATGCAGCAGAGGACAATAAGAACGAAATAGACTTTATAATGACGGCACACCCAGGAATTGTGCAGGATGTGGAAGTGGTTGGCAAGGTACGATGAAGTGACCATAGAATGGTACGGTCTCGAATTCGCCTAGACTTGAAGAAGGAACGACAGAAACCGATACGCAAGAAGCCAATCAATGAGCTAGCACTGAGAGGGAAAGTACAGGAATTCAGAGTGTCGCTGCAGAACAGGTACTCGGCTCTTAGTGAGGAAACCAACCTTAGCGTAGATACAATGAATGAAAATCTGACGAGTATCATTACGGAGTGTGCAGTGGAAGTTGGAGGCAGGGTAGTTAGACAGGACACTGGCAAGCTTTCCCAGGAAACGAAGAACCTAATTAAAAAGCGTCAAACCATGAAAGTGTCAAGTACAACAGACGAAATAGAACTGGCAGAGCTTTCGAAGTTGATTAATAGACGTAGAGTATGCGATGCAAGAAGGTATAACATGGAGAGAATTGAACACGCTCTGAAAAACGGAGGAAGCTTCAAAGCAGTGAAGAGGAAACTTGGGATAGGCAAAAGTAGGATGTATGCACTAAGGGACAAAGAAGGCAAAATAACTACCAATATGGATAGGATAGTTAAAATAGCGGAGGAGTTTTACAGAGATCTGTACAGTAGCCGAGACAACCACGACCTTAATACTATAAGAACTAGCAGTAACCCAGACGACACCCCACCAGTAATGATAGAAGAAGTCACAAAAGCTTTGGAGAGCATGCAAAGAGGCAAAGCTGCTGGTGAGGATCAGGTAACATCAGATCTGCTGAAAGATGGAGGACAGATTGTGTTAGAAAAACTAGCCACCCTGTTTACGAGGTGTCTTCTCACGGGAAGGGTACCAGAGTCTTGGAAGAACGCTAACATCATCTTAATACATAAGAAAGGAGATGACAAGGACTTGAACAATTACAGGCCGATCAGCTTGCTCTCTGTAGTGTACAAGCTATTTACAAAGGTAATTGCTAACAAAGTAAAGAAAACATTAGAATTCAATCAACCAAAGGAACAAGCAGGATTTCGAACAGGCTACTCAACAATTGACCACATTCATACTATCACTCAGGTATTAGAGAAATGCTCAGAGTATAACCAACCACTATACATAGCCTTCTTAGATTACGAGAAGGCGTTTGATTCAGTAGAAATATCAGCCGTCATGCAGACACTGCGGAATCAGGGCATAGATGAAGTATATATAAACATTCTGGAAGAAATCTACAGGGGATCAACTGCTACTATAGTGCTTCATAAATAAAGCAACAGAATACCAATCAAGAAGGGTGTAAGGCAGGGAGACACAATCTCCCCAAGGCTATTTACCGCGTGCTTACAGGAGGTTTTCAGAAGCCTAGAATGGGAACAGTTAGGGATAAGAGTTAATGGAGAATACCTTAGTAACCTGCGCTTCGTCGATGACATTGCATTGCTGAGTAACTCAGGGGACGAATTGCAACTCATGATTACGGAGTTACACAGGGAGAGCAGAAAGGTGGGTCTTAAAATTAATCTGCAGAAAACGAAAGTAATGTACAACAACCTCGGAAAGGAACATCGCTTCGAGATAGGTAATAGTGCACTTGAAGTTGTAAAAGGCTATGTCTACTTAGGGCAGGTAATAACCGCAGAGCCTAACCACAAGATTGAAGTAACTAGAAGAATAAGAATGGGGTTGAGCACATTCGGCAAGCACTCTCAAATTATGACAGGTAGATTGCCATTATCCCTTAAGAGGAAGGTATATACCAGCTGTATCTTGCCGGTACTTAGCTACGGAGCAGAAACCTGGAGACTCACAAAAAGGGTTCAGCTTAAATTGAGGACGACGCAGCGAGCAATGGAAAGAAAAATGGTAGGTATAACCTTGAGAGACAAGAAGAGAGCGGAGTGGATTAGGAGACAAACTGGGGTTAAGGATATCATAGTTGAAATAAAGAAGAGGAAATGCACATGGGCCGGGCATGTAGCGTGTAGACAGGATAACCGCTGGTCATTAAGAGTAACTTACTGGATTCCCAGAGAAGGAAAACGGGTTAGGGGGAGACAGAAGGTTAGGTGGACAGATGAAATTAAGACGTTTGCGGGTATAAATTGGCAGCAGCAAGCACAGGACCGGGTTATCTGGCGGAACATGGGAGAGGCCTTTGTCCTGCAGTGGACGTAGCCAGGCTGATGATGATGAAAGCTGAGCACCAACAAACTGTACCTTTAATCCTGATGAAGGCCAGACTCTAGGCTGAAACGTCAAAATAAACCACGTTGTGACCGCTCACGGAGGATCTACTTGACTATATATATATATATATATATATATATATATATATATATATATATATATATATATATATATATATATATATATATACACAAAATAAGGGAAAGAAGTGTATACCTAAGGGCTCGTTTTTCCGTGTTTTAACACAATATTAATGAGATATAACAGACAGTAATGCCAAGGAATGTACAGGGGAAGTTATTAAAATCAATGAAATGTAAATAAAAAGAAAGAAAAGTGGATGAAAAAATTACCAACTGTGAGCAGGACTCGAACCTACGACCTTCGAATTACGCGTTCGAGCAATTACGAGCATCGAACGCGTAATTCGAAGGTCGTAGGTTCGAATCCTGCTCACAGTTGGTAATTTTTTCATCCACTTTTCTTTCTTCTTATTTACATTTCATTGATTTTAATAACTTCCCCTGTACATTCCTTGGCATTACTGTCTGTTATATCTCATATACACACATATATATATTGCCGTGCGTATGTGCGATAAATCGTATTTGTTTGAGGTGCTTTGTGTGCTCGTCAATCTCACGTCGTCACACTGGTGGAGGAGCTGGGTACGTCTTCATGCTGGGCACCTCTTCGTGGACCCGACATTTGAGCCCGGAATCACTACCATTCGTTGACACACCAGTCCACCGTTCCAGCCACCGTCTGCGAAGCCTAGCTCACGAGCTCAATCCCTTGCCAGAAACTGCCAGCAATCGCTTGCCTCCTTCAACCACCATGGCCACTGTAGCTACATCGCACATGACACTCCAGAATCTCATGATTCCTGACTGCTTTCATGGTGAAAGCTATGAGGATGCACAAGACTGGCTGGACCAGTTCGAACGCTGCGCGAAGTACAACCAGTCGGCCACCCCAGAAGACAAGCTCGCGAATGTGTACTTCTACCTGAAAGACAACGGCCAGACGTGGTGCATCAACAAGGAAAGAAGCATGGCTACGTGGGATGACTTCCGCAACCAGCTGATCGACACCTTTAGTAGTCTTGACAGAAAGGAGAATGCGCAACGTCTCTTGGAAGCTCAAATTCAAAAACCAAATGAGAGCGTCGCTATGTTCGCCGAGGACATGACCCGTCTTTTCGGCAGGGCGGATCCCGAGATGCCGGAAGACAGGAAGTTGTGGCATCTAATGCGAGGCGTGAAGGAGCAACTGTTCGCTGGGCCTGTGAGAAATCCACCAACAACAGTAGCTGAGTTCACGAAAGAAGCCACAGCTATTGAACGGGCCCTACAGCAACGCTACCACCAGCAGAACCCGGTCAACGTTCGAGCGAGTAGCCCTGTTACGACTGCGGCGATCCTCTGCGACAACGACAGGCCTCTGCGGGAAGTCATCCGGGAGATTTTGAGGGAGGAGCTTCGGCAGCTTGGTTTAATTCCGGCAACTGAACCGACGCCGGCATTCTCTTTTGTCGCTGATGTTGTCCGGAATTAGGTCCACCAGGCTCTCTCTTCATCCGGCTATAATGGTGTGCGACGACATTTTACTTATGCTGACGCAGTCCGACGCCCCGTCGTCAAGCCTTCAGCACAGCAGACTCCAATGACTGGACCACCACCAACCCTGCAAACACAGCCGCTGTCACCGCCGACGACTTTCCCAACCGCACCAATCTCGCCTTCAAGACGAATGCCATTAGCCAAATTGTGAAGCCCACAACGTGGTTCAATAGTGAGTCCCCATGTACCTACCAGCGTCGGGAAACCGATTTGTGGCGTACCGCTGACCGTCGACCGGTATGCTTTCATTGTGGCGAAGCCGGGCACGTTTGCAGAGTTTGCCGTTATCGCGACGCTCAGTACTCAATATTTCCTCGCTACCATGATTACGCTACGTACGACGATCGACGCACGAACAATGACACTCCTATGAACACACCGCCGCCGAAGCCAATGAGGCCCGGGTCACGTTCTCCATCAGCTGCGCGGGGCACTCCATCAGCTGCGCGGGGCACATCGCAGTTTTGCCGACGTCACCAGGGGCAGGTCCCCTAGCCAGCGACGGGGAAACTAGACGCAGTGACCTCGGGGGGTAGGGTTGCCATTAATCGAACTTCCGAACAGCCCCCATTGCAGACATATAACAACTCGAAGCCACCAATGCCGAAGACGACGACAGCAACGACTAATCCGACGAATGAAACAACTGCCGACGTAACCGACGTTATCAGCCACTGACCTCGTCATTCACATTGACGGCCACCAAGTGACGGCTCTTGTGGACACCGGCTCCCACTTTTCTATAATAAGCCTGCAGCTAGCCGACAGACTAAGGAAGGTCAAGATGCCATGGCAGGGACCCAATATAAGAACTGCAGCAGGTCAGTTGGTGACACCGGTTGGAAAGTGCACGGCCCGACTCTTCATCGCTGGTTCCACCTTTGTCGCCACCCTCGTCATTCTTCACGAGTGCTGTAAACAGCTCATATTGGGAATGGTTTTCTTGCGCGAATACGGGGCTGTGATTGACATCCGTGACAAAAGCGTAGCATTCACTGTAAGCTCGGAGACTGCTACAGATGAGGAACACCAGCCACCTCACTTCCGTATTGCCGATGACGACGTTATACTGCCGCCACGAAGTTGTTCCCTCGTATCCGTGCACTGTGACAAGTTACAAAAGGATACTGGCATCGCTGAACACATCAAGGAGCTCGCATTCACTAGCGGCATTTCTGTTGCTAGGGCTGTCATCACTGTTATTGACGGATGTGCTGAACTACTATCGACAAATTTCAGCAGAGAACGCCGACACATAGTTAAAGGCACGGCTATTGCCTATTTTGACGAGCTCTCGCAAACAGAAGAATGTCATTTAGCAGAGGAAGCAGCAGCGTCTACTATCACTACACCGACACCTGTCGACGTTGGTCCAATGTTATCTCCCATTGAGTGAGACCGCCTTCTCACGCTGATCAACAAGTTTCACGGCTGCTTCTCATCCACATCAAGAGTTGGTCAAACGGCACTGACGAAACACCGCATCATCACGGATTCCGACGCTAGACCAATCCGGCAAAATCCTTATCGAGTCTCCCCAAAGGAGCGTGAGGCAATTCAAAAACAGATGAAAACGATGCTACAAGATGGTGTTATTGGGCCATCTAACAGTCCTTGGGCATCACCTGTAGTACTCGTCAAAAAGAAGGATGGTAGCTTGCGTTTCTGCGTCGACTACTATAAGCTTAATCAGATCACTAAGAAGGACGTCTACCCTCTGCTGCGTATTGATGATTCATTGGATAGACTACGAAACGCACGCTACTTTTCATCTATGGACTTAAAAAGCGGCTACTGGCAAATTGAAGTGGATGAGAGAGATCGTGAGAAGACCGCCTTTGTTACGCCCAATGAACTTTATGAATTTCAGGTTCTTCCTTTTGGTTTGTTTTCGGCGCCAGCAACATTCCAGCGTCTCATGGACACGGTTCTGTCGGGACTTAAGTGGCAAACCTGCTTGGTGTACCTCGACGACGTGATTGTCTTTTCGGCGACTTTCGAGGAACACTTACGAAGGCTCGAAGCAGTTTTTGAAGCAATACGCTTGGCAGGTCTTACTCTAAAACCAGAAAAGTGCCAATTCGGCTTCCACGAACTTCAATTCCTCGGTCACGTCGTGAGCAGCCAAGGGATCCGACCCGACCTGGATAAAATTGCCGCCGTGGCAAACTTCCCAATGCCATCATACAAAAAATCAGTGCGACGTTTTTCAGGACTCTGTGCCTATTACCGGCGGTTTGTTGCTAATTTTTTGCGCATCGCATGGCCATCGACACAGCTTACTCGGGAAGATACCCCCTTCACATGGGGCGAAGACCAACAGCAGGCATTTCACAAGCTTCATCAGCGCATGCAAACACCCCCCGTGCTGGCCCACTTCGATGAAGACGTGCCAACAATACTTCATACAGACGCTAGTAATGTGGGTCTTGGAGCAGTGCTCGTACAGTCGAAGGACAACAACGAAAACGTGATCGCCTACGCCAGCAGGACCCTGTCCCGAGCTGAAGCTAATTACACTAGGACGGAAAAAGATTGTCTTGCAATGGCATGGGCAGTCTTGAAGTTTCGTCCTTATTTGTACGGCCGCCCATTCACCGTTATCAGCGATCACCACTCTCTCTGTTGGTTAGTCAACTTGAAAGATCCGTCTGGCCGCCTTGCATGATGGAGTCTTCGGCTCCAAGAATTTGACTTCACTGTTGCCTATAAGTCGGGAAAACGACACACCGATGCCGACTGTCTTTCTTGGTCTCCCGTTGAGACGGCATCCTCGGACAATGACGATGACGACAGGGCCTTTCTCGGAATTGTGGACACTGCCGCCTTTTCTCAACAGCAGCGTGGCGATGCTGAGCTGCTACCACTTATAGATTACCTACAAGGGCGAACGAATAGCGCTCCGAAGTTATTTGCGAGAGGGCTGCCGTCGAACTGCTTGCGAAATGACGTTCTCTATAAGAGAGACTTTTCACCCACCGGCAGCAGCTACTTGCTCGTTGTTCCTTCTCTGCTTCGCCGTGAGGTACTGCAAGGCTGTCACGACGAACCTACCGCTGGTCACTTGGGTTACGCAAGTACATTGGCGAGGATAAGGCAGAACTATTACTGGCCAAGACTTGCCGAAGTTGTCAAAACTTACGTGCAGGCATGTCTAAATTACCAACGCCGCAAGCCACCATCCATCAAACCAGCTGGCCTGCTGCAGCCTGTCCGAGTGCCGGCGACACCGTTTGCACAAATGGGCATGGATTTTCTGGGCCCCTTCCCAAAGTCTGCCACTGGAAACAGGTGGATAATCGTCGCCACGGATTACGTGACCCGATACGCGGAGACAGGCACTCTGCCACGGGCAGCGACAGCTGAAGCGGCGCAATTTTTCATCGAAGCCATCATCTTGAGACACGGTGCTCCCGCAATATTCATCACCGACAGAGGTACTGCGTTCATGACCGAGCTTTTGGACACCATTTTCCGACTAAGTGGTACAGCTCACAGGAAGACAACGGCGTATCATCCCCAGACAAACTGGCTCACCGAACGCCTCAACAAGACCCTGGCTGACATGATAAGCATGTACGTAGATGTAGAGCACAAGAACTGGGACATCATTTTGCCCTACGTCACGTTCGCGTACAACACGGCTCGTCAGGAGACCATTCGGAAGACACCCTTTAGTCTCCTTTACGGACGCGAGGTTACGACAACGTTAGACGCAATGCTCCCTCATGAAAATCATGGCAATGAGACGGACGTCGAAGAGTTTACCCAGCTAGCAGCAGAAGCCAGACAACTTGCCAGGTTGCGAATCACCAAACAGCAAGACGACGATGCCAAACATTACAACCTCCGGCACAGACCCGTCATATACAACGTGGACGACAGAGTATGGGCCTGGACACCTATTCGTCAGCGTGGGCTCTCCGAAAAGCTGTTGCGAAGATACTTCGGACCCTACAAGATTCTGCGACGCATCAGTGACGTCAACTACGAGGTTTTTCCGGACGGCGTGCATTGTTCAAAGCGGCGCAGACATTCACCAGAAATTGTCCACGTGCTTCAGATGAAGCCTTACTTTCAGTGACTAACTGTGCAGTTTTGGTTTCGCCTAGCTTCTCAAACGTTTAACATCGGGACGATCTTCTTTTAAAGGGGGAATAATGCCGCGCGTACGTGCCAGTGGTGGGGAAAACGAAGCAGCGTGAGTGTCCTTGGCAGAGGGCAAAAGACGAAGAAGTAATTGCAGTCTGTTTCCTGCGATCGATAAATCGTATTTGTTTGAGGCGCTGTGTGTGCTCGTCAATCTCGCGTCGTCACAATATATATATATATATATATATATATATATATATATATATATATATATATATATATATATATATATATCTATATATATATATATATATATATATATATATATAAGGGAAAGCAGTGTATACTTAAAGGGGCCCTGCGACACTACTTGAGCATGTATTTTTCACTAGTTTTTCAAGTGCTCTGGAATACGCCGATATCATTGCGCAAATGGCAACGCCGAATACGACGCTCTTATCATTTTAATTCACGGGACGAACTACCTTGGTGTCAAACTACGGTGACACACATCGGCTAATTTTGTTATGGGAAGCAACGTAATGTTTGTGACGTGACGACAAACACCGTTCAATTTCGATTGGCTGGACGCGAGAAACAGCGTGCAATATTCATATGGTGGTAGCTAGGCCATGCGAGTGATTGCTAAAAACACCAAAAACCTTTTTTATACTTTCTCAGAAAGAAATCATTCCTGTTTCGAAATGATGTATGTCGAGAACAACGAACACAACACAGCCTGCGAACGAAGCTATGGTACGCCAGCAAGCAACTAAACATGGAAAGGCATGCCACGTTTTCGGCGAGCCTACAATGCAACGGGCGGTGGGCGCCCACGTTGCCGTAGAACAAGTTTTGCATGCAAGCTGAGAAGTAACCCTGCCCAAAGTGTACGTGCGTATTTTACACAGTGACCATGGGAGCGTCCTATAAGGTTATACTCGACGCATGTGGTTTATAGTAACCATGCTAACGACGCCGTCAAAAAGAGTGGTAGTGAGGTATTGTGTGAAGACCACCATGAGGTGGCTTTTTCGGAATGTCTTAAGGAGACGCGTACTGAGACTGGAAGCGGTCTTTGACGTCAGCCGGCGAGTGAAATGCGAAAGAGAACGCTTCTCCTCGTCATCTGCTCGAGTTTTGAAGTTAGGGGACTCATGTCTCACTGTCCGTACACCAATTTTCATCATTCTTGTTGCATTCGTCTCAGTAATCATCGCTACGCATGTTTCTATGCTAAATAGGGCTGTTCAAAAAGTGTCGCAGAGCCCCTTTAAGGGCTCGTTTTTCCGTGTTTTCACGCAATATTAGTGAGCTCTAACAGGTAATATATATATATATATATATATATATATATATATATATATATATATATATATATATAATTGATTGATTTGTGGGGTTTAACGTCTCAAAACCACCATTTGATTATGAGAGACGCCGTAGTGGAGGGCTCCGGAAATTTAGACCACCTGGGGTTCTTTACCGTGCACCCAAATCTGAGTACACGGGCCTACACCATTTCCGCCTCCATCGGAAATGCAGCCGCCGCAGCCGGGAATCAAACCCGCGACCTGCGGGTCAGCAGCCGAGTACCTTAGCCACTAGACCACCGCGGCGGGGCGCATATATATATATATATATATATATATATATATGAGATCTAACAGACAATAATGCCAAGGAAGATATAGGGGAAGTTATTAGGCCAATGGCGGCGGATCCTGCCCACGGCCAGTTATCTTTTCACCCACTTTTCTTTCTTCTCATTTACATTAGAATTGGCCTAATAACTTCCTCTATATCTTCCTTGGCATTATTTTCTGTTAGATCTTAGATCTCATTAATATTGTGTAAAAAAAATTGCCCGCAGCTTCCCTCGGGGGAACACTGAGGAGGATGCGGAGCATATAATTGGTTAACGGGGTGTTAAAGTGCGACTTACTTTGGTCGATGGCTAAATTGGTTAACGTGGTTGTGAAATGGGGTGTTAAATTGCGACTTATTTGGGTCGATGGCTAAATTGGTTGACGTGGTTGTAGGAGGGGGTGTTAAATGAGTGAACACGTACACACGTATGCGAAAGGGCGGCGCTGGTCGAAGGGACGTCGATCATTGTGTTTGTGGATTCGTTGGCATTCATTTCACGGCGACTTCGGACGTCGACGCGCCGTACAAACCAACGGACGAGCGGCAACTGAGCGAGCGAGCGCCGACCTTGAGTATATATACAGCGCGACGGCGCATGCGCTGTCAGCTGTCGAATGTTCTCGAAGGAGAAGCGCGCGCGCGGCACAGATGGCGACGGCGCGACGGCGCATGCGCTGTCAGCTGTCGAATGTTCTCGAAGGAGAAGCGCGCGCGGCACAGATGGTGGGCGACTGCGCGACGGCGCATGCACGCGCGTCAGCTGTCGAATGTTCGAGAAGCGGTGCGGACGGCGCGGACGGCGCACTACAAGGCGCGAGTATAAGATGCTTCCGCATCTAAAACACGAAAAACGAGCCCTTACGTATACACTTGTTTCCCTTGTTCATTAACGAGGGTCTCGTACTGGCAGACTTGGTGCCTCTAGGTTGTATACGGGGGACTATTGGTCAGCGTCTAGTTAGTAATAAGTTCACGTGTAACGTGACGCCAAACAGACTCATAAAGTGTGTACCACACTCTCCGCCATGGCTACTAGTGGCGCTAACTGACACTCCCACGTTTAAAAATTGACATGGATACCCAAGAAAGTGGCTGGGGGGATAGCTGTCATGGTAGCTCAGTGGTAGAGCATCGAACGCGTTATTCGAAGGTCGCAGGTTCGGATCCTGCCCACGGCAAGTTATCTTTTCACCCACTTTTCTTTCTTCTCATTTACATCACAATTGGCCTAATAGCTTCCCCTATATCTTCCTTGGCATCATTGTCTGTTAGATCTCATTAATATTCTGTAAAAAGACGAAAACGAGCCTTTAAGTATACACTTGTTTCCCTTATATATATTATATATAGATATATATATATATATATATATATATATATAGATATATATATATATATATATATTATATATATATATATTTATATATATATATATATATATATATATATATATATATATATATATATATATATATATATATGTGTGTGTGTGTGTCGGCTGAAAATCTGCAGCCGAGGCGCATTTACCCCGCACCTCCACCAGTGCCACGAACGTAATACCAGACAGCGACGAATCGACGTCTTGCTTGCCCTCAGACCAGGACGCAAAAACCCTCTTCTTTCTTCACTTCCAAAGGATTACACCTACAGTTGATGGCTCATACCCATTACCTGTGGAACGGGGTTTATTGGCACAAGTAGCACTTGAACGGTAGTTCTATTGACGCGGAAAGCGGGCGGCAGCAACGGACTCGGGAATCACAGCAATCGGGCAAACGCTCGCGCTTGGCTCCTCCTGCTAAAGGCGTGACCCACTGCGGCACATATTCTTCTTCCTCTCTACAATACCCCGGCGACGAAGACGAGCCATCCTGGCTAGTCAAGGTGACGAGATTAGGAGTGGGTCGTGATATGGCTTGAGACGGCTCACGTGGACAGTCTCACGACCAAGGCATCGTCTGTCTGTAGATGGCGTGATCGGCTCGATCACGTATGTGACAGGAGATCGACGTTCGACGACGCGATAAGGACCGTGAAACTTGGGGGCAAACTTAGCGGACAGACCTGGGGAGTGGAAGGGAAGTCGGAGCCAGACAAGCGAGCCCACGGCAAAAGTCTCGACTTGCTGGTCGCGGTCGTGGCGGTCTTTTTCGAATGCTTGCTTGTCCGAGGTGAATGATCGGGCCAACTGACGACACTCTTCAGCGTGGTGAAAAATTTCAGAAAGAGGGCTGAGCTCTGAGACGTCGGGACGATACGGCAAAATGGTGTCAAGGGTGGAGCATGGCTCACGCCCTTATAGAAGAAAGAAAGGCGAGAAGCCTGTGGTTGACTGCGTCGCGGTGTTGTACGCATAGGTCACAAATGGGAGAATGACATCCCAGTTTGATTGGTCGGAATTGACATACATGGCGAGCATGTCTCCTAGCGTTCGGTTGAAGCGCTCAGTTAGACCGTTGGTCTGCGGGTGGTAGGCTGTAGAGGTGCGGTGCACCGTGCGGCATGCCCGAAGGAGTTGTTGTACAACTTCGGATAAAAAGACACGCCCTCGATCACTTAGTAGTTCACGTGGTGCCCCATGACGCAGTACGAAGCGTCGCAAAACGAAATTGGCTACGTCACGTGCACCTGCCGTAGGTAGTGGAGCTGTTTCAGCATACCTTGTCAGATGGTCGACGGCGACAATGATCCATCGATTTCCAGTGGCAGTGTAAGGAAGGGGACCATATAGATCGATACCAATGCGGTCGAAAGGGCGCGCCGGACACGGTAGAGGCTGTAATAATCCGGGTGAATGGGCAGCTGTCTTTCGTCGTTGGCATAATGAACAAGATCGAATGTATTTTCGTACAAAAGTGTACATACCACGCCAGTAGTAACGCTGGCGGATCCGCTGATATGTTTTTAACACACCAGCGTGAGCATGTTGTGGGTCGGCATGGAAATACGCACAGACATCAGATCGCATGTGGTGTGGTATAACCAAGAGCCATTTACGACCATCCGCGTGGTAGTTTCTGCGGTATAGTTGCGCATCCCGTATCGCGAAATGTGTGGCTTGTCGGCGAAGAGCGCGTGGGTATGCAGACGTTGAAGAGTCAGAAAGAATGTTAAGGAGAGATGTTATCCATGGGTCTTTTCGCTGTTCAGACGACATGCTTGTGACGGAAATGGGAGCGATGGAGAAGTTGGTGTACGAAAGCAGGTCTGCGGGGGATCTCACTGGTGATCGTGAGAGGGCGTCCGCATCAGAGTGTTTTCGTCCTGAGCGGTAGACGACACGAATGTCGAATTCTTGTAGGCGAAGAGCCCAACGTCCAAGGCGACCTGAAGGATCTTTTAGCGACGCCAACCAACAAAGCGCGTGGTGATCGGTCACAACGTCGAAACTCTGTCCGTACAAGTACGGACGAAACTTGCTTAACGCCCAAACGATTGAGAGGCATTCTTTTTCAGTTACGGAGTAGTTCATCTCCGCTTTTGTGAGTGCGCGGCTTGCGTATGCGACGACGTACTCCGGAATACCGGGCTTTCGTTGCGCGAGTACTGCTCCCAGACCAACGCCACTGGCATCTGTGTGCACTTCAGTGGGGGCACTTGGGTCGTAATGGCGTAGAATTGGTGGGGACGTAAGTAGGCGGCGCAGTGTAAGGAAAGCTTCGTCGCATGCCGGGGACCAGTTAGAAAGATTAGCTGGACCGTTCAGTAGTTGTGTAAGTGGGGCTATTATTGTTGCAAAGTTGTGGACGAAACGACGAAAATACGAGCACAAGCCGATGAAGCTCCTAAGTTCTTTGAGTGAAGTCGGCTTCGGAAAGTCGGCTACGGCTCGAAGTTTGTCTGGGTCGGGGCAAATTCCATCCTTTGACACAACGTGACCAAGTATAGTAAGTTGGCGAGCCCCAAAGCGGCACTTCTTTAGGTTAAGTTGGAGGTTTGCCTTGGTAAGACACTGAAGAATGGTGCGCAGACGGTCGACGTGAGTAGGGAAGTCAGGCGAAAATACGATAACATCATCGAGGTAACATAAGCATATCTGCCATTTAAGGCCGCGTAAAATGCTGTCCATCATTCGCTCAAACGTTGCAGGTGCATTGCACAGACCGAATGGCATAACCATGAATTCGTATAGGCCATCCGGCGTAACGAACGCTGTTTTGGGACGGTCACACTCTGCCATCGGAACCTGCCAGTAACCCGAACGTAAGTCCAGCGAAGAAAAGAATTCGGCACCTTGTAGGCAATCGATAGCGTCGTCGATGCGGGGAAGAGGGTATACGTCTTTCCGTGTAATTTTGTTCAGTCGCCGGTAGTCGACACAAAATCTAATTGAACCGTCTTTTTTCTTCACTAGCACAACAGGTGAAGACCAGGGGCTAGAAGATGGTTTGATGACACCGCGCTGAAGCATATCATCCACCTGCTCTGCAATTACACTTCGTTCCTTGGGTGATACGCGGTAGGGGCGTTGCCGCAAAGGAGGGTGCGTTCCGGTGTAGATTGTGTGAGCGACGGTGTTAGTTTGACTCAGTGCCTTTTGAGGAAGGTCAAATGAATCTCGGAATTCATGCAGAAGGGCTATTAGCTGGTCCCGTTGATCTGAAGGAAGCTTGCTGTCGATGGAACGATTGAAGATATCCGAGGAGTAGTCATCCCGCGTAAAAAGAGGAGTAACGGCGTTCAGCTGAAGTTGCTGGCCAGGGTCGTGGGACTCAATAGGCACAATAACGTTGTCGTCAACAGGATGAACATAGCCCAGTGTTTCAAGAGCTCTTAAGGTGAGAGGGCATGAGCTAGGATTGCAAACGACAATTCCGGAAGTATCTTGATGAGGTGGCAGAACGGCGTATGGCAGAGACGTACCGTGGCGGCGACTGAAAACGTCAGATGGGGAGAACACAACGGTAGAGCCGGACAATTCAGTGCGATTGACGGGGACAACGATGACACTGAAAGGAGGAACATCAACGTCGGAAGCAACAAGAAGCTTGCCCAGGTGAGTGCGCTCATTGTCAGTAGATGGCGCATCTGAAAACACAGATAATTCTACCTGCGCGCGAACGCAGTCAATTACGGCGTGGTGCCGTGACAAAAAATCCCATCCTAGTATCACGTCGTGGGCACAAGTGGTCAACACGAGAAACTCGATGTGGTACAGGACGTCCTGAATGATTACTCTCGCTGTACATGCTCCGACTGGTCAAATAGGTTGCGAGCTCGCGGTATTCAGCAATACGTCGGAAGGCGGCGTCGTTACTTTTCGTATCGAACGGCAGAGTTTTTGACTTATCACAGATACGGCGGCACCCGTGTCAAGAAGCGCAAGAGTTCGTAGACCTTCAACAAACAGTTCCAGAACGTTTGTGGGGGACGGGCGAGGACTTCTACAATGCGACGATTTCGCAGCTCGTGCCTCCGGAGCTGCGGCCGTCAGTTTTCCGTCTCTGCGGAGTTCGGTCGGCGATGCAGCGGGGACGGAGAACGGTAGCGGCGTGGTGAGGATGAGCGACGGGGACCGAATGGCCGGTAGTCGGCAGCAGGGTGGTGGTCTATTTCGGATGGGGACGGGTCGCGTTACACTGATTGTCGGTCATATTGACGGGGAATTTCTCGTTGCGCGTTGTACGGGGCCGGGAAAGAGTCGTCAGAGTACCTTGGAGCAGCAGCCGGGCCCGTTGCGAAGCGCCGGCGACAGAAGCGCGCCACGTGACCTGGATATCCGCATGCATAACAGATCGGACGATTGTCAACTGTGCGCCAAGGGTTTCCGTGATAGCGCTGTTGTGTTGCTGGAACTGGCGTCGTTGGTACTCGTAGAGGCTGGGGAGTCGGCCGAAGTGGAGGTCGTGGTGGAGTAGCAGCAACAGCAGCGTAAGTCAATGGCGCGGTGACAGGTGTTGTCTGAGAGACGGGTGGCAGTGCCTCAGATACCTGCGCCTGTATTACCTGTCTGATGGCGGGCGCGAGACGCTCAGAAGAGGGTTCCGTTGCCGGTTGATACGACAGACACGAAAGTTGTCGGGCCACCTCCTCGCGCACATATCGTTTGATTTCCGACATGATTGTGTTGTTGTCTCCACCTAGGGTCAATGCCGCGAGAGTTTCGTCGGTAGTCGCTGGCCGCCGTGTCATGACCCGCTGCTTGCGCAATTCCTCGAAGCTCTGGCAAAGAGTGGCGAGTTCAGACACGGTACGGGGGCCCTTGGCCAGGAGCATCTGGAAGGCGTCGTCGTCTATCCCCTTCAAGATGTGCTTGATCTTGTCTGCCTCGATCATTGAAGGGTCAAGGCGCTTGCACAAGTCGAGCACATCCTCGATGTAGCTTGTGAAGCCTTCGCCCTGAAGCTGTGCGCGTCCCCGTAGGCGCTGTTCGGCACGGAGCTTGCGTACCTCGGGGCGACCGAACACATCGGTGATGCGTAGCTTAAAGGCACCCCAAGTGGCGAATTCCGACTGGTGGTTGTTAAACCAGAGACTCGCCACCTCTTTCAGGTAGAAGGGTACATATTGAAGCTTCGAAGGGTCGTCCCACTTGTTGCTTGCGCCTACCTTTTCAAATGTCGACAGCCAATCTTCTACGTCTTGCTCATCGGTACCGTCGAAAAAAGGTGGATCGCGCACGCGTAGCGAAGTGGGCACGATGACCATCGGAGGCTGGGTCGTACCTTGCTGGGTGGTTTCTTCAGCCATTTCTGGGATGGCAGGTAGTTTCCTGTTGCGGAGTTCCAGGTTGAAGTACCCCGCACCTCCACCACTCTGGAACGGGGTTTATTGGCACAAGTAGCACTTGAACGGTAGGTCTATTGACGCGGAAAGCAGGCGGCAGCAACGGACTCGGGAATCACAGCAATCGGGCAAACGCTCGCGCTTGGCTCCTCCTGCTAAAGGCGTGACCCACTGCGGCACATATTCTTCTTCCTCTCTACACCTGTGACAATATATATATATATATATATATATATATATATATATATATATATCACAGTTGGTAATTTTTTTCATCCACTTTTCTTTCTTCTTATTACATTCCATTGGTTTTAATAACTTCCCCTGTACATTCCTTGGCATTACTGTCTGTTATATCTCATTAATATTGTGTTAAAACACGGAAAAACGAGCCCTTAGGTATACACTTCTTTCCCTTATATATATATATATATATATATATATATATATATATATATATATATATATATATATATTTATATATATATATATATATATATATATATATATATATATATATATATATATATATATATATATAGGTATATGGGATATGGCACAACGGGAGCGTTGTCAACAAGAATAAATATATTTATTTCCCAACAGTTTCGCGAGGGGTCCTCCCTTCATCAGGGGATAAGTTATACTGACATGAACTTCCAAACTTCGTTGCTGCCGCGTCCATCTCCCCTTGAAAGATGTTTGCGAGAGTGAGAGGGAACTAAAAGAAGAAAAAAGGAAAAAAAGCAAGAAAACAAAAAAGGGGGGAGAAAAAAGACGTAAAAGAAAAAGAAAGAAAAGAAAGAAAGTAAAAAAGAGGAAGAACCACTGTCAACACTGAGAACGAAACCAACTGTCCGTGTACGTCCACATACGGTTCTCATCACGCGCTGTTCAGTTCTCGACGTGTGTCGGGCCACCCAAGATTGTCGCCGCGGTGCCGGGAGGGTCCGTGACGGCGTGCGTAAAGAAAGGGTTTCCCCGTAATGGGTCGGTCGGCGTGCGGCGTGCGTAAAGGAAGGATTTCCCCTTAATGGGTCGGTCGGCTCTTTACCATTAATCTTCGTCCGTTTCCCTTCAATGGTCATGAAGTTGTAGGCGAATGTAAACATTTTGTATGTGCATGTGGAAAAAAGAAAAAAGGAAGAAAAAAAGGAAGAAAAAAAAAGAAAAACAAAAAACAAGAAAGGACAGTGTACACGTACGAGTCAGTCAGAAAAAAGCATGGTCTCCAGCTATCAATCTTTGTCACCAATTTCCTCCTGGCTTACTTCTCGGAGGCAGTTGAGTTTTCCGGGGTCCTCGTTGATGCCGGCTAATAATGTTCGAAATTTGAAAATAAAATATGCCTCACGCTGTTCGCGCTCGCGTCTGTTTGAGAAACCGGACTGCGAAAGAGTTACGCTGATATTTTCAAAACTGTGTTTTGGCAGGTGCAGATGTCTAGATAAAGGTAGCTTCAGCAGTGAAGTGGCGTGGTACTGGTGATTATTGAACCGCAGCCGAAATGGCGTGTCTGTTTGGCCGATATATTCTTGTCCGCAGATGTTGCAATGTAGCATGTATATTACGTTACTGGAGTCACAATTAAAGCTTTCAGTTATGCAGAATTTGAAATCCGAGAAGTTCGCTTTGGATTCACCTGTTGTGACCATCTGTGGGCACACCTTTCATCGAGCTTTTCCGCAGGGATGGCACCCTGATTGAAATTTGGGGGTGTTTGTTTTCGCTCTGACAAAAATGCCCTTCAGATTTTTATCCCGGCGGTACACCACGTGAGGTGGCTTCGCGAAAATAGAAGTTAGTCGTTTGCTTTGCCTGATTATGCTGAAATGGTGGGAAAGTATGTTGTTGATTCGTGGCGCTGATTAGGAGTAAGTTAGTACAAGGTTCGTTCGGGAAGTCGTTTTAGATACTCTGTTTGGCCCCTTAATTATATCATTCCTGTTCACGTTGTGAGCACGTACTATGGCATTGTCAATAATGTCTTCCGGATAATTTTGTTTAAATAAGAAATGCTTTAGGTGTTCCGCGTGTCTGTCAAATTCCCGCATATCGGTGCGTATTCTTCGGTACCGGTAGGCCTGAGAATATGGAATACCCGTTTTGGAATGCTTTGGGTGGCTGCTGTTGAAATGTAGGTACATTTGACGGGCTGTAGGATTTTTGTAAAGGTTTGTAGACAAGCGGTCATTTTTGACCGTGACCGTGACGTCCAAAAAGTTAATGCTAGTTTTGGAAATTTTTCGCGTGAATTTTATTGACGGGTGGCACTTGTTAAAATCCTCTATGAGGCGGAAAAGACTTCCATCATCATGGTTCCATATCATAAAAATATCGTCTAAGTATCTTCTGTAGTAGAAAGGTTTCAAGGTGCGTCTCTCAATGAATTGGATTTAAAGTGAAGCCATAAAGGTGCTCGCGAAGTTTGGGGCCATTTTCGTGCCCATTGCAGTGCCACTGACCTGAAGGAAATGCTTGCCATTGAACTCAAAATGGTTATAATTTAGTACAAGTTCAAGAAGTGTAAACAGTCACTCGCCACTTACACTAGTTGATGAGTCAGATTTTACATATTCAGAAACAATAGCCGCTATTGCGTCATGGTGGGGTATGTTGGTGTACAGTGAGCAGACGTCCATGGTCACCAGAAAACTGCCGCCTGGGATGTTGAGACTTGAAGTTTCGCAGATGAAGTAGTTTGTGTCCTTTAGGTAATAGGGAAAATTTGGGGGGATATTTTTTATTAAGGCATTGATGAATTCTGATATATTTTCTGCTGATGTGCTGTTACTGGATACTATCGGACGTCCCGGATTACCTGCCTTGTGTATTTTGGGGAGCAAATAGAATCGACCAGGAACAGAATGGGCCGGTAACATTGCTTTTAACATTTTGCCGGTAATTTTCTCGTCCCGGCGGAGATTGTTTAGGGTTACTTTTATCACCCTTTCTAATTAGGGAGTCGGGTCTGTTGGAAGTTCTTTGTAGAATTTTGTGTCTGATAGCTGTCGTTCTCCTTCCTTTAAGTAGTCCGACAAGTTTAGAATTACTATGCAGCCCCCTTTATCAGCCGGTTTGATAGTAATTCCAGTGTTTTTTCGTAGTTCATCGAGTGCTCTTCGTTCTGACTTTGATATGTTGTTTCGAAATGGCCGATTTTTTTCATACGCTCTGATGATATCTTTTTGAACTGCTGATATATACATATCGAGGTGTTTGTCCCTCCGCTCACCCGGACACCATGATCTGTCACCACCAATCACTCTATTCTCGTTGTGCTATATCCCATACCTTCACGAAGACTAACTGGCCTATTGAATAATATATATATATATATATATATATATATATATATAGATATATATAGATATATATATATATATATATATATATATATATATATATTCTATATATATATATATATATATATATATATATATCTATATATATATATATATATATATATATATATATATATATATATATATAGCACAACGGGAGCGTTGTCAACAAGGATAAATATATTTCCCAACAGTTTCGGGAGGGGTCCTCCCTTCATCAGGGGATAAGTTATACTAACATGAACTTCCAAACTTCGTTGCTGCCGTGTCCCTCTCGCCTTGAAAGATGTTTGCGAGAGTGAGAGAGAACTAAAAAAGAAAGAGAGAATAAAAGAGAAGAAAGAAGAAGAAAAAAGAAAAAGAAAGAAAAAAAGAAGAACCACTGTGAACACTGAGCACGAAACCAAATGTCGGTGTACGTCCACATCCGGTTCTTATCCCGTGCTGGTCAGTTCTTGACGTGTGTCGGCCCACCCAAGATTGTCGCCACGGAGGCGGCGGTGGCCGTCGCGGACCTAAAAATTAGTAAGATCATTCCAGTAATTAGAAAAAAGTGACAGATGCTCAATTTCTAATTACAGGCCCATATACATTCTTTCTTTTTTTCAGCAAAGTGATTGAAAAGCTCATCCTTGTTTATCTGTTCAGCTACCTCACTAAATTTCACTTATTGCATCAAAAACAAGTTGAGCTGAGACAAGGATATTCGACTAACTTAGCCCTCAATTACTTGAAGAAAAATTAAAGCAAGCAATAGACAAGGGTAACTTCCTTGGTTTTGTTTTTCTAGGTTTTACTAAAGTGTTTCATACGCCTTATAATGGCATTCTCTTCACTACACTATCGTCTTATGGCATTGCAGGGAACTCTCTCATTTTTTTCTGCAGTTACTTATCTGATCGAGAGCAATCTGATCGAGGCATCTATTCAACTAAAAAATAATTATTATCGGTGTTTCACAAGGCTCAACTCTCGGCCCGCTATCATTTCTACTCTACATTATTGAATTTCCGCAATGTATAACTACGCCAACTGAATGCATTTTATATGCTGACGACACAACTCCCCTTATTCCTAAGTAATTCACTACGCCACCTCATAGCAGCCCTTAATGTTGAACTTCCTAACGTTAGTTCATGGTGTAAAAAAATAAGCTTTTGATAAGTCCTCCTAAAACTGAGTTTTTCATTTTTGATTCTAGCTCAATAAATAACTCCTAAGTTTTACCGTTTTTTATACACTCGTATCCTATCCAAATATCAGATCATTGTTTGTTTCTTTCGAATTCAGCTGTATTTCCAGTGAAAATTTAACTGACGCATTCAAGAGCTGCAGTGGAAAACATCTTACAGTATTCGGGTACTACTAAAAGCTAGGTGTTATTTTGCTTCGACTACTTGGATAACTTTATATTATGCATTCATTCAGAGTCATCTTAACTATTGAATTGCTTCATGGGACCAAACATATCATTGCTATCTTGCTTTCCTGCATCATGTACAAAATCAAGCCATTCGCATTATCACCTAGACCTCCTGACGCTGCCATGTTACGCACTGCCAGAGCGCATTCAGGAGCTCTGGGAGAGGTACGGGGGGAATAAATTCTCATTACATACAAAGCTTGCAATGAACCCTGCCTGTACAGTAGGCCCTCGACAGAGCCAGGTGGCTCCGCCTCCATGTTCTTCCGTGGGAATAGCCAGACAGGCACATAGGTGTCATGTACAAGATGCCCAATAAAGTTTAGCCGATGAAGAAGACGAAAACCACTTTCAACTGGACCTCCCGACGCTCCCATGCTACGCAATTGTACCGGGAACTAAAAATACTAAAAATTGACAATCTTAAAAAACTTAATGTCTACACATTCGCTTATCAAGTAGTTATGGACTACAGCCTTCAAAAATTTGTTCTCATCCAAGATTTTTCTGCTTCGAACATTAACCGTTTTTTCTCATACAACTTTTTACTTCCAAAGGTGCGAACCAACGAAGGTGGTTCTCAAACACTAGCTTTAGTTTTTTTTTTCTCAAACTCTGAAATGCCTTGTCATATAATCATAAGTGTGCATTTACTGTTTCGTCATTGAAACACCAACTTCAAAAATGCATGTTTAATGAATATCTTTCGTTATTGAATGTTCTTCAAACACAACTATAATCATGTTGTTGTGATTAGTGTCCGCTTTTTATTATTATACAGTTCTTTCTCCCGGTATTCTTATGTTTTACATTGTATAACTGTTTAAAACACCATTGTTAAGATTTTTTTACTCTTTACTGTGAATAATATGCTGCATCGATTTTGATGTCGAAGTAGTATTTTCTTTTACCATAATAATAAGGTCCTCCTACAGTGTTTACACTTTGAGTCTTTTTTCTGTATAAATATCTTTGTTCTGTAAATGTTTTTCATAATAAATAAACTTGGAAGTTCAAGCTTCAAAACTTGGAAAAATAGTTACTTGTTACTCGAACAAAAGAGGAACACGTTACCGTCCTACGTTACTAACAAAAAAAGTAGTACCTCTGCCGTTAATACGCACTTATAAACATTAATCAATGCGACCTTGTTACAAGAACTCACAATAAGAATGTTTTATATTCAAATTTATATTCCACATAAAGCTTCTAACCCTAAACAGAACTATGTTCAATAAGCTCATTTAACGGCTATTTGTACAAACGTAGCAGACCTTACCAACGTTACAGTGGGTGAAGGTTGCTTGCTTGTACGTTATGGCTTGTGACTCTGTAGCACCTGGTGAAGTAATTTTTCTCAATGTGATGTTATACACACTATCAAATTCAATCATCTACGCTAGCCAAAAAAAAGTGTCACTGAACTCTCAAGAGATTTGCAGTAATCAGCTTTTTCTGAGTCCGATTAGCCCCTCCAGTCGAGATCGTCGAAATAGAAGCTGGTGGTCCTTGGCCTCTGAAATTGCCCGCTGCGCGCCATTAGGGTATCGTGAAGGCCTGCATTGGCACTTATTGGCACTTTTTTTCTTGGGGAATTACCAAACATTTGCACGTTTGTGACACCAGATGTCCTTTGGTCCACTCCTGGCATCTCATTTAGGCCACCGAAACCTCTGCACGTGATTCATCGTCACCGGCACGCATGCGCGGATGACCTAGCGCTATCCTGACGACGCACTGAATGACGTCTTTATGGCTAAGTCATGGAAAAAATTACTTGTGCATAAACTTTCCTCGTTCACTTTAGCCTCTATAATTACCGTAAAAATTTGCGAGCGTTTATGTAAGCGTGTTCAAGAGCAGCCTCGCTGGCTCAGGAGTTTTATAACCAAAAATTGAGCGTGGCGAGAAAGAAGATCTGGCGAGAAAGAAGTAAAGCCTGCTTTAAAAACAAAGTTTATCTTATTCACTTTGTAGCAACTACTTTGTAGCAAATATAATAAAATCCTCCATTTTAAAACATTTTTCGAAAATAGTTCTTCTCGCTCTACAAGTTTCAAACAAGGTATATTTCATATAAAATATGTCTTCTTTTTAACGCTAATATTTGTGCGTTACATAATTATGAACTTTCCTCCGCCATGGTGGTCTAGTGGCTAAGGTACTCAGCTGTTGACCCGCAGGTCGCAGGATTTATAATCCCGACTGCGGTGGGGATTCACGGGTGCACGTTAAAGAACGTTAAACGTGGGTGCACGTTAAAGAACCACAGGTGGCCGAAATTTCCGGAGCCCTCCACGATGGCGTCTCTCATAATCATATGGTGGTTTCGGGACATTAAACCTCACATATTAGTCAATCAACCAATCAACCAGTCAATCAATTAATCAGTCATTATGAGCTTTCAAAAACGTCTGGTGATGAAATTGGTCCCTAAGTTACACATCAGCCCCACCCCCCTCCTTCTGGATTTTTTTTTCGCCATGACATACTTGCCTGCCCCGCTCCAACTTCAGCTCAAAGAGCCCCCTCACCCTCTTTTTTTCCCCGAAAAAAACCTTCTGCCTGCTTTGCGATAACCGCGGCGCGAGACAGACGGTGCGATCTTTCATGCAAAGCGGCACGTGGAGTCAAATGTTCTGGCACCGGCATGCGACGTTTCGGCACACACGCAGCCGAACGAGCAATCAGCGGCAGGCACACCCACATGCGGTGCCTCGGCATGCACATTCGGAAAACTTCGTATCCTCGTAATGAATATTAAAACGAACGACTTTGCACAGCTACGCTTCGTTCTACAAAAATAATTAATGACACGTCAATCACAACAGTGGCAACAGCTGATTATACGAGTTCAACAGCTATGCCTAGCATGGCGGGCGCCACCCATCGCCTACGAGGTTCACACGCGAGCTCATCATCGAGCGCCTGTTTTCGACAACACTCTTAAGGCCAAACCTCATAAGCGCGAAAATGCACGCGACAGCGACAAGCGACGAGACGTAGATCGGCTTCGCGCGATCAGTCGCTAGCGCAGGCAAACCTCATTCACGCGACGGCTTCGGCGAGCGAATACCACTGTTGCTGGCATGAGGCCGTCTACTCGCACCAAGAAAGCCGCGTAGCGAGCGCTATGCAATTTAAAAATAAGATATATTGTTGTGTAATGAAACGGGAAGTGTTTATTATTGCATTGCAGCACTTTTTTATATGCACATGCGTAATAAACATTGCGTTATTTCTTGTTGCGCATACGTGACTCGGGCAGGGTCACGTGCACCTATGTAGTCTTTGTCTTTTCCGGTATTTCGCTATTGGCTGCTTGAGCCCAGCACTTCCGGGCGATGAGCGACGGTTTCCAAATCTGGAGAACCGAGCGATCGCGCGAAAACGAGCACGCGACACGTCGCGCGAACGCCCTGTTTCGTAGCTCATAGCGTCGCTTGTCGCTGTCGCGTGCATTTTCGCGCTTATGAGGTTTGGCCCTTAGGCTAGAGTGTACTAAAAGTGTTGAGTGGCGTGACCGCGCCACGCCGCCTGATGCCCTCCGTGTTGCCTGTAGCGGCGGCGCTGCAGTTGAATAGTACTGAAAGAGCCGCGCGCAGAAACTGCTATGGGCTCCGGCTTCTCCAGTGCGCTTTTTTGATTTAGATTTCTTCGTACCTGCCCATCATTCATGTCTAGCACATAATGTCATAACCCTTGAAGTATGACACGCCAATCTACTGAATTTGAACTCCATATAAGTCCTTTTGAGAGATCAAAAATTATTTAAAAAGGGCTTGTCTTTTTCTGATTTCTTCTCTGAACTCTTCGTTCAGCCGGCGTCTACAATATTAAAAATAACTGAGTCGATTTATTGGGAGTTAGCTGCGCGCACAAAGAAGCTGTGGGATGAAAAAAAAAATACCGTGTCAAACGCACGCAGAACCAGGGGGTCGTATATAAAGGGGCGAGGAAAGAAATCTGAACCCCCTACACCCCGAAATGTTTTCGTAATTTCACTTTTCAGGGTATACTAAAATATTTACGCGTATTCACAGCGACCACCAATTGCCAAAGCTGAATATAGCGTGCTTCTGTACTAATGCGCACTGAAAATTTCACCTTTTCGACAATATGATGTCTCAAAACTGGTTCATGTTTAACGTAGTTGGACAAAAATGCATGGCGTAAAAAAGCGGCTTTTGTAAGGGACACTGCATGGCTATTGTTAAGGGGGGGTGCTGACGTGTGACTTAAATGCATGTACTTGTATATATTGCCGCGAACATAATAACAGACAGCGACGAATCGACGTCTTGCTTGCCCTCAGACCAGGACGCAAAAACCCTCTTTTTTCTTCACTTCCAAGGGATTCCACCTACAGTTGATGGCTCATACCCATTACCTGTGACAAGATATATATATATATATACATACATATATATATATATACATATATATATATATATATATATATATATATATATATATATATATTCTGATGAGGGGCCAGACTCTAGGCCGAAACGTCGAAATAAACCACGTTGTGACCGCTCACGGAGGATCTACTGGACTATATATATATATATATATATATATATATATATATATATATATATATATATATATATATATAAATATATGTGTGTGTGTGTGTGTTGTGTGTGTGTTGTGTGTGTGGTGTGTGTGTGTGTGTGTGTGGTGTGTGTTGTGCTGTGTGTGTGTGTGTGTGTGTGTGTGTGTGTGTGTGTGTGTGTGTGTGTGTGTGTGTGTGTATGTGTGTGTGTGGTGTGTGTGTGTCCACGTTCTATTTCTCAATGAAGAGGTGCAAAACCACCAGGATGGCAGAGCACCTCCTGTCCGTGGATCACGACGCTCTGGAGCGGCCGGGGTGCCAGGAACACCAGGACACCCTCACGTGCTATAGGTGGTCGTATGAAATGCAGGTTCCATGCGCCGTTCTGGCCCATGCCAAGCACAAAAGTGCTTACTCCGCTACAGGCCCTTGCCGACGACGACGAAGCTGGTTTCAAACAGTATTGCTTCCTGAAGAACACTCATGATGCGTTGCATAGTGCTCTCGACACCACTGCCTATCAGTCCTTCGCTGAAATGCTTCAACATCATGGCGTACGTGAGTTTGACGAGTATGAGGAGGTGATTCGCAGTGGACTGGCCAGGCCTACGCTGCTGCTTAAAAGGGATATGAATCAGACGAAGTTCAGACTCTTTAACTCTTGGATAGCCTCAGTGCTGAAGTCTAATATGGACCTCCAAGTAATTCTTGACCTTTATGCCTGTGCATCTTACGTGGTGGAGTACGCGAACAAGGCTAACCGTGGCGTCTACAACTTGGGAAGAACCATTAAAGCTTTAATCGAACAGGACCCGTCGGCCCAGCTGTCGTTTGAAAGCGCTATGCGACAGCTAGGGGTGAGTATGCTGAATGCAATTGAGATGTCGACCCAAGAGGTTGCCTGGTTTTTTCTGCGATTTTACATGTGTACCACTAGCCGAGATGTAATTTACGTTAACACCCATTGGCCAGAGGAGCGCCATTGGAGCCGCAAGACGAAGGCCGAGTTGGAGGAACAGGGAGTGCTGTCTACGAGTTGTGACATTTGGCACAAACACCGCTTGAGCGGTATGAACACCTTCCCGCTGAAATGTAGAGGGGACGTTCGCCGAATTCTTGGTCGCGTACAATCGCAGTAGCTTGAGTAAGCGTCAGAAGCCAGCCGTGCTTAGATGCCGAAATTACAGCATTGACGACGTGGTAAGCTATAAGAGGGAACATGGCATGCTTTACGTGCCGTTTCGTAACAAATTAGACATTCTGGATGGCAATGCCTTTGAGAAAATGTTTGACAATAACAAAGGAGCCATTATGGAAATCAAACAGAGGTACTCTGCCAGTGTAACCGTTTTGAAGTTGCTTTCGGCTTGCGAGGCGGTTGGCCGCTCGGAAGCAAATCACACAGAGGAAGTGGAACAACCAAAAGAGAGGCCGTCTGCAGTGCCGACCTTGGTGGACATGAACGATAATTCAGACTTTGTCCCCGAAGAAGTGACTACGAAGACGCAACAGAAAGTGGTTGCAGCCACGTGCCCTGGAGTCCACCGTAGAGACGACGTTATGCCGTTAAGCGATTTCTACGCGTGCATGAGGCTGCTTAATGAACAGCGGGCATCGTTGATACGGGAAGTGGTACATCGCGTTACTGACCGGACGACTAAACCACTGCAGATCTTCTTTACCATGCCTGCTGGCTGCGGTAAGACCTTCACGTTGTGCCTCATCATGGACGTTTACAACCGTTACGGTCGTAACCGTACCATCTCGTATGGGGATGGTCAGAAAAACAGTGCGGTCAATGCGTACGTGGCCTGTGCAACAACCGGTAAAGCTGCCGTTGCGTTGAACGGCGTAACTGTACATTCGGCATTCAAGATCGTTATTACCAACAGGAGGGAGGAGCAGGGACTTACATCAAGTCAGTTGAATACGTTTCGGATGCTATTTCGCGACTTGAAGTGCATCATTGTGGATGAGGTGAGCATGCTGTCGTCGAACCTTCTGAGACAAGTGGACTAACGCTTGAGAGAAATCAGGGCTTCAAAGATGACGGAGCCGTTCGGAGGGTTCGACGTAATATTCTGCGGGGACCTTAGGAAGCTCCCTCCGATGCGAGCAAGTGAGGTGTACAAAAGACCATGGAGCGGCGGAAGCGTCCACAGTACGTCCGGTGCTCCCGTGGCACCACCTCCCATACTTCCATTTAACCGAAGTTGTTAGACAGAGTGATGCAAGCTTCTCGGGTCTCCTCACCAAGATAGGCAACGGAAAGGAGTTTAACGGTGACGAGATTTGTGTGCTTACTGATCGTTTCATCACTCGTGAACAGGCTGCTATACAGTGTCCCATCGGCAGTCCGTCTCTTCTTTAGTAACAAGGACGTCGGCGTCCATAATAGGATGGTTGCTGAGTCTTGTGAAAACAAGCATGACAGTGTCACCATACACGTGGTGACTGGCCATCCGAGCAGACAAGAGGAACGTGAGGCCCTCGCGAGAATCCAACACCTCAGTCGTGCGGAGAGTGGCAACCTGCCATCTGTGGTGACGTTCTCTACGAAACGGCCATATATGCTGCTGAAGAACATTGATGTGACGGATGGCTTGGTGAACGGCATGGTCGGTACGCTAATGGAAGTTGAGCTTAACGTTGACGATACGCCAAAGAGAGTTTGTCTGCTATGTCCCAGTGGTGTGGGAACATTAACCAAGGCCAAAGTGAGCTGCCGTTCTGGCGTGAGGCGGTGTGCACAATGGGTTCTGATCGAGCCCATCACCATGTCGTTTCCATGAAGGGTAAAGCCTTGAGGCATTTATCGGGGCGCAGAACCCAGTTTCCACTTGCACTAGCAAGCGCCATGACGATGCACAAGTCGCAGGTTGGTACCTTCAACACTGTGGTATACGACTACGCTAAGGCTCACCCTCAAAAGCTGGTCTACGTTGCCCTTAGCTGTGTCACTACCCTCCAGGGCTTGTATCTGACCAACGTGCAGCAAGACCACATATTCTACCACCATCTTAGCAATCCGGATAACGCTTTGGTATCAGAGTATGAGCGCATAAACAAGCATGGCCTGTACACAGCATATGCTTGCTGTAGAGCGCTGATGACAAACCCTGCCATGGTCTACATAGTCGCCCTGTTCAATGTCTGATCGTTGATTTGACATATCGCGGACGTTCGTGGTGACCGCCTCTTGACCATTGCTGATGTTCTCCTCTTTACAGAGGTTGGTGTTGCCCCGCGATCACAAGCTGTCACAATCCGCCACTTTAGCATGGTTGCTTATGCCAGTCGTGTTGACGCTACCAGAAGCTCGGGAGTCTGCATCTATGTCAGGAATGGGATTGCTGCCAGTGAACTGCCAAACGTAGCGTGCCCAAGGGGGAAGCCTGTGCCGTTCAGCTTGACGAAAGTGGTGTTATAATCGAAGCCGTGTATGTGTCACGAAACAATTCGGTTAAAGACACTATACACGTAGTGGCTACGTCTATACTTAGTCG
Organism: Rhipicephalus annulatus; assembly: GCA_013436015.1. Classification (NCBI taxonomy): domain Eukaryota; kingdom Metazoa; phylum Arthropoda; class Arachnida; order Ixodida; family Ixodidae; genus Rhipicephalus; species Rhipicephalus annulatus. The sequence continues at coordinate 333,682 of WOVY01011474.1, forward strand.
TGCGGCAAGTGAACTGTGTGTGGTGGCTGGTGACTTCAATCGTGCTCCATACTCTCTTTGTGTTCCTTTGAAGGACACGTTTAACCTCGACTTAGCCAGTGTTCTAACTGCACAGACGACCCAATGTGGAAGCACCATTAATCTTGTCTATCACAAAAAGACAGACAATTCCAAATACCGTGTTGGGGCCATAAAGACGGCAGCGTGTTACTTCACTGACCACCGAGCCGTCTTTTTGGTAATAGAGAAGCTACGTGGATGTTGAGCAGCAAATATACATGTGCCACATATTACGTATGCCACGTGTGTGTCATTGCAGCAGCAGTAAGCATGATAATCAAGCTAATCCTAGACACTCTGTAATACTAAGAATAATCAGCTGAACCTTTGCTAACGCCACGTATATCCTGGCATAGCTGAGCTAAGCCACTGCCAGTTTTTTGACAACGCTATTGAACTTTGCCCTCGTATGTAATGCGCTTGCATACGCTATTACTTTCTCGATGCCATCGATGTGAAGAGCAGCAAGCTTCGATGGAAGCGAAGCAAGCCAGCGCAGAAACGCTGGTAGCCGTGTTTACCTGCGAAATGACCGTGCATTGCTGCTCACAATATCTGGTCTCGCTAACGGTTTCAAAACGGGCATTTCGTGCAGAAATGACACAGTTGAAACATCACTTTATTGAATCCGGAATAATACCAGGGAAATGTACTCGATGTTTGTCACGCCGCCGCCGTCGGCGATGTCAGCAAATCTACGCTCGCACCGCTTCATTTGGTCGCGTCGTAATTGCGTGTACCGGCACATTTTTAAACTCTGGCTAAAGTTACCCCGAACACCTTGTATATATATATATATATATATATATATATATATATATATATATATATATATATATATATATATATATATATATATATATATATATATATATATATATATATATATATATATATATATATATTGTCGCGGTTCAACGTAAGCAGTTCACCGAGGCGTTGATTCCGAGAACCGACGGCGTGTGTTTTTCTGCAGGAGCCAATTATGTTTGTTTCCTTGGGTTGATGGCTCATACCCACTCAGGAGGATTGGCCAAGAAAGTGTAGTGCAGTTATTCTGTGATCATTTCAACTATGTGTAATGAATTTGTATTATAATATGACTATAATGTAAGGAAAACCACATAGAGAGAGAGCAAAGGAGAGAAAAAAATAGAAAAGTTAAGTTGAGCAATTTAAAGTGTTCCGGTGTTGTGATTACCACTCAAATGTGTTCATATCACTTTGCCATGGGGAATAATAAATAATAATTATTTGATTGAAGATCACGAAGGTATACGCTTCGTTGCCTGAATATAATCGCAAACGGCATTGAAAGCATCCCTGTGGCAATGTCCCAAAACTGAGGCACCAAAGCTTAGCGAAGTTTCCGCCGTTAATCTAACACCTATTTTCAGAAATGGAATAACTAGTAACCATTTTTTGAAGTATAGCGTAGCAGCGACAATACAAAAATTAATGTTCTAGTGATTCTATTTAACAAAATCACGTCGTCTTCTTCAGTGTCCCTTTTCACGGGGCTGTTGGCGCGCACATCGTCTTCGTTCACTGTTTCGGGCGCGGCATTTGCCTCCCCTTAAAAGAACATCACCCCGATGCTATAGCTGAGCCAGTGATTCGTGCATAAAGTCACTTTGTAAAAGCGACGGTGCCTCGCAGAGTCACTCGCTGACGTATGGTTTAAGCACACTACGTGCACAAGTTCAGGTTGGTGCTGGCGATGCCTTGTAAAGTTTACGATATCCGGGTCGACTTCGTAGGTAACGTCACTTAGTCGTCACAGCACTCGGTAAGGTCCGAAGTACCTTCTGAGCAACATTTCGAATTGTCCCCGTTTTCGTACAGGCGTCCAAACTCATACCCTGTCCCCGGTTTCGTACGTTACAGGTGTATGACGTAGGTTATAGCGGCCTGCGTCGTACTCTTGCTCTTGGTGTATTCGCAGACGTGCGAGCTGCCTGGCTTCCTCTGCGCGTTGAGTACACACATCAGCACTCGTTTGGTTGTCATCGCATTTGTGTGGTAGCATCGCGTCCAACATCGTTCTTACTTCTCGTCCGTGAACAAGGCTGAATGGGTCATCCGTGTGGTTTCTTGTTTCGCAGTATTGTATGCAAACGTTATGTAAGGGTGAATCTCGTCCCAGTTTTTGTGTTCTATGTTCACATACATTGAAAGCATGTCTTTCAGAGATTTGTTGAGTCGCTCAGTCAACCCGTTGGTTTGTGAATGGTAAGCTGTCGACTTGCGATGAATAGTACCACTGAGCACCAACACATGATCTAAAAGCGTGGCCGTGATAGTGGTTCCGCGAACTGTTATAACGATCGATAGCGCACTGTGTCTCAGCACAATGTTCTCTAAGAATACCCGGGCCACCTGCTCTGCTGTGCCTATCTGGATAGCTTTTGTCTCGGCGTAGCGAGTAAGGTAATCGGTCGCCACTATAACCCAGTGGTTACCAACACTAGAGGTGGGAAGTGGGCCCAAAAGATCCTTTCCGATCTAGTCAAACGGCGTTGTCAGGATCTGGACAGGGAGTAGCAAACCAGCTGGTTTCGTTAGAAATGACTTGCGCCACTGGCACTCGAGGCAGGTCCGAACATGATGCTTCACGGCAGCGGTGAGTCTAGGCCAGTAATACCTCCCTCGAACTCTGCTCAGTGTGCGCGTGTAGCCTAAATATCCAGATGTTATCTCGTTGTGGCACGCTTGCAATACCTCGGAACTAAGAGTGGTAGGGACGACAAGCAGGTAGGTGGATCCGTCTGACGAGATGTTCATTTTGTAAAGAACATTGTTTCGCAGACAGAATAGTCCTCTTGCAAAGGCTTTGGGCGCATTCTGGCTTCGTCCCTCTAAATAATTAATCAAGCAAGCAGCTCAGGATCGTCATGGTGGTGATCTGAGACGGTTGACGTGTCGACGATTCCGAGGAACGCTGTCTCTTCATCAAAAGAAGCAGCTGACTATATTGCTGATCGAGATAGGCAGTCGGCGTCCGTGTGTCGTTTTCCCAACTTATACACCATTGTTATATCAAACTCCTGTAGTCTAAGGCTCCAGCATACCAATCGCCCAGAAGAATCTTTCAGACTTGTTAACCAACACAACGAATGGTGGTCATTGATAGCCTTGAATGGGCAGCCGCTCAAGTATGGGAGAAATTCCATAACTGCCCACACCACGGCGACGCATTCCTTTTCTGTGGTCGCGTAATTTTCTTCTGTGCGTGAGAGAGTTCTGCTTGCGTAAGCGATCACTCTTTCCTCGTCGTCCTGGCACTGCACAAGCACAACTCCGAGGCCAACATTGCTGGCATCAGTATGGAGCACTGTAGGGGTTATTTTATCAAAATGGGCAAGCACGGGGGACGTGTGTAGACATTGCCGCAAGTTATTGAAAACAGCTTCCTGTTCGTTGCCCCAAACAAATGCAACGTCATCCCTCGTGAGAAGAGTTAAAGGCGACGCAATGCACGCAAAATCTGGAATAAGCCGCCGATAATATGCACAGAGACCCAGAAAACGCCTCACTGCCTTTTTATCTGAAGGTGTTGCAAACTGTGCGACGGCGGCGACTTTCTCGGGATCTGGACGAACTCCTGCGTAACTGACGACATGGCCAAGAAATTGCAGTTCCTCAAAGTAGAAGTGACACTTCTCCGGCTTCAGCGTCAGGCCTGCGGCCCGTGTGGCCTGCAAGGCCATTTGCAATCGTTCAAGGTTATAGTCAAACGTTGTAGAAAACACAATGAAGTCGTCAAGGTATACTAGGCAGGTTCTCCATTTAAGCCCAGAGAGAACGGTATCCATGAGATGCTGGAAAGTAGCAGGCGCGGAGCACAAGTCAATTGGTAAAACCTTGAATTTGTTCAGTCCGTCTGGCGTAACGAAAGCGGTTTTTTTTTTTTCACAATCCCTGGGGTCTACTTGAACTTGCCAGTATCCTCTCTCTAAGTCCATGGAAGAGAAGTAACGCGCGTTTCGAAGCCTGTTGATCGAATCATATATGCGGGGAAGCGGGTACACGTCTTTTTGTAAGCTGATTTAGCTTTCGATAGTACACACAGAAACGCAGGCTGTCGTTCTTCTTCTTGAGAAGAACAGCAGGAGATGCCCAAGGGCTTTTCGGCGGTTGAATGACGTCGTATTCAAGTATTTTCGCTACCTGCTGTTCTATAGCTTCTCGTTATTTTGAAGCCACACGTTACGGATTTTGATGGATTGGTCTAGCCGTGTATTCTGTGATGATTCGGTGCTTGGTCAAGGACGTCCGGTCAACTTTCGAGGTCGACAAAAAAGAATCATGGTACTCGGCTAGCAGCACAAGCAGGCGTTACCGCTGTTGCTGAGTTAAAGTAGGGCTGACGTCAAGGTTAGGTGCTAGGTCATGTGGGTCTTGTGTAGGTATTGCTTCGAGTGCTGAAAAGCAGTCACAAACACCTGCGATCTTGTGGAAATGTGCCAAAGTTGTGCCTTTTGGAAGGTGCCGTCGCTCGGAGGTGAAATTGGTCAACAGCAAGTTCGTTCGGCCATCGGTGACATTGACTATTCCTCATGCTACGGAAATCCCGTGAGTGAAAAGCAGCGAGGTTTGTTGGTTGGCGACTCCTTCACCGTCGAACGGTACGTCACATGCTACTGAAACGAGGATACATGATCGAGGTGGCACGACTATATTGTGGTCTTTGAGACGAAGGGATTTGTGCTCTGGTGATGTAGGATCAGTCAGACGAGCACTCTCGTAAAACAAAACCACGTGGTCCGGGATGTTGATTATTACGCCATGCTCCCTGAGTAAGTCGATTCCTATAATTAAATCTTTACAGCACTCTGGGAGAACGATGAAAGTCACGACGAAAGAAGAATCTCCTATGCTGATTCTTGCTGTGCATCTTTCAGTAGGGAGCAGCGATTGACCACCGGCTGTTCTTATATGTGATCCTGTCCATGGCGTTTTTACTTTTCTAATTTGATCAGCCAGCTTGTGACCTATTATTGAAAAATCAGCACCCGTATCGACTGAAGCCGTCACTTGCTCTCCATCAAAAATAACATTGAGGTCGGCGCTCACAATTTCGTCGTTGTTAATATTCGTCGGCGTCGAGTCGTTCTGTAGAGGCAGTACTGGGGACTTTTTATCGTCTTGTGGTCGGGCTGCGACCTTACCCCGAGAGGTCGCCGCCTTTAGTTTCCCCAGTAAGGGTTGGGCGACTTTGTTCCCCGAAGTTCAGCCAAAGTACGTCGACTCGGTGACGATCTCTGAGCAGGGGATGGAGAGCGTGACCTGTGAGCAGGATTGGGCTAGCGATTAGGAAGCGACTCGTGATAGGCCGACCAAGTTGTGGAAGGTCCTCGAAAACCAGGGTCGTCATGGCGAACAATGTAGTCGGCGTTGGCACGGCGACCGTCGAACCCTGGCCGAGACGGGCGAAGTGATGTGTCGTGGTACCAACAATCGCGAGCAATATGACCGGCACCACCACAGTTGAAGCAGAGAGGGTGCCGATCGACAGAGCGCCAAGCGTCCGTTCTGCGAAATTGTGGGCGTCTCATGTCCTCTCGTGGTGGTGAGTAAGGCGCGGCAAGTGGTGGCTGGTGGCATGAAGACGTCGGAGACATGGGCCGACGTCTGAAAACCTCCTGCAATGGTTGCGACAAAGTTGCGGCTGTAGGTGGCTGGTAGTTTGATGTCATAGGCGGGGCGGGTGGTGGAAGGCGGACAGCGTCGGCGTAACTCAGTTGACGCTGCTCGCGACCGAGATCAGCTGCTGAAAAAGCGTGCCTAAGCTCGTCATAAACGACTGCGGCAACGGCGGTCACTGGTGTATCCACCGGAGGAGTCCAAAGCTTCTGAGTTTCTTTTCGGACAATATCTCTAATCAGGTCACCTAGGGAGCCCTGATTATCCAGAGTCACTGAAGCGGCGTTGATTGGGGTGGTAGTGGACGAGCAATCATACTGCCTCGATCGTTGGTGCAGAGCACGCTCAATGGCAGTGGCTTCTCTTATAAAATCGGCCACGGTAGTTGGGGCATATCGCACAAGTTCAGCGAAAAGTTTTTCTTTCACGCTGCGCAAAAGATAGCGCAACTTCTTTCCCTCGACATATTGGGATCAGCCCGACGACATGGGTGCGTTACGTCTTCAGCAAGCATTGCCACAGTTTTGTTAAGTTTTTGAAGCTTTCACTCAAGCAACTGCTGAGCCCGCTCTCGACGGTCGACGCTAGCAAAGGTGTCAATCAGCTGCTGACGAAACTCATCTCATGTGGATATACGGCCTTCTCGATTCTCAAGCCACATGTGAGCGCTGTCATCGAGAGTAAAGTACGTGCGGGCGAGCTTCTGTTGAGCATCCCACTGGTAGATGTCGGCAACGCGTTCGTAATGCTCAAGACAATCATCAACATCTTTATGTGGGGCACCGCTGAAGCAATCAGGCCCAAGTGGCTGAAGAAGTGTTACCTGGGCTGTATTGGAAACAGGGCTGCCTTGTATCCCTTGGACCAGCTGTGGCTGGCTGGAGGAGGCCATTGGCAGAGGTACGTAATGCCTGGCAGAATGTTCGTCGAAGGAGGTCATCTCAGTAGAGAGGCCTAGCAACCGCCGACTGAAAGCGGCGCACTGGTGTCGTAACAGGTGGCTGCGTGTCGGGACTTGATGAACGGCTCCCAGATGGGGTGTTGAGCATCGGCAGGCTTGCAACCCAGCACCTCCACCAGTGTCGCGGTTCAACGTAAGCAGTTCACTGAGACGTTGAGTCCTAGAACCAACGGCGTGTGTTTTTATGCAGGAGCCAAGAGCAAGAGAGCGTCGTCTTCTTCAGTGTCCCTTTTCACGGGGCTGTTGGCACGCACATCATCTTCGTTCTGTATTTCGAGCGTGGCAATATATATATATATATATATATATATATATATATATATATATATATATATATATATATATATTTATGCTGGCCTTCGTTCGCCAACGTCCTACTTGCGAGCTGCGAATCGCACCTGTTTCTTTGTTTATTGATGTATTTCGATTTTGTTTCGACGGAAAAAACGAACTCTTTTGAACTTAGTGACCCGATTTGAAATGATAAGCGAAAAATGTTAACGCGGCGAAGCGCAACTACTAAACAATTGCTGATTTTTGTTTCGTGGCTAAAAGGTTCAAGCCACGCGAACTCAAACGGAGCCACTAGTACGAAGATTAGACAAATCCGTATACTACCCGTCAATCGTATGCTTGCTGAAGTGCCGTGCATTGCAGCTTCCATAGACACTAGCGCCGGAGTTCCCTCTAGCGTATATTTAGGAAACTATGGCGGTCCCTTCATTTGGCAATCAGCCATAAATGGTTCCGGTGGCCAACAGTACTGACTGTGTATTCGTGGTTGTTCGCTGTGTCGCTGTAGACTCTGGACCGTGGTTGGCACTTTTGTTGATGACAACTCTGAGGGATAATATTGGCTTTGTCATGGTGGTCTACTACCTCGGCCACGCTGTGACTTTCAAGGGAAAGCTCTCTCATTCTCTCCCGGTAAATGGAGGTGGTATTTTTGTGGTAGTTGTTCTCTTATATGATGGAATGTCCTCACAGATGGTTCAGGCGTGTGGCACTGACTGAATGGGCATCGTCGCCGGTCCATAGCCGGTCCATCGCGTGGCCCATGTCCCAACTCATTTGGGACAACATAGTAAGAAGTTGCGGATCGGGTGGCGCAAAATGCAGCACCAAACACGGCCGTATGCGCATTTACAGCTGGTCGGGTCATGCCTGGGTGTTCGAATAGACGTGGGTTGAGTTTTGCGCACTGCTCGGTGATATTACTTGTAGTTTTGCAGATTCGTTGTTGTGGGGCTCCCTGATGTTTTTCGAAGCTTCTCAGCATAGAAACGGGAGATCCTCGTCCAAAGTCATTCCAATAGAAGGCGCTTTCTTCTGCACGGGAAGTTCTTCGATCGAATCAATCTCAGACTTCTCAAAGAGTTCGGTGTCACATGGAGAGCCACCTCTCATAAGTTGTAAATTGTAATTACTGAGACAAGAGACAACGCCTTTCGCTCGACCAGCTGTTCTATTCTGGTCATCGTCTTCCTCTGCTTTGCTCCCTCTGGCCGCGCGCCCGAAGCCCAGCGTCGTTATTTTTCATGACCCCATAAACGTGTGCATGTGTGTTTTCTTTCCAAAGTGAAAAGGAGGCAGATTCCCAGTTACATTTTGTTTGTTTTTTTTGGTAATTTTCGCGAAATTGTCATCCCTCGATTGTTATTCGTTGAGTGAATCTGCTGCGGTATTACTGCATGACTAAAACAATTTAGTGATGTATTCATTCAATTATTTATCAGGTAATATGGATATGTCGCATTATTATAAAATTGTTTCTCATAAATTTCATTCTCTCAGCGGTGCGACTCTTGTGAAAAACAAGAACAACTTGAAGGACGTACATGCGCTGTTCGCGTTCTTAGATTGCATAAACTTTTACCATTGTCGGTGCCGATGTATATAGAATAAAGTTAGGCGCAGCTCTGCGAGCACTAATAATAAACTTTGTCTGATGAGTGTTTTCCGGGTTGGCTCCTCTGTTGCTCGCAAGAAGAAAGAGCGGCGTGCCTCGGAGGCGCAGCAGTAACGTTCACTTGTGGATTCTCGATGCGGAGACACGACATGAGTGGCCCACTTAGCTTGCGTGCAAGTCCTGTGCGAGACAAATCTGACAGACGTGAGTTACAGCATGCCCAGTCGTGCTCCGTGATTTCCTTACACGAACGATCATTGCCCACAGGAATATTTAGGGCGTTCAATCATTCTCTCTAGACTTCCGGAAGGCAATCTCTTACAATGACAAGAAAGCACTCGTAGAGTTAGCACCGTGTTAAAAACCGAGTTGATGTCTGCTCTTGCATGTGCATTTAGTTTCGTCAGCACGACAGACTTTTTTAATACATGTTGATTTGTATGCACGCCCCGAAAGAAAACCTGTCCGTAAAATTAGTCACTACAAAACGAAAAATCCGTAAACATGGATTGTGTTGGGCCGACGTTTTCACAGGCAGACTTTTAATCAAAACCGAATAAAAGCAAGAAGAGTATGCTGAGTATGCTTCTGCCATCTGGAATGTAAAATATTTTTTCTTTATTTTTTCCTTCGCTATCCCTCTCCGTCAAGTATCTGTGCGTTACACCAGGGGATCAAGGTACCGCCTGTGTATCGAATAAATCCGCTTGACCTTACATCATGCCGTTCCACCAAAATACAGAGTGCTTTTCAAGCAATGCATAACTTTCTTTAAAAAGCTATAGTAGTAAGGCACTTGTCGTCCTCACAGAAAACTTCTAGGCCAAGGCGGCAAGATTTTTTAGTAATTAGATCACCCGGAAATAGCTAAACAAGATAAAAGTTTATTGACTTTTTTAGATGCGGAAGCATCTTATACTCGCGCCTTGTAGTGCGCCGTCCGCGCCGTCCGCACCGCTTCTCGAACATTCGACAGCTGACGCGCGCGCATGCGCCGTCGCGCCGTCGCCCACCATCTGTGCCGCGCGCGCTTCTCCTTCGAAAACATTCGACAGCTGACAGCGCATGCGCCGTCGCGCCGTCGCCATCTGTGCCGCGCGCGCGCTTCTCCTTCGAGAACATTCAACAGCTGACAGTGCATGCGCCGTCGCGCTGTATATATACTCAAGGTCGGCGCTCGCTCGCTCAGTTGCCGCTCGTCGGTTGGTTTGTACGGCGCGTCGACGTCCAAGGTCGCGGTGAAATGAATTCCAACGAATCCACAAACACAATGATCGACGTCCCTTCGACCAGCGCCGTCCTTTCGCATACGTGTGTACGTGTTCACTCATTTAACACCCCCTCCTACAACCACGTTAACCAATTTAGCCATCGACCCAAGTAAGTCGCAATTTAACACCCCATTTCACAACCACGTTAACCAATTTAGCCATCGACCCAAGTAAGTCGCACTTTAACACCCCGTTAACCAATTATATGCTCCGCATCCTCCTCATTGTTCCCCCGAAAGAAGCTGCGGGCATTTTTTTTTATCAAGTTTAAAGTGGTTGTTCATAAGGCGAAGTTGTTCTACACTCCAATTTATGACAAGCATAGTTTTCGAAAATTGCAAACATCACGCGTAGTTTCAAAGATCAATCGTCGAATTTCGAGACCGCAATGCTGCATGGAGAAACCGAAACGGAACGCCATGTGTACAGTTGCGCCGGAAGGGCACTGCAAGTGTCGCATCAATTCGTTTCGCGTATTTCGAACGATGTTGCAATGGCGGGCCACGCGAGAAACAATGTGCCATCTTAGCAGAACGTATACCGACCAATGGTACATCGCGCGTGATGTGCGGTGGTTGTGTCAATCTTAGTAATTTCAGCTTCGCAAATGTGCAAGAGAGAGAAGCAACTTTATTTTTTTAAACGTCTGGCACGTTATTTGGGCATTTAGGTGAATATTCCCGCCTTGGTGTCGGCCACGAGCTCTTGAGCTCTGGCGAATCAAGGCCAACAGTTCGCCCTCGAGGGCTGATCAGTGCCGTCTGCCTTCTATAGTGCGTTCAGTTCAATTCTGCTATTTCTGTCTGGAGCCTCACCTCCGTCCACTTCTATAACAAATGTTCCAGGGTTGCCATGGCGTCACAAAACTTGCAGCGTGAAGGATGAAGCTCTGGGTAACAGAGGTTCAAGATCACCGGGTTTGGAGACGTTCTGGTCTGCAACTGTCACCACATGACCGCCTGCTTAATTCTTGTTCAGGTTTTGGCGTGGTGGTGGAAATTGGCACCTGGTCGCAGTCCGTGGTGCCGTGTAATATCCGTGAAACTGGTGCGGCGATCCTCCCACTCTCACTCCTCACCCGACGTCGCGGCCAAAGCAGCGATGGTGTTGACGGTGGCGGCTGTCTCCTCAGGCCGCCCCGTGTGCCGACTCTTTGCTGTAGAGCGAGGTAGTGTGGACCGGCGCCCATAAGACGTTAAGTTCTCCATTTTTGATTTAGCCCACAAGTGAAATTCGTAACGCCTCCGGGGAGACGAGGTTGTTGGCGAAGTTGCAGACTGCCGTCTGCGATTCGCTGATTACCCATTCGGTCGCTGTGGTGGCCACTGGGAGCGCGATAGCCGCTTCCTCCGCTGTCTCCACGTACTCCGTGCGTACCATGACGGTATCCTTACAAACATTTTTATGATCTATCACCATGGCCGTGATACCACGCCTGCGCGCATGAACGGGCTGCGTAGACTTGGATATTGAGGCTAAAGCCTTTATTATCTCATTCTCTACCAGTGTTCGGTCCCTTGGAATTGTGCTAGCTGTGGCGCCTCCTCTGACGCTGGCACACAAATGAGCCTTATGAGCGCGGATGTCCTCTGACTATGCGTAAAGCGCGACGATTCAAACGAATGCGAAATTGAGGAATAATTGCCAGGCTGCGATTATGTAAAGGGACGTTTTGAACTGACGAAACTCACGGACCTCCCTTCCGGCCAACCTATCCGTTCACTTTCGGTTTCCCCGGCACCGCGGTCTCGAAATTTGACTATGAAGCTCTGAAACTACGCGTGACACTTTCGGTCTTTAAAAACTAGGCTTGCTATAAATTATGGCGCAGAATAACTTTTCCATTTAAACTACCGCCATAAAATGCATAATAAAAGGTTATTGCATGTTTTGTACCTCTGCCATTTCTGAGAGATCTCATTAATGGCAAAATATTTACGCCATGGGCTAGAAAGTGGTTGCGAAGACGACAACTGTTCAACTAATATAGTTGTTTAGGGTAAAACCTGCATTGCTTAAAAAAACATCTTGCATAGCAGAGGCTCGCGACGAGTTGTCGAATAAATACTGTGCAGGCCGGGCAGTCTTATCGGCTCACCTAACTTTCTATTTCCTTTTCATGTTTTTGCCTTCTCTTGGAATCCAATCAGTTACCCTTGATGACCAGCGGTTATTCTACCTACGTGCTAGGTGCCCGGCTCATGCCCGTTTCTTCTTTTTCGTTCTGAGCATGATATCCTTAACCCCGGTTTGTTACCTGAGCCATTCTGCTCTTTTCTTGTCTCTCGTGGTTACACATATCATTTTCCTTTCCCTCGCTCTCTGCGTCGTCCTCAATTTAGGCTGAACCTGCTTTGTAAGCCTCCAAGTTTCTGCTCCGTAGGTAGCTATTGGCAAGATGCTTCTGTTATATAAGTTTATCTCACATGGTTAGTGGTAGATTACCATTCATGATTTGAGAATTCTTGCCGAATGTGATCCACCCCATCCTTATTATTTTAGTTATTTCACTCTCATGGTTTGGCTCCGTGGTTACTACTCGTCCTAAGTAGACATATTCTTTTACAACTTCCAGCGTCTCTCCACCTATCGCAAAGTGCTGTTTTCTGCCGAGACTTTTGCACATTACTGTACTTTTGTGCGTGTTATTTTTTTCGGGCAGCTTATTCTGCTTTCTGTTTCCAGTTCTGTAATCATAAGCTGTAATTCATCCCTTGAGTTACTCATCAAGGCAATGTCATCAGCGTACCGCAGGTTACTAAGATACTTTTCAATAACTCTTATTCCTAACTCTTCCCAATCAACGGCCCTGAAAACCTCCTCTACACATGCGGTGAATAGCATAGAAGAAATTGTGTCTTCTTGCCTTACACCCTTCTTTATTGGGATTCTGTCGCTTTCTTTATGGAGAGCTATATGATGGCTGTGGATCTATTGTAGATTTATTCTAGTATGTTTATGTACAGTAATTCGATGCCCTGATTCCATAGTACTTGCATTACTGCTGATGTTTGGACTGAGTCAAAAGCCTTCTCGTAATCTGTGAGAGCTGTGCATTGACTTCTGACTTGGACGATAACGTGTTCCATTCATATATATATATATATATATATATATATATATATATATATATATATATATATATATATATATATATATTGTCGCAGGACGACAGTGCGATCAGGAAAGACGAGGTCTGTATTAATTAACAGAGCAAAAGATCAGCCGCTTCAACGTCGTCTTCCTCGGAAGAACCCTGGGCGCTGTCCACGCTTATCACTTCGTCGTCCTCTGTCTCCTTGCCCGGCCTTTAGCCGTGACATTAGCCTCTCATTCGAGAAAGCATCGTCCCGATGCTTTATAATCAAAGTGGTTTGTACTCATTGTAAACGCATAACTTCATTCGTACAAATAAGGCTTCATCCGTACCACCTGCACAACTTCTGGAGCATACCCTCGACGCCTTAAGGAGTGCGCAGTGTCAGGAACAACCTCATAATTATCGTCACTGAGATGTCGTAAAACTTTATATGGACCGAAGTATCGTCTTAACAGTTTTTCTGAGAGGCCACGGCACCGAATAGAGGTTCATATCCAAACTTCCTCTCCTGGCTTGTAGGAGACTGGTCGGTGACGAAGGTTGTACCGTCTTGAATCGTAGTCCTGCTGGTGACTAATAGGTAGGCGTGCAAGTTGTCGGGCTTCTTCCGCAAGCGGAGTGATATAATCAGCATTCGTTTCAGTGTCTTCGCCCTCGTGCGGCAGCATAGCATCCAGCATAGTGGTGACTTCACGACCATGAAGAAGGCGGAATGGCGTTGTTCTTGTTGTATCTTGATGAGCCGTGTTATAGGCGAGTGTAACATACGGCAAGATCTCGTCCCAGTTTTTATGTTTCACATTAATGTACATGCAGAGCATATCCGCAAGTGTCTTGTTGAGACGCTCCGTAAGACCATTCGCTTGAGGATGATACGCCGTTGTTCGCTGGTGGTATGTGCCACTAAGTCCTAAACTGTCTGTAATAGTTCGCCTCGAAATGCAGTTCCCCTGTCAATTATTACCACTGACGGAGCGCCATGCCTCAGCACCTCATTCTCTACGAAGAATCAGACTGCTTCACTTGTCGTGTGTTGTATCCTGTATATAGTACCTGTAGTTTCGGTTTCTGTGTTTGAGTTGGCAACACTGGGTCCTTGTGATTGTATATATTTGTGGAACGTCTAATAAAAGGAGAGTATGCAACCGCTCCCCGTGAGTGTGAGGCACGTCACTCGTTCACTACAATGGCGACGAGTATTTGAACCCCGTCTGAGATAGTTCCCGGGGATAACCAGCCACGCCCGCCAGATGGCTTTCGCTGGCATCGCCCCACCGGATTCGTTCCTTCCGACATCGGATCGTCCCGTGCAGCCATGGTTCCGATGGCACGACATGTTCAAGCACTATCTGCTCGCGTCCGGTGCTTCAGAGTTCTCCCCAGAGCGACGCAAGGCTCTTCTACTACATTCCTTGGGACCCGAAGGTCAACGTATCTTCAATACTCTGTCTATTTCGCAGGCAGCCGAAAAGACTGAGGAGGAAGGGACCGGAGCTACGCCCGACGTGTATGACTCCGCGGTAACGGCACTGGCTAAGCACTTCAATGCCACCTGCAACCTGGTCGTCGAGCGCCACCGATTTCACAGTCGAATTCAGTTCCTAGGCGAGTCTATTCAAGAATACGTGACCACGCTAACAGAGCTTGCCGCAATGTGCTTATTTATGTAGCAAGAAGAGTCACTACATGACCAGTTTGTTGCCGGTGTGTCTTCGCATCGTATTCGGGAACGTCTTCTGTTAGAAGGGTCTTCGCTTTCGTTCAACAAGGCAGTTTCTCTCGCGAGTCAAATCAAGCAGACAGCAGTGGAAATGAAGGAATTTTCCGTCTCTGTGCAACCAGTATCTGCGCAGTCTGGCACAAAATGCGGTTCATTGTTGCAGTCACCGAATTCACTGCCGCGTGCTCGCACTTTCAGTAAACGCGATAAGGCAGCTACATTGGGGAACCGCCCCCTATCTCGACAGCGCTCTCCATCGAATTCGCAGCAACACGCGAATTCTTCGTATTGCTTCAGGTGTGGTTCTAAACAGCATCGCGCTCCTTGGAAATGCTGCCCAGTTATAGGAAAAAAATGCTTCTTTTGTGGCCGTATCAGACATTTTCAAAACGTTTGCAACCAGAAGCGGTCGCAAGCAGCTGTCCACGAGGTTTCAGTACATAGCCCGTTGCAGGATGAAACCCTCGAGGTTCTTGCATCTTGCAACAGCCTCTTGCATCCGGTATTCATATTAACATTCAAATCGGGCAGGTCGCTATGAAGCTGTAAGTCAATTCTGGCTCTTCCGTTTCCATTCTTTCAGGCAAGGTGTTTGACCAACATTTCTCTGGTGTGCCGCTTCTTCCTGTTCCTAATGTGACGCTGCTGGATTATTCCAAAAGACCAATTTTGGTTCCAGGCTGCTTCTTTTCTGAGGTATTTTTTGAGAATCGCAGCGCACCGCTTTTGTTTTATGTCGTTGAACAGGGTACTTCTCTCGTTGGCTTGCCCCCGCAGGGGCGCCTGCGCAAGTAGGCGTTTGGTGTGTAGCGACACCACGGACCCGAGCTAACGGGGGAATTTCTACTCCCTCCCACGCCTAGCCGTGCGTGGCTTTGCCGTGTCCGGGGAAAAGGGGATCCTGGGGGTTGAGCCGACGCTGGGTGATTGGACCGTTAAGGCCCCCCAGCAGAGGTAACACACCCCGGCTTCACGTAGACGGCACCCCTGGGCTGACCCACCCCGGGGAAATCAGCAGTCGCCTTTTCCTATCTCTCTCTTCCTACATCTTCGTCTTTATCTCTCACATCTTATCTGTCCTGTCTTCTACTCTCTTCCGTTTACTTCAGAATTTCCTGGCGGCGAGGGTTAACCCTGTGTAGTTACCCAACCTTGGGTAGTTATATTCGGTTATAGCGGCGATGCATGGCTGGCGTCTCCAAGTGTTCACTAGTCACCCTTGTAGCGTCCCCTTGTTGGGCTCGGTGGTGGGTGGCCACGATCGCCGCCGAACTTTATTGTATTTTATGGCAAAATCTTTTCCCCCCCTTCCTGATCGCTCCCTAAAAAGGTGGCGCACCGAAGATACTTTCCTGCCTAACACACCAAAGCCGACATTCCCAAAGTACCATGTAATCCACAGTCAAAACGAAAAGAAGACAGTCCGAGCTATTTCACCTTTCCTCGTTTCCAAGAGAGAGAATAAAATAAGGGAAAGGCAGGGAGGTTAACCAGAAAATGGAGCATCCGGTTTGCTACCCTACACTAGGGGAAGGGGGAATGGGGAAGAAAAAACTCTCACAGAAGCAATAGGCCCAGGTTACAAAGTAACAAAGATGGGAAGTGGCGATCTTCTAATGTAAGATCGTCACTTCGTATGCTAGATGAATTTGAACAAACCTGGACAAAAAACAGCGTAGACTTTGTTAGCAGCATTGCTCCGGCCGTATCGCCGTGCCCACTGCCGAAGAGCCATTGCAGACTTTTTTATAAGCAGATCCTGTGACGTCGTTGATAACGGGAAGGGCAAGTGAGTGCTGGTGATACTGCGCAGAACAGTCCCAACCGGAGGCAAGGAACAGCGCTGAAAGCTGGAGCCATCCACGCTATCACCCATGTTGAGCTCTGAGCACGTGCCGGCAGTCGATGATGCGACGGCGGGGACGAGCAGAAAGGCTTGAACAAAAACAGCGTAGCCTTTGTTAGCAGCATTGGTCCTGCCGTATCGCCGTACCCACTGCCAAAGAACCGTTGCAGACTTTCTTTTATAAGCAGATCTTGTGACGTCGTTGATGACGGGAAGGGGAGGTGAGTGCTGGTGATTCTGCGCAGAACGGTCCCATCCGGAGGCAAAGTACAGCGCTGGAAGCTGGAGCCATCCACGCTATCACCCATGTTGAGCTCTGAGCACGTGCCGGCAGTCGATGATGCGACGGCGGGGACGAGCAGAAAGGCCTGGACAAAAAAAATGCCCGCAGCTTCCCTCGGGGGAACACTGAGGAGGATGCGGAGCATATAATTGGTTAACGGGGTGTTAAAGTGCGACTTACTTGGGTCGATGGCTAAATTGATTAACGTGGTTGTGAAATGGGGTGTTAAATTGCGACTTACTTGGGTCGATGGCTAAATTGGTTAACGTGGTTGTAGGAGGGGGGTGTTAAATGAGTGAACACGTACACACGTATGCGAAAGGGCGGCGCTGGTCGAAGGTACGTTGATCATTGTGTTTGTGGATTCGTTGGCATTCATTTTACGGCGACTTCGGACGTCGACGCGCCGTACAAACCAACGGACGAGCGGCAACTGAGCGAGCGAGCGCCGACCTTGAGTATATATACAGCGCGACGGCGCATGCGCTGTCAGCTGTTGAATGTTCTCGAAGGAGAAGCGCACGCGCGGCACAGATGGCGACGGCGCGACGGCGCATGCGCTGTCAGCTGTCGAATGTTCTCGAAGGAGAAGCGCGCGCGGCACAGATGGTGGGCGACGGCGCGACGGCGCATGCGCGCGCGTCAGCTGTCGAATGTTCGAGAAGCGGTGCGTACGGCGCGGACGGCGCACTACAAGGCGCGAGTATAAGATGCTTCCGCATCTAAAACAGCGTAGACTTTGTTAGCAGCATTGCTCCGGCCGTATCGCCGTGCCCACTGCCGAAAAACCATTGCAGACTTTTTTATAAGCAGATCCTGTGACGTCGTTGATGACGGGAAGGGCAAGTGAGTGCTGGTGATACTGCGCAGAACGGTCCCATCCGGAGGCAAAGTACAGCGCTGAAAGCCGGAGCCATCCACGCTATCACCCATGTTGAGCTCTGAGCATGTGCCGGCAGTCGATGATGCGACGGCGGGGACGAGCAGAAAGGCCTGGACAAAAAACAGCGTAGACTTTGTTAGCAGCATTGCTTCTGCCGTATCACCGTGCCCACTGCCGAAGAACCATAGCAGACTTTTTTTATAAGCAGTTCCTGTGACGTCGTTGATGACGGGAAGGGCAAGTGAGTGCTGGTAATTCTGCGCAGAGCGGTCCCATCCGGAGGCAAAGTACAGCGCTGAAATCCGGAGCCATCCACGCTATCGCCCATGTTGAGCTCTGAGCATGTGCCGGCAGTCGATGATGCGACGGAGGGGATGAGCAGAAAGGCCTGGACAAGAAACAGCGTAGACTTTGTTAGCAGCATTGCTCCTGCCGTATCGCTGCGCCCACTTGTGGACAGGGGCAAAAGCCAGAGAGGAAAATCAACAAATGGTGCAGTGCATAGGAAATTACATTTACGAACTAGGAGAAGAGTGCGAGGTAATTATATTAGAAGATATGAATGCGCACATAGAAGATGTGGGTGGATATGCTAACCGAACAGGCAGAATGCTACTGGATATGTGTGAAAGGTATGATTTAATCATTTGCAAGAGCACCGAAAAATGCGAAGGGCAGATAACATGGGAGGTGGTAAGGCTGCAGTCGACGATAGATTACGCAAAAATGGCACATAGGATGTATGATCGGCTAAGGGCGATGTACATAGATGATTATGGGTTCAGAAGCTTATGTAGTGATCACAAACGTATCAAGCTGAGTTTTCGAAGAGAAATAAAATTAGAAAGGTTGCATTACAAGCAACCACACGGTAATATTTATTCAGAAAGGCAAACAGAAATAGCATATAAACAGATTGAGAAAATGTTCACCAAGAATACTTAAACAAAGTGGATGTGCACAAATCTAACTTGATTGTTTGAGTTAGAGCTTGCTAAGGTACGAGTCAAATCAACCGGGAAAAGCACACACAAACCCAAGAGCTGGTGGGATATGGAAGTTAAGAAAGCCATAGTAAGACGTCAGGAAGCCTCCAGAAAACACAGGTATGCTAAACAGAGGTGAACCAGAAAATGATGTAAAAAATGGAATAACTTTTTGAGCCGCAGAAGGGAAGCATCTGATTTGATCAGCGAAAAGCTTAGAAGAAAGGGGGCCCAATGAAAGGCGGAAGTGAACAAACAGGATAGAAATGCGGCTGCAAAGCTTTGGAGCCATCTCAATTCTCTGAGTAATAAGACAAGCACAAAACAAATGTTTATACCTGCAGCTCAAGAGGTCGGACTATAGACGGGGATGAGGCAATGGGATATATAAAAACAATAATGACAATAAAAACTTAAACTCCAAGAAAGCACTGCATTTACCGTAGCAGATGAGGATGGACCAATTAGCTCAGTGGCTCCACTGGGACAACGAGAGTAGGAAAGGGCCGAGAAAAGAGTTCCTAATAGCACATGAAAGTCTCAAGTAAAACAGACAAAATAGAACTGGCATAGCTTTCGAAGTTGATTAATAAGCATAAGATATCCGATGTAAGAAGGTATAACACGGAGAAAATTGAACGCGCCCTGAAAAACGGAGGAAGCATCAAAGCAAAAAAGAGGAAACTTCGGATAGGCAGAAATTGGATGTATGCACTAAGCGACAAAAAAGGCAAAATAACTACCAATATGTATAGGATAGTTAAAATAGCGGACAAGTTTTACAGAGATATTTACAATAGCCGCAATAACCACAACCTCAATACTATAAGAACTTGCAGTAACCCAGATGACACCCCTCCAGTAATATAAGAAGTCAGAAAAGCATTGGAGAGCCTGCAAAGAGGCGAAGCTGCTGGTAAGGATCAGGTAACAATAAATCTGCTGAGAGATGAAGGAAAGATTGTGTTAGAAAAACTAGCCACCCTGTTTACGAGGTGTCTCCTGATGGCAAGAGTACCAGAGTCTTGGACGATTGCTAACATCATCTTAATACATAGGAAAGGAGATGACAAAGACCTGAAAAATTACAGGCCGATCAGCTTGCTCTCCATAGTATACAAGCTATTTACAAAAGTGATTGCTAACAGAGTTAAGAAAACATTAGAATTCAATCAACCAAAGGAAAAAGCAGGATTTCGAACAGGCTACTCAACAATCGACCACATTCATACTATCAATCAGGTAATAGAGAAATGCTCAGAGTATAGCCACCCACTATACATAGCTTTCATAGATTACGAGAAGGCGTTTGATTCAGCAGAAATATCAGCAGTCATGCAGACATTGCGGAATCAGGGCGTTGATAAAGCATATATAAACATCCTGGAAGAAATCTACAGGGGATCAAGTGCTACCATAGTGCTTCATAAATAAAGCAACAAAAGACCAATCAAGAAGGATGTATGACAGGGGGACACAATCTCCCCAATGCTATTTACTGCGTGCTTACAGGAGGTTTTCAGATGCCTAGAATGGAAACAGTTAGGGATAAGAGTTAATGGAAAGTACCTTAGTAACCTGCACTTCGCTGATGGCATTGCATTGCTGAGTAACTCAGGGTACGAATGCAACTCATGATTACGGAGTTAGACAAGGAGAGCAGAAAGGTGGGTCTTAAAATTAATCTGCAGAACACGAAAGTAATGTACCACAACCTCGGAAAAGAGCAGCGGTTCGAGATAGGTAATAGTGCACTTCAAGTTGTAAAAGACTGTCTACTCAGAGCAGGCAATAACCGCGGAGCCAAACCACGAGATTGAAGTAACTAGAAGAATAAGAATGGGTTGAAGCACATTTCGCAAGCACTCTCAAATTATGACAGGTAGATTTCCACTATCGCTGAAAAGGAAGGCATATAACCGCTGTATCCTGCCGGTACTTAGCTACGGAGCAGAAACATGGAGACTTACAAAGAGGGTTCAGCTTAAATTGAGGACGACGCAGCGAGTAATGGAAAGAATAGTGGTAGGTATAACCTTAAGAGACAAGAAGAGAGCAGAGTGGTTTAGGGAACAAACGGGGGTTAAGGATATCATAGCTGAAATCAAGAAGAAATGGGCATGGGCCGGGCATGTAGCGCGTAGACAGGATAACCGCCGGTCGGTAAGGGTAACTAACTGGATTCCCAGAGAAGGCAAGCGGGATAGGGGGAGACAGAAGGTTAGTTGGGCAGGTGAGATTAAGAAGTTTGCGGGTATAAATTGGCAGGAGCAAGCACAGGACCGAGTTAACTGGCAGAACATGGGAGAGGCCTTTGTCCTGCAGTGGACGTACTCAGGCTGATGATGATGATGATGATGATGATGATGATGGTGGTGGTGGTGATAGTGGTGATGATGATGATGATGATGATGATGGTGATGATGAAAAGCATATCAACAGGTCCTGACGGCATTCCAATCATGCTAATAGAGAAACTAGGACCAAACTCTAAGCAAAGGTCAAGATAGACAGCGAGCAAAGCAATAATTGGTGGTGAAGCTCCAAATGAATGGAAACTAAGCAGGATGAGCGTGCTCTATAAAGGAAAGGGGGGAAAAGCCGGTATAAACGACTACCGTCCTTTAACAGTGACATCAGTAGTTTACTAGCTGGTGATGCAGATAGTAAGCCCAATAGATATGGGTGTATAATGAAGGAGTGCTTGGAGAACTACAAAATGGGTTCCGTAAACGAAGGAGGTTGGAGGACAATCTGTTTTCATTGTTGCAGTCTATTTAAATAGCAGAAAAAGAACACAGGCTCCTGTTGCTGGCATTTCTAGATATCAAGGGAGCTTACGATAGTGTGATTCGAGAAGACTTGTGGGGAATACTGGACACACTAGATGTGGAAGAAGGAATAACTAATCTTCTAAAGGATAGCTCTAAAAGTAACAAGGTAGTTATCAAATGGGAAGAACAGGTTTCTGAACCTATATAGATACAACGCGGGCTTCGACAGGGATGTACGTTGTCAGCTTTGTTTTTTATTCTGTATCTCCAGTGTGTCTCCAAGAAATCGAAGCCAAATTAGAGGGGAGTCGACTCGGATTCAGCCTCTCTTTTGCCAAGCAATGAAAAGACATTGAACAGTCATTACCAGCAATAATGTATGCAGATGATATAGCATTATTAGCCGACAACAAGGAAGATCTGCAGGGACTGATAGACATCTGTGGTAATGAGGAAGATTGGTTAAATTTGAAGTTCAGCAGGAAAAAATCAGAAATCATGATTTTTAATGATAACACAGGCAGTGGGCCTAAGATACAGGATGTCACGCTAGAAATAGTGGATAAATACAAATACTTGGGCGTATGGATAAATAACGGGGCTGAGTATCTGAGGGAGCACAACGGATATATAATGACTAAGGGCACCAGAAATGCAGCTGTAATGAAAAATAGGGCACTGTGGAACTACAATAGGTATGACGTTGTGAGAGGCATTTGGAAAGGTGTCACGGTCCCGGGTTTGACATTCAGCAATGCGGTCTTGTGCATGAAATCAGAAGCTCAAGCAAGATAGAGAAAAAAACAACGTGGCATAGGTAGACTTGCTTTGGGAGCACACGGGAATACCTCAAATCAGGGGGTACAGGGAGACATGGGATAGACATCGTTTGAGTGCAGGGAAGTTAGCAACAAGATAGAATTTGAGGAGCGATTGAGAAAAATAGGAGAGGGGGCATTGGGCTAGGAAAGTTTTCAGTTACTTGTACATGAAGAATGTCGGTACTAAATGGAGGAAACGAACTCGAAAGTTGGCAAGCAAGTATTTAGACAACAGCAGAATACCAAGCCAAAAGGAAACATCGGTTAAGAAGAAAATGAAGGAAACAGATACGGATATGTGTAAGATATGAATGCTTACGAAATAATCACTGGAGACCTACGGAACTTTTAAGCAGGAAAATGCAAGACAAAAATTCTACGATAGTTCTCTGCTCTTCGAGGCTAGAATGGGATTATTACGGACCAAGACGTAGAGAGCAAAACACGAAGGCACAGACACGGTATGTAGGGCGTGTGGAGAGGAGGAAACGGCTGAACATTTGATATTGTTCTGTAAAAGGCTCCACCCTATAGTCGAAGGTAATGGCGCAGAATTTTTCAAAGAATTGGGGTTTCGAGAAGGTGAAGGCAAAATAGACATTAAACAGGTAGAAATAACCAGGATTAGACTAACTAATCGGTGGCTACAATCAAGGCACGAGTGAAGTTTATTCCTTAAACGCACAGTGATAGTACTTAAATTTATGGCTAAGTGGCGTGAGCCACCACCCGATCTTAAGGGTATAGCCGGATACATCCATCCATCCATCCACCTCAACTCGTGGGTCCAGGTGGCGAGCGGTGACCGAGCGTATAAACCCCCTAAAACCTCGTAAAAGAGCGACGTACGTGGTTAATCACGCACCTCCTCTCTTTTCCCCTCCTCCCACCTCTATAAGGCCGGCGCCGCGTCCGTAATGGCCAGATGCCGCCCCGTGGGATCGCTCGCAGTGTTTTTTACAATCGCCCGCGACTGCCATCTTTACTCTACATGCACGGACTTCTTGGGGCGCAGCGTTGGAGGAAGGAAAAAATTATGGCATCTTCTGCTGACGGCACCGGTGGCGTTTCCTGTACACTAGTGCCATGCCGTACGTTCGTCTGTGCACCACGCCAGTGGTGCCGCATGTTCAGCTGGGCCGGCCACGACACGAGTGCACGCCATGGCGGCACCGTGGAGCACGGCCGCCTGAATCGGGCACGCGCGCGATTTAGTAAATGGCTGTAGAAAACAAGTGTTAAAATTACCACTCTGTGTTTTACAAATGACGCAAGCTAAAGAGAATTTTTTCGTATGTCTAGGCATAAGCTAAACACTCGTTAAAGCTTCAAACCTTTATGCCACACAGTGCTCAGAATGAACCATACCGTTTTGATAGACTTGCAATGCTCATATTCACGCACAACACCGCTTTCACACATTCACTCACGCGCATGTTTGCCAACGGCTTGATAGCCGCACAAAATCACGGTCACTAAAACGGACAGCAGTAAACATACCTCAGCACCGACAAACAATCCGCACTGCGCGAGCCGAACCGCCTTGCGCTTCGCTGGAAGGACGGCTTGACAGTGCGGTGGTAGTAGTGGTGGCGCTGCCGTCGCCAGCACCTGCACGGCCGTGAAGTCGGCTTTCCCTTAAACGGTCGCTTTTTGCGCACGTGAGCGAGCTTGGCGAATGGTGGCGCGAGCGGTAAGTTCTGTCAGAGGTGCCACTCTGCTACATACGGTAGCATATACAGTAACTCTAGCTAATTGCAAGGGAATGACGGGATATGTGAGCTTCGAACTTGACTCCGATTTCTATACCTAGAAGGCGCGTCTGGCTTCGCGTTGAAATGATTGGTTTCTTACTAAAAGAGCACGTAACAAGCTATTTATTTTTGTCATTACACAGATACGTGCTGTATTTAAAAGAGCACTGACATCAAATTTACAGACAGAGATGTGCCCATCATTCGATCACTTGGTATGCATAGGTCTTCTTGGCCAAATTTAAATGGCGTCTGTCGCGTCGAAGTTATTCTATTTCGACGTCAAACAGCGTAGAAAACCTTGGGAGAAAAAATGAAAAATAGACTGCCCTGTGACATCGACACTAGTGCTATGTGTTCGGTGTGATACATTCCACAAACTAGAATTAATCAATCATATGAGTTGCGAAACTGCGTTCCGAAACCCGGACACGCCATTGGCCGACCCAGTGAGAGTGAGCCGATCGTCACGCCATCTGGGAATGACAATACAAAACACTGCGTCACCACTTGTGCGTGCGCTTTTTTTTAAGCAGCTCAACGCCACACGCGTAGAGGAAGGAAAAAGGCAGCACGCAACACTGGCGTTGGCGCCTCAATAAATGGGCAGGCACTGCACTGTGCTTCCGACCAGGCTGCAGAAATTAGGTGCCTTTCTCCTCTTCCAATCACTACCAATAAATGGCCTTAGCTTGCACGGCGCCCACCGCCGCTGTCAGCTGTTTTCGCTCTGCAAAGGCGTAATCAAAGCCGGGTCAAAGCGTCAAGGTTTATTTCGTCGAAGGTGGTGCTTGCAATTTCATGCTACCATGGTTTTAACGCTGCGCACATATTATTTCTATTACTCCTCGCTTCCTCGTTTAAAAATGTGCGCTTGAGATCGATTGCTCACCGAAAGTTTGACGAATCCTTTTAACTGTTCCACTCTACGGTTCACAATGTCTCTCACTAACATGACGGGAGTGATGGCCGCACAAACAAGTCACCGATACGGTAGAGTGCAAACCAAAGCACAGCAGTACGGATGAGTACTTACCGCGAATTGGCTGCTGTGTAGCCTTGACCTTACTTGTAGCCTGTAGAGCATCCCGGGACGAAGCCATGACTTTATTTTTGCGCCATGAGAGTGCATGAAAAACCATTGAACCATTGGTTTGGGAGTGCGACCGCAATAAAAAAAGCGAAGACGAACGCACCCGACGAAACCGTCCGAAACGTGCAAACAGCGTAGATGGATAGATGGATTGATATGGCTGTACCCTTTAGATCGGGCCGTGGCTAACGCCACCAAGCCGTAATACTTAGTGAACCAAAAACTTGATTTTTTTTCCTTTATAGTAAGGCTGAGGGCCGGTACTTGCCGTGAAGGGTTTATTTTCACTCGTGCCTTGACTTTAGCCACCAATCAGATAACCTCGTTCTAGGTAATTCTACCCGCTTAAAGTCTATTTTGCCCTCCCTGTCCCTAAACCCTAGAGCTTTGAAAAACTCTGCGCCTCATCCTGAACTATAGGGTGAAGCCCTTTACAGAACATTATCAGGTGTTCGGCAGTTTCCTCCTCCTCTCCACATGCACTGCATACCGTGTCTACCCCTTCGTATTTGGCCCGATATGTTTCGGTTCGCAATACTCCCGTCCTGGGCTCAAAGAGTAGAGAACTACCCCGAGTATTATCGTAGATCCTTTTCTTGGCAATTCCCTGCTTAAAAGCTCAATAGATCTCTAGTGCGGACTTCTTAATCATGCCAATTCTGCACATATCGGTCTCAGCTTCCTTCACCTTCTTCTTAACCAATAATTCTTTTTGGTTTAGCCCCCTGCTGTTTTCTAAGTATTTACCAGCCAGTTTTCTGGTGCACTTCCTCCATTTTGTATCGACATTCTTCTTGTACAAGCAGCTGAATACCTTTCTAACCAACGCTCCTCCCCCATTTCTCTCAATCGCTTTTCAAATTTTATCTTGTTGCTAGCTTCCCTGCCTTCAAATGATGTCCATACAATATCACCTTGTACTCCCTGATTTGGTGTATTCCCGAGAGCTACTAAGGCAAGCCTACCTATTCCACGTTGATTAATATATAATATAGCTTGAACTACTGATCTCATGCACAAGACCGCATTGCCGAACGTCAGACCACAAACCATGACCCTTTCTATATTCCTCTCACAACGTCATACTTATGGTAATTCCAAAGTGCCCTGTTTTTCATCACTGCTGCATTTCTGTTACTTTTAGTCGTCACGTATATTTCGTGTTCCCTTAGGTACTCGGTCCCATTGCTTATCCATACGCCTAGATATTTGTATTGATCTGTTATCTCTAGCGTGACTCCCTGTATTCTAAGCTCACTACCTTCATTATCATCAAAAATCGTGAATGCTGATTTTTTTACTGAATCTGAAATCATCCATTTCTATCTATGGATTGATGGATTGATGTGGCTGTACCCTTGAGATCGGGCGGCGGCTAACGCCACCTAGCCCTAATACTTAGTGAAACAAAAACTACATTTATTTTTTTTTCCTTTAGAGTGAGGTTGAGGACAGGTACTTTGCAGTGAAGGGTTTATTTTCACTCGTGCCTTGACTTTAGCCACCAATCAGATAACCTCCTTCTAGGTAATTCTACCCGCTTAAAGTCTATTTTGCCCTCCCTGTCCCTAAACCCTAGAGCTTTGAAATACTCTGCACCTCATCCTGAAATATAGTGTGAAGCCATTTACAGAACATTATCAAGTGTTCGGCAGTTTCCTCCTCCTCTCCACATGCACTGCATACCGTGTCTACCCCTTCGTATTCGGCCCGATATGTCTTGGTTCACAACACTCCCGTCCTGGCCTTAAACAGTATAGAACTACCCCAAGTATTATCATAGATCCTTTCCTTGGCAATTCCCTGCTACAGATTCCGATAGCTACCTAGTGCGGACTTCTTAATTATGCCAATTCTCCACATGTCAGTCTCCATTTTCTTCACTTTCTTCTTAACCGATAATTCTTTTTGGTTTGGCCCCTGCAGTTTTCTAAGTATTTACCCGTCAATTTTTTTGAAGCTGTAAGTTTCAAAGCCGTAAAGTTGAAGCGTGGCAGACTGCCTCGTGTCGCCGAGTCCGAAATGAAGGCTCCAAACGTGTGCCGTCATATAGCGCTTCGAAACGCAACGAGCACAAGCCCCGCAACAGAGAAAATGTGAAGAACAAACTTATTCGAGCAAGCCGAATGCCTCAACTACCAAAGAATGACATCCGCATATTCATTATGCCCAGAAGGGGTCTTAACATCGCCAGGGTGGCCCAACGACAATTGCTGAAGCCATTACAACTTCGGCAGGTATCAGCCCATTGGAACAGCAAGCAGACACGCTCTGCCCCAAATTTAAACAGAATATCTTAGTAGCAAGCACGCCGAATAGAGAAAATGCTAATCGCTACGTGCGCGTTGAAGAAATCTGCATCGCTGACAAGACATATGAAGTTAGTGCCTGCGAAGTGGCACCATATTCTACATGCAAAGGCATCATTCGAGGGATTCCCGTGCAAAGACGGTTCGGCGGACATTGATGCAAAGATTGTCAACGACCACAATCCACTAGCTTTGGCTCCCAAGCGCATCGGATGTACCACCACAGTGATTGTGGCCTTCGATGGACATCGCGTGCCCAATTTTGTGCGGTACGGATCGGTGCTACTTCAATGTACACTATACCGTAGACAGATAGATATTTGCTACACCTGTGGTCGGCTCGGCCATCGAGCGGACGTGTGCCCGAATCCTGGAGACGTTATCTGAAGAGGCTGCAGCGTGCCGAACCCTGAAAAAGAACACCACTGCCCAGCAACATGCAAGCTTTGTGGAGGAGCGCACCTCCCTGCCGACAAGGAATGTAAAGAACGCTACAACATTCCATACGTGGTGCGCCAACGACGATGGGAGCGAGTACACTCGACGCGACACAACAGTCACGAAGCAATGAACGAGTTCAACGCAATCGCTGACGACGAACAAGCCTCGAAGCTTTTTACAAACGGTCGATCCGATGGCAGCCGATTTCGGTCCCGATCCCGAAGTCGTCCCAGGAACCGCACCATGCGTGTATCAAGGTCCCGGAGCCACCCTCGGACCCATTCCCGCAGCGCGCGAAGTGGGACCCTAACATCGCAAGGCTACTCCAGGTCCCGTTCCGGTTCACGTCACGGTTCCCGTTCAGGTTCCCGGCCCGGGTCACGCTCCGGGTCACGCTCCGACTCCCACTCTGGTTCCGGGCCTCACGCTGGTTCCAGGCCTCACCCCAGTCTCACCGGGGTCTCGCGTCAACGATCGCTGAGCCCACCAGCACCACCATCGCCAGGCAACGCCAACAAGAACAAGCGAGGAACTCTCACTTGGGCGGAAGCCGTCCGGGGAAAAGGAAACACTACATCACAGGTAGGGTCAGGTTCACTCCCAGAGCATGATGCACACACCACATCTGAGACAGCGATCTTAAAGCACGAAAATGCGATGACGAAAGAAACAATACGCAAACTCACAGTCGCAATTGCCGAACTAAAAACTGACAGAAACGCACGCGCTGCTACGCCCACAACCGACAACGACGACATTGCAGTCACCCCGTTGCAGCCGCAACCCGTAGGTGCCGGTAACGACGACGGTGAGAGCGCACCCAAGAAACGCGTGGTCACCCACGACCAGCCAGCTTTAAAGGCAGAGCTAGACGACATTAAGAGCGCGCTATCGGCGATTAAGGAAAGCTTTCGCTTTCTTGGCGAAAGCATGGCTCTCGTGCAGTCTACCCCCACGGCACACGGTAATCGGTTGGGCCAAGTGGAGCAATATCTTGATCACGTCGTCACCCCTGCCGTTGCCGCGGATGAGCCGTTGTCGCAACGTACAGCCGTGCCCAGTCCGCCACTTCACATGGCCTTTATGCACCCGCCGGGTGCTCAGACCGACTTCTACTTGCTTCAAAATGGCCAGGCCAATTGACGAGTTGCGAATCTGGCAACGGAACTGCAAGAGCTTCGCCCACAAGAAAGCCCAACTGCAGCAATACCTCCGTAATCACGAAGCCTAACATCACATCATGCTATTACAAGAGACTGAAGTACCAACCGCCAAGTTTTCCGGAAACCAGTGGTTACCCGGCCCCTCGGGAGGACGCGGTACCACCACCATAGTCGCAGATTACCTGCACAGCGCACAGTTTCAATGTGCCCGAAATTGAACATGCTATGGTCGAAATTCTCCCTGGCAACATATCACAACAAAGCGTGTACATGCTCAATGTATACAGTAGTCCCAGCCACCATAGACAAAGATTCCCACGCTTGTTCGAGAAAGCTGTCCGCCTCACAGGAATTGCCTCGCGGGGACCCGCTAGTGATTGCGGGCGATTTTAAGGCCGCGCATCGGGCCTGGGGCTACGTCTACGGCACACCCAAAAGTAACGAGCTATGGAAAAATGCGAATGACATTGGCCTTATTCTCTTTACGGACAAAACCTTCCCCACTCGCACCAGTACGTCCACGAAAAGAGACACTACACCGGATCTCTGCTTCGTCAAGAATATCGCCGATGCCCGCTGGTCCAACCTTGTGGTAGATCTCGGTAGCGACCACTTCATATTGGCCGTACAACTCCCCACAGTAAGCGGTGTCATAACCGGCAATACAAGGAGCCGGCATGCAAGGGGCGCTCATCGGCGTACCTGCCATACGCTGTCCGCGTTCTACAGGAACGCGGGAAATCTCCTGGCGCGCTGCTAGGAACGCGCATCGGCAGGCCTGCTGTACGCAGTCGGCGTCTAGCACGTGCACGGACGGCTATAAAAAGAGCATGTCGGGAGTGCGCTGGGCTCTCTCTCTGGACTTCGCTGGCCCGCTCGTCTCGAGTGCGCTCTGGGCCCTTGTGATGGAAAGGCGCGTCAGTACGCTCTCGTTGCAATGTACTTCTCTTGCAAATATGTAAATTAAAACGCATCTTCTACTTGTTGGTGAGACCCGTCACAAGAGTCGTCCTTCGCCGGATCCTGAGTGGCAGCCTCAACCCCTCCCCGGGCATATCAGCAGGAAGGCCAGGTCGTACACGTGGGTCGACTGGGACCTCCTTCATAAGACCCGCGCAGAACGACCTCCTCTCGATACCCCACCGAGCCTCGAGACTTGGATGGCCCAGATCAAAGCTGAAGTAAACAAGGCAACCAAAACTATCAGCACAGACCTTCCAACCGAAAAGATGGACAGTCCTCTCGCCCACCTACTTGAGGCCAAACAGTTTTTGTTGACCCGGTGGAAGGGCCAGCGCCTTAATCGGAGGTTACGCAAACGCATATCTTAGCTGAACAAGACCATGATGGATCACTGCCGCACTCTTTCAAAACATTAGTGGGATGAAATTTGTAACTCGATTGATGGTCAGGTTCGTAGTGGCAAAACGTGGAACTTACTCAAAAACCTCCTCAATGAAACCGACACCCGCACAAAATCAGCGTCATTCGACCGTGAAGTTACTTCATCAAGCTAAACGGACAGTGTCACTGGAAGATGTTGTCAAGAACCTCGTGGAAAAATATCTCCCGCTTTCCACGGGCCCTGTGACCCCTCACCCCGATTACTCTGGCAGCGACAACACCAACTTAGACGCCAACTTTTCTATCGAAAATGTGCGCCGAGCTCTCCATGAGCTCAATGGCCGCTCAGCCCTTGGCCCCGACGGCATCACCAACAAGCTCCTACGCAACCTGGACGATACCTCCGTCACCTACCTCACTGACACTATCAACAAAATATGGAAAAAGGGTGAGACACCCGATGCCTGGAAACTAGCTCACACGATTCTCATACCTGAACCGGGAAAGGCGCCGAGCCTAGATAATCTACACCCAATATCTCTCACATCGTGCGTGGCCAAAGTGGCTGAGCACGTCGTCCTCAACAGGGTTGGTCGATACCTCGAAGATAACGACTGCATCGCACACCACATGATTGGCTTCCGACCAGGGTTATCCACTCAAGACGCCATGTTACTCCTAAAGCATCAAATTCTAGAAGGCAGAAACACTCGGGATACTCGTGCAATACTCGGTCTCAATTTAGAAAAGGCCTTCGATACGATAACGCACTCGTCAATCTTGAAAGAGATTGCAGCCCTCGGCCTAGGTCATCGATTTTACTACTTTATTCGCTCTTTTCTCACTCGACGCAGAGCCATCCTCCGTGTAGGAGACCTTGTGTCGGAAGAAGTGGAGCTCGGACAGCGGGGCACTCCTCACGGATTCGTCCTCTCGCCCACGCTCTTCAACCTTGTGATGATCGGGCTTTCCAAACAACTTTCGAAAATTGACGGGCTCAATCACACTATCTATGCAGATGATGTAACGATATCGTGCTCCACAGGGTCAGATGGCTTCATTGAGTCCACCCTGCAAAAGGCTATCGACACCACCGAGTCCTACCTCGACCACACCAGTCTCAGGTGCTCACCCACGAAGACTGAGCTGTTGATATATGTGCCCAAACGCCGGGGTGTCAAGCCCAAAGGGTGGAAACCTCCGGCGGAACGCAATATCACTCTTCACACCAGAGATTGTCGTACTGTACCTGGGATAGACACCATCAAGGTCCTCGGCATGATCATTGAGTCCCGCAAAACCAACACCGAAACAGTACACAAGCTCAAGACTAAGACTGAGAATGCCATACGACTAGTACGTAGAGTAGCCAACAGGCACCATGGCCTCAAAGAAGACAACCTGGTGCGTCTCGTACACGAGTTTGTTTTGTGCCATTTCACCTACGTTGCTGCTATACACAAATGGCTACGTGCTGACCGCGATGAACTCAATGCACTTATTCGCAAGGTGGTCAAACGAGTCCTTGGCCTCCCTATCACCACTCCAACGTACGAACTCCTTGAGCTTGGCGTACATAACACGCTAGAAGAGATCGCCGAAGCTCAGGAACGCGTGGAATTGACCCGACTCACCACTACCAAGGCGGGCCGCCATATTCTGCGCGAGCTCGGCTTCTTCTCCTCAAGGGCCAAGGACCCCCCAGAGTAGACCCTAATTCTCCGTGAAATCCACGACTTTATCACAATCGCTCCCACTCCACGAAATGTACAGCCCAAATACAACATAGGCAGGCGCCTTGCGCGGGCGACCGCCATTCTGAAGCGCATGCACATGGAAGCGGACAACGTCGCATTCGTGGACGCCGCTGCCTATCACAACAACCAAGCGTTCGCCGCGGTCGCGGTATCATCCGCGCAGCAGACTTAACTCTGCCACAATCCTCACCCGAAACCCCGAAGTAGCGGAGCAAATAGCTATAGCTATAGCTATGCTCAACAGCAAAAGGGAATTCATTTACAGCGACTCCAGGCCGGCCATCAAAGCCATCAAACGCGGAGTCATCTCCGACCAGGCGCTACGTATCCTGCGCAAAGCAGACCCAAGTGCCCTGAAGCACCATACTGTCATTTGGTTCCCCGCTGTTACGTTTGGCCCGGCGATTCGTCGGGGCAGACGCCATTGTGCGTAAGCCGATCTACTGGGGAGGCTCTCAACTCCATCAGCATCCAACCTGCCAGACGCTGTCGAAGATCTCGGCAATTACCCAGACAATGTGGCAAGCAAAGGCGAGTTCTTGACTTTCAAATGCGGACCCTTTCGTCGTCCCTTCAAGCAGCAGTGGTCCCTGATGACCTCGGCGACTCATCTGGAGATGGGGAAGCTGTTGTGACCGGCGCCAGAGCTGACGGGGGAGCGGCGCTCTTTTAATCCTCAATCAAGTAGCCGACCGGCCGGCTGCCTATGCCCGCCAGGCATCGTCCCTGCTAGCCGGAGGATGAGACGTCGTGTCGCCACGACATCGTAAACAGTTCCAGAGAGAACAACAAAGACAGCATCTTCCTTGGAAGAGACCGTGGCGGCCGCCGCAAATCGCCCCGCTACTTAAGCGAGCAAATCGGCGGACCCTTTGATGTATCCTGTCAGGATCGTGGTACCTCTCGACTAGCGGCACACACACGACGAGGAGGAGCCCTGCTGGCGTCACCTTGCAGTGCAGTGATTACGACTCAATATTAGACGTTCACGTGGACCGTGCATGCTCGTCCCCCTCACCTGTTGTGTGTGTGTGATTGGTGTTACACTCGGAGAGGAGGAGCCCGACAGTGCTTAAAACGACGCCGCCGAGTGCTGGACGTAGCTCTGAACTATGTAACGGTTCAACCACCACGCTCGTGGTTTATGAAACCACTAACCATTCTTTGCCGTAAATACGTGTAAATAATGCCATAAACCTGTTTGTTTTCGTATCCTCTTCTTGTCAGCGTTCGTCTCCTCCACCCGGTTACACCACGCTACCACAAGAGACCGGGTAGTCCCCCACCCTTAACAATTGGTGGCAGCGGTGGGATGCCATCAGCAACTTTCTCCTTCCGAACCTTAACAACTGGTTGGCAGCGGTGAGATGGACTTTGCGATATTGTGCTGTGCAGTGGTGAGTGCTTGGTCTTTGCTTTGACTTTCCAGGCTTCAATTCTGTGAGTTTATTAGAAGCTGGATTGTGTGTGAATTAAGGAGATTACCTTTTGTGAGTTTTGAGTTGTAGGGATCACCTAATTATGTGTGAAATGCAGGACCAAAGTACAACGGCATTCATGGCGTGGAAGGCAATGCTAAGAGATCAACTTTTGGGTGTGAGTAAGCATCTAGGCATTGAAGTAGAGGAAGGAATAGGCAGGACAGCGATTGTGAGGCTGATCTCGCAAAAAGCCAGTGAGGAGGAGATTGATAACGCGGTAGAGATTTTAGAAAAACAGGAAATGGAGGAGCGTGTAAGAAAACGGGAAAGAAAAGAAAAGGAAAGAAGGGATGGGAAGGAAAGAGAAAAAACGAAAAGATTCGAACGAGAGCAAGAGTGAGAGCAGTGGAAGGAAAGCCTAAAAGTAAAACAGGAAGAGACAAGAAGATCAATACAGTGCCTTAGATCGTCTCAAGTAAATTCGAGGATCCATGCATTTGAAGAGGGTGAGGATTTAGAGTTATGTAACCTCTTACGAGAAAGTTTGCAGAGAACTAGAGCTCGACGACGACTATTGGTCTATCACCTTATTGAGTGTCCTTCCGTGCAACTTAATGGGTAGGATACACTACCTTTCCGAGGAACAGTTCAATAGGTACGATGTAGCTAAGACAGCTTTACTGCGGTGCCTCGGCAACAGAGTTGACAGAGAGTGAAGAACGCGCGACGTTGTGCTGGTAGTAAAACCAAGCCTGAGAGAGGTCCGCGTGTCTCTTATAGCACCAAGGTGGATAGTGAGCGAAAATGGGAGATAGAAAAACGGGAGCGAAGTGAAGAGCGTGAGCGAGCACTCAGCCTAGAGATTGAACTGTCGGAAGAAAGTCGAGGCAAGGCGGCGGAAGATTCAGCCATCCGCAAGTGTAACGCACGACGAGTGCGATGACCGAATAAGTGAGGTGCAGCCCAGAGCTTTAGAGAAGGCTGGCACGTTTAATGACAGCAGCAGGTTCGACGATGAACCAAATCTGAGTGCTGCGAAAGAAGCTGCGTTGAGTAGAGAGGCCGACGAAGGCCAGAGCGAATGCGACGAGGTGCTGTGCCAGTTTAATGCTAGCGAGACAGCTAGAATAGCGGTAGACAGGCTGGTACAGACCTCAACTGTGTTTGTCGCGACGGTGCATCTTGCAGACAATGTGGAAGTAGTCAAGGACACCGGAGAAAGCTCAGGAGAAGCAGCGAAGGTAGAGGATGAGAACAATGTGGTTGTAGGCAGCTCCCAGCAAGATGAGCGAGATTTTTGGTAGGAAAGCAGCTGCACTGTTCCTAAATGCGTCAAGCTGTCCGCCAGTCTAGAGTGTGAAATAGGTGATTTTTTCGAAAATTATTTAGATGGCGTAGCGTCGACAGCTGACGAGTGCAGTGAGAGTGTTAGCGACCTTGAGCTGCGAGCGGTAGGCTCGGAAAAGAGTCGCAAGAAGCGGCGCAGACGCAAGAGACGTCGGAAATCCGCGAGAGAGAAAAAAGGTACTACGCGGGAAAAAGGCACAGAATCTTTTAGCGTGGCAAATAAGACCAGGAGTTCTGCTTTGGCGTCAAAGCCGGTTTGCATGCGTGCGAGGAGCCGAACCAAAAGTAGAAAGAACGCCGGCTCGCAAATGGAATCACCTAGAAAGTGCCAGTCTGGGCGTTCTATTAATATCAAGTTTCATGGCGCGCCCTCGAGCTGTAAAACCATCGATGACTCAACCCGCAACAAATTTCAAAGCAGTGCGGGACAGGTCAGTCGCAAACGTCGCCGTAAAAGAGGTAAGCGTACGCGAGCGAAAAAGCGAAGGCATGAAAGAACTAGCAAACAGCCAGGCGAAAAAAAAGAAGGGTAGATCAACGGCCCGTTCAACGAAAGGTCCTTTGTGGCGTACACTAAGAGGCCAGCGGCTAAGCTGTAGGCCACAACGATGGTCCTCGCGACGGAATTCGCGGCAGAGCTTTAAAGCTTTCCGCGGACAAGAGTGTCGAAGGGGTCCTACGAAAAAAGGCCACACTAACGAAGCACCACGCGGGTGCAAGCCCAAAGAGGGCGTTCTTACTCTTTTTTGCGGATCGCTGGTGTCCCCTCCGCGAACCTGATCAGGACAGGCTGAAATCGCGAATGAGGCGTGACTGCGCTGTTCAGCTTGTAGAACGTGCACGTTGTGGTGCCGGGCGTTCTGAAAATTCACCAAGACCTCGACCGCCGCGTGTACGACTGAAGAGGGAGCGACAGCTGTAGGCTGGAGAGTCGGACACAGGGGTTTTATT
Organism: Rhipicephalus annulatus; assembly: GCA_013436015.1. Lineage (NCBI taxonomy): Eukaryota > Metazoa > Arthropoda > Arachnida > Ixodida > Ixodidae > Rhipicephalus > Rhipicephalus annulatus. The sequence continues at coordinate 369,522 of WOVY01011474.1, forward strand.
GGAAACGTATTTGCTTGTTCATATTTGGTTTTAAAGTGGTGTTCCTGTGGCACCTCCACGGGTAGTTTGTTTCGATACAGTTTTTCACTTCTCGGTTTGTTTTATTATGCAGTGTTTAAGAGTTTTAGTTAAACTGTTAAGCGTTATGCGGGAGCAGTTACCCGCATCAGTCAACCGACTGCGTGCAATGAGTTTTTCTTTGAGATAAGAACACGTAAGTCGCAAATGAAGTTTTGGTACGCCCGCTCAATTTGAAAGAGTGGTGGCTATTGGTTATAGCGATATGACCTATGGTTAGGTGTGTGTTAGTATGTTAACGCTCTTTGGATGAGAGTATGATGTCCTGCTAGAGGGCACAGCAAAGTCATGTGCGTTTTTTAAAAACATGGGCTGACAAGAAACTACATCCTGCAAATGAGCGTGTTAGTACACAACGTTTACTTCATTTTGTTGTTTTAGTGATGGCTTATAGGGATCAAATGATCACTTGAGGTGAGAGCGTGGAGTTCAGCGAACTTTGAGGCTAGACATACATTTCTAGGAATTATAGGACGCAGTTTGACCTGCTGTGAGTGAGTTTTCATTGGCGTCAGGGTGTCCTACAAGTAGGCACTCACGACTACCTTAAGTGTCATGAGAGAATGAAGAATGTGCCCAGATACCGTGTGTATAGGGTCTGGCAGCATTCGTGTAAAAACCATGTAGTTGGTTGTGTTTCATTAAATTAGTGATAAGTTAGCGAATGTTAGTTACAACATAGTATTGCGGATGGCAGAAAAAAGCTAGTTTTGAAGAATGGGATTACGGTTATACGGGGCCAAATTTTATGTGCATGTGTGGGCTTTTCTCACACCGCGATTTGTTCCATCTTTGGTAAGCATCTTCACATCCATGATTGTTGTAACTTTGGCGGCACCAAATTGTCTCAGTATTTTAGCGTTCAGGTTTTCCTTTTTGTGTTGAGAAGACTGGAGGGTTTTAAGTGGGTCCAATGTGCTTGACTGCAGCATGGTATTGTGTTGTGTGGTTAGCCTTGCTGTTGTCGATCATTGTGAGCTGGTTTGGGAGTTGGTTACGAGTTCGCAGCAGAAGGGTCAAAGCCAGGCCATCGTCCTCGTCACCAGCCATTCTCTTCGTGCCCAGCGGTTGGAAGCGCTGGCCAGCCGAGATTTTCTGGGCGGGGGAGAAGCTGTTACGTTTGGCCCAGCGATTCGTCTGGGCAGACGCCATTGTGCGTAAGCCGATCTACTGGCGAGGCTCTCAACTCCATCGGCATCAAGTCTGCCAGACGCTGTCGAAGATTTCGGCAATTACCCAGACAATGTGGCAAGCAAAGGCGAGTTCCTGACTTTCAAATGCGGACCCTTTCGTCGTCCCTTCAAGCAGCAGTGGTGCCTGATGACCTCGGTGACTCATCTGGAGACGGGGAAGCTGTTGTGACCAGCGCCAGAGCTGACGGGAGAGCGGCGCTCTTTTAATCCTCAATCAAGTAGCCGACCGGCCGGCTGCCTATGCCCGCCAGGCATTGTCCCTGCTAGCCGGAGGATAAGACGTCGTGTCGCCACGACATCGTAAATAGTTCCAGAGAGGACAACAAAGACAGCATCTTCCTTGGAAGAGACCGTGACGGCCGCCGCAAATCGCCCCGCTAATTAAGCGAACAAATCGGCGGACCCTTTGATGTATGCTATCGGGATCTTGGGACCTCTCGACTAGCGGCACACACACGACGAGGAAGAGCCCTGCTGCTGCCACCTTGCAGTGCAGTGATCACGACTCAATATTGGACGTTCACGTGGACCGTGCATGCTCGTGCCCCTCACCTGTTGTGCGTGTGTGATTGGTGTTACACTCGGAGAGGAGGATCCCGACAGGGCTCAAAACGACGCCGCCGAGTGCTGGACGTCGCTCTGAACTATGTAACGGTTCAACCACCACGCTCGTGGTTTATGAAACCCCTAACCATTCTTTGCTGTAAATACGTGTAAATAATGCCATAAACCTGTTTGTTTTTGTATCCTCTTCTTGTCAGCGTTCGTCTCCTCCCCCCGGTTATACCATCCTACCACAAGAGACCGGGTAGTCCCCCATCCTTAACACCGCCCATCTCGGCCAGGTGCCGGGCGCCCTATCCAACCTCAACGAGATCGCCCACGACGCAGCGCGCGTACTTACCGACCGCACCACCACAGGGCAACCCCATCTTGCTGGGTTAGATACCAATCGGGATGCACCAATTACATACAATGAAATAACAAAGCCCTTTTACCTGGAACGCCGCATTTTTCCACCCCCACATTCGAAACTTGACCGACCTCAGGCACTAACCCTACGCCTATTACAGACACACACGTACCTGAACCTTGCCACGCTTCACGTTTATTATCCTCATGAATACCCCAGCGACACATGCCCATCATGTGGACACACATTGACACTCGCACACATGCTCTGGTAGTGTAGAACAACTCCTCCCGACTCAACTTCAAGCAAGTGGGAGAGGTCCCTCAGGAGCACACTTCTCGCCGACCAGAAATGGGCCGTCCAGCAGGCCCACGAAGCGGCCGCCAGGTACTCCCTGTCGGTCCCTACGTGGGAGACGCCCGCTACGCGCTAAGCGCGTCTTGCAGGACTAAAATAAAGTTTTTCATTCCATTGCATTTGGCAGTTTTTTAAATAAGCATACTGAGAAAGTGATGATGAATTTTCACCCCTCTGCTATGCGCCCTTTGTGAAATAAAGGCCTGCAAACTAAGCAAAAAACTTTTTTGTTAAATTTGAGAATTTTTATAACAAAATGTACATTACGCAGACACTCGAAATAGAATTGAGCGTAAGGACCAGTACGCCTTTATGTAGCCAAGCAAATTCGAAGTACCTAGTATTAATATACACTGTGTAATTAATTTATCGGCAAACTTGAAAAACGCAGCAGAGTAGATAATTAAGCGTGGCACTCCACATCTCTGTCATAATTGATTTACTGTGCTTCCAAGAAAGTTTTTACGGCAAAACTAATTGCGGATCTCTGTTTTACACAGATCAGGCAGCTATATATAAAATTTTGAATGAAATTTAAGAGGTCGACCGGCCGTGCTGTGTTGGATCTTACGTGGAGTCACCCAGCTTACGCCTGCTGCGTTGAACGGATGAATGTATAGACGAAAAATGTCGGGGCCTGCAGGAATCGAACCCCATCGTTCTGCGTTGCAACCAAGTATTCTGCCGCAGAGCCGCCGTCCGCGCCGGCTCAATAGCTACACATCAAAGTTCCCGCTTCTGGTGTTGATAATATCCATGGCGCTGTTGACATCGTTACGCAACAGTACACATTTGACTGTTTGACATGCCTGCGTACATTTGTACATATCTTTAGCGAGACGAAAAATGCAACACAGCTATGTTTCAGTACCTATACTCAAGGCACGGGTGACCATCTGAAGTTGTTTCGCCATCGGGTCTCCACGACTAGAGATGTGTATTCACCCATAGTCGCAACACATACTACCCTCCTATGCGCAAGTACGCTGCTCCAAGAGCGTCATATCACGTACATTATCCCAGAACAACCACGGATCACATTACCTTGCGGAATTCATAACGCCGTTCCAATCCTATCATGACTGCTTCATCCCTTGGACCACAGAAATTATGCCATAGAGATTCACAGTATATGTCTGACAGCGACGCGCGCACAAGGTGGGCCTTCAGAGCTGGTTTAAGATAATTTTATTTCCAGATATATCTTACATAGTTTATGTGCACACACAAAGATAGACAATGGTGATCATGCGTATGTACAATGCAATCACAGCAAAAATCACTTATTTTCGTATGCAGTGAAGTATACAATGCAAAAATTGTACAAAAAGGACAAAACATTTATGATAATCTATAGGATTAAACTTATGTAAACAGTAAGGCCAGGTGTTCTATGGTTAGGCTATCTGCACACACAGGGGTTCACATAGGTTCATGTAAGGGGGGGCTTAGAAAAAGTTGGTAACAATTTAGAGTGCACAGGGTACTCTGCAATGGAGAGCTTAAAGCCGCCCCGGAATAAAAAGCACAATAAAAACATGGTGATATCAGCGGATTTAAGCACAAAATATTGCTGCTGAACCGTCGACGAATTCAGTTTGAATCAATATAGTCTACAATTGTGGTGCGGGGTTTAATCTTGCAAAATTTACAAACGCAAAAAAATTTTGTTTGCTACTGTGACATCCATTCTTAGTGCGCAATAATGCTTTGGTCACAAAACGCAAACCTTTATATAGAAATATACTTAATATTTTTTAGCGTGAAACAAGTTATGTAACTGCCTGCGCTTTTAAACCCCTGATGAGCAACGCCCATTCTTTTCTCACAGAATCTATCGGAGTAATTTGGGTCTGGGGAAGCTTAGGGGGTTGTGTGGTAAAAAAAAACTGATAAGCTAACAAACATTAACGATAAATGTATATATTTTTGTTCACTTTTTTTATCGGAATGAGTTCTTGAGAGAAAAAAAATGTTAGACTTTTTTTTCTTTCCAATCGTTGCGATGACCGCAGTTATTTCCTTTCTCCATGACGAGCACACTACGAGCATCTCTGTTTGCTTTGAGCGCGTTTGAAGCACGTTGTATAATTTCCATGGTGTCTCTAGTAGCACTGGAGACGCGGCGCGGCGTCTGTGTTGTTCATACGACCTTCGAGCGGCTCCTGCTTTCTACAGTGATATTCAAGTGAATTTTTCGAGTGCGCGTTCAGCTTTGTTTGTGTTGCATCAGTGAAAGTGCCAGGACTATTTTCATGCCAAAACCTGCTGCGTGAGTGGAGTATTTTGACGTTTTGGAACGTTTTTTCTCCGGAGCCAGCCGCCGCTTGGACTAAGCCTAACGAGGTAAGCCCAAGCCAGCGCGACGCCAGCCGCGTCACCGTTCCCGGGTGCCCTTTTCGCTCTTCTCAGGACTTAGTTCCAGAAAAATGGAATATCAGGTGGTGGGGGAGGACATCCCCCCGAAGAGGTAACAGAAGACCGCGCTTGGCAGTCTGAAGGCGCCAGAAGAGCTGGCGCGCGCTCGGCAGGCGCTAATCCTAATGGTGCTACTTTCAACGAGACGAAGTCGACAACGGCCGAGGCCCCGCGAGGCCACAACAGTGGCAATAACATCAAGGCTAGGATCATTCGCGCGGGCCGGATGCCCCAGCTCCCCAGGAAGGATACCAAGATCGTGATTCGGCCCCGCGAGGGCGTCAATATTGTCAAGACCGGCTGCACCGTGGTGGCTGATGCAATCCTGGTGGCCACAAGCATCTGCGCCGAATATTTGCGGGGCGACATGATATGCCCCAACGCGCAGCAGAATATTATGGTTGTCAACACACCTAGAAGGGAAAATGCCAACCACTACGTCAAAGTTCGCCAGATCGTCGTCATGGGCCGAACATACGAGGTCAGTGCCTACGAGGCCGCCCCTCATTCCACGTGCAAAGGCGTGATCCGAGGTATTCCACTCGTCGACGGCCCGAATGATATTGACAAAAAGATCGTAAATGAAAGAAATCCGCTCGCCCTGGCAGCCAAGCGCATAGGCAGCCCCGGTACGGTAATCGTCGCCTTCGACGGTCATAGAGTCCCAAACTTTGTATGCTACGGCCCCACCCTTGTGCAATGTTCACTTTATCGCAAGAAAATGGACATTTGCTACGCTTGCGGTCGGCTCGGTCACCGTGCTGATGTGTGTCCCAGCCCAGGTGACATCGTATGTCGGGGCTGCGGGTCTTCAAATCCTGATGCACAACACAAGTGTACCCCCAAGTGCAGGCTGTGCGGTGGGCAGCACCTCACGGCTGACAAGCACTGTAAGCAAAGATTCCAGATCCCGTATGTCGTGCGACGAAGGCGCTGGGAAAAGTCTCGCGCCACCGATCAAGGCCATGCCACGGCACCTCCATCACCCCCCACGGATGGGCAGGACTTCCAGCAGTCACGCTGTTCCGGGGGCCATTCCAGGCGACGTTCTTGGTCCCATTCCAGGGGCCGCTCCCGGTCTCGAGGAGGAGCGTGGCGCTAAGGTCTGGGAGCCGCTCCAGGTCTCAATCTAGGTCTACCGGGCATCGACAGCAGCCTAGCGGGGTGTCAGTAAGCCTACAAGAAGTCGGGCTCTGTAACCTGGGCCGACACGGTCCAAGGACGGCCAGCTGAGGTACTGTCGGGCTCACTCCCAGACAACGCGGAGAGCGCGCGCGAGATTTCCCAGCTGAAACGCGAGAACGCTGCGATGAGGGAAACCATAAGCAGGCTTATGTCCGAAATTGCCGAGATTAAGAACGCGAGAAACCCACCACCCCAACCCGCCACCGCCTGCGTCGCCGATACAATGCCCCTACCCATGGAAGTGCACAGCACTGAAGCCGATGACAGCAGCAGTGAGGGTCAAAGTGCTCCCAAGAAGAGGGCTGTCGCCTACGAACAGTAAGGTGTAGCGATTCGAGGCAGGTCTGAGCTTCGAGACACGCAATCCGCACTCAGTGAAAGCATGAATAATCTCGGGGAGAATTCCACCCAACTGCAGATCACCCAGGCATCGCAAAACGACCGAGTATCCAAGGTAGAGTCCTTTCTCGAAAGCGTAGTGAAACCCGCGCTGACATCAACGGCTGTCGTAGAGCCCCAGCCCGGCGCTACGGGCCCTATCGTCCTTGCTATTCTTAGTCAATCTGAGGGCAGCACCAGCCCTCAAAAGCACCAAGATGGCCAAACCAAGTGAGACGTTTCTCATCCCTACTGAAACGTTCCGTATGTGAGTCCAATAATTCCATATGTTTCCATAAAGAATACATATGTTTCCCATATATTTTTCATATATTTCCGTAAGATTCTTACGGAAACATGCGGAATTATTGGACATCGCATACGGAACGTTTCAGTAGGGATTTGGCAATGAAACTGCAAGAGCTTCCCCAGTAAAAAGGCGTCCTTGCAGCAGTACATTCGATTCTCTAGCGAAAAATTCCTCCTCATTATGGTTCAGGAAACATTAACCCCAAACGTCACACTGACTGGTTACCAGCCCATCTCGCGTTATTCTGATGGCCGGGGTGTCTGCGCCTTGGTCAGTAACAAGCTCACAAACATCTCCCACGACCTCAAAATGGCCACCAGCAGCGCCGAATATGTCATGACCGAGATTCTGCCGCGCAGCTCGGACCGAAGCAACATCTTTTTTCTCAACGTGTACAGTAGCCCTAAGGACCGACTACAGCGCTTCAGGGCCCTCATCAAGAAGGCAGTCAACATTGCGGGTCCCAACCCCCTGGTTGTGGCGGGCGATTTTAATGCTCCGCACCACACTTGGGGCTACCCGTACAATACCAGCAAGAGCGCGGAACTGTGGCAGAACGCGACTGACATGGACCTGACTCTAATCACCGACAAGGCCTTTCCCACTCGGTTGGGCACCTCATCCTGCAGATACTCGACTCCCGACTTGACCTTCGTCAAGAACCTGCCCGATGTACAGTCGGCTAACTCGAACATTGGCTTAGGTAGCGACCATTACATCCTGGGGACGCGCAGTTCTTAGTGGTCCGAAAGAGGGCACGGGAATTTTCTTGAACAAACTGGGACCAGTTTCGCAAAGTCCACAACGACCAACCACTACCTGCAACCAGGCCAAGCCTCGAGCAGTGGATTAGCCAGCTCAAAGAGGACGTCATAAGTACCACGAAGAATATTAGTACTGACCTGCCGGTTGAAAAAATGGACAGCCGCCTTGCCCACTCGCTCGAGGCCAAGCAGTCACTTCTCGCCCGCTGGAAAGGCCAGCGCCTCAATCACAGGTTGCGCAATAAAATCTCCGACCTAAACAAGATCATTGAGGAGCACTGCCGCGTCCTCTCCAAGCAGCAGTGGGACGGTGTGTGCAACTCGGTAGACGGCCAGATGCGTAATGGCAAGACTTGGAACCTGCTCAAGCACCTGCTCAGCGAGACTAACACTAAAACTAACCAGCGGAACGTACTAGCGCGTGCCATGCACGAAGCCGAGCAGCCCTCTTCAGAAGAGGAGGTTTTGAAGCAGCTGGTGCAAAAGAACCTCCCGACTCTAACCCCGCAACAACGTACCCCGAGTACTCGTGACCAGCCAACACTGAACGGGACGCCGAGATATGCCACGAAGAGGTTCGGCAGGCACTCCACGGGCTCAACGGAAGGTCTACCGCGGGCCTCGACGGCATAACTAATAAGACCCTGTGCTACCTGGACGACCGGTCAATCGACTACCTCACTGAAGTCATCAACGAGGCTTGGAAGAGCGGCGAGATCCCCGACCCGTGGAAGGTCGCACGCACCGTGCTCATTCCCAAGCCGGAGAGGCCACCCAACTTGGACAGCATGCGCCCCATTTCGCTCACATCCTGCGTGGGAAAGGTAGCCGAGCATGTGGTACTCAATAGGTTGACTCGGTATTTGGAAGACAATGGGCTATACCCGCACACCATGATTGGTTTTCGGGCCAAGATTTCGACACAAGACGCTATGATGCAGCTCAAGCACCAAGTCATCGACTGCAACACTCGAGACACGCGGGCCATTCTCGGCCTCTACTTAGAGAAAGCCTTCGACAATGTTACTCTTTTGTGTTGCGGTCGATTGCTGAGCTCGGCCTTGGAGTCAGATTCTACGAATAGGTTAAATCGTTCTTGACCCGTAGGAGAGCCACCCTCAGAGTGGAAGACCTTGTCTCCGAGGAGATAGAGCTGGGCTCGCGCGGCACGCCACAGGGGTCAGTGATATCGCCCACCATTTTCAACCTTCTCATGGTCGGGTTGTCCAAGAGGCTCTCATGTGTCGAAGGCATTAACCACAAAATTTAGGCGAACGATATTACCATTTGGTGCACAGGTGGAAGTGACGGGCAAGTCGAGCGCTCTTTGCAGGAGGCCATAGACACCACGGAAGATTACCTCCGTCCCACAGGCCTGAGGTGTTCTACAAACAAATCCGAGCTCCTCCTCTACCAAACCACTAGGCGAGAGCCAAAGCCCAAAAACTGGCAACTGATCTCGAAAAGTGATATTAAGCTCTACACCGGAGATGGCGGCGCAATACCCAGAGTCGACTCCATTCGGCTCCTCGGCATGACCATCGAGTCCAATGGTTCACGGCAAGACTATACTCAAGCTCACCGCCAAGACAGATAATGCGGTTCGGCTGGTTCGGCGGGTAGCCAACCGCTACCAAGGCCTCAAGGAAGACAACCTAATCCATCTGGTCAATGCCCTTATGCTCTGCCACTTTTCATATGTCGCGGCCATGCACAATTGGCGGCGTGCCGAGCGTGACAAGATCAACGTCTTGCTCAGAAAGATTACCAAGTGGGCCCTCGGTATCGTGATCAGGACGCGCACCGAGCGCCTGCTCCAGCTCGGAGTACACAATACGTTGAAGGAGGTTGCCGAAGCGCAGGAGCGGGCCCAGCTCGCGCGCCTTTCGAGCTCCCAGACCGGCAGACATACACTCCGAGAGCTCGGTAACTCTCCGACTGAAGTGGACGAGAAGATGAGACAGGTGCCCCGTAAGATTCGCGACCTCATCACAGTGGCACCGATACCGAGGAATGTCCATTCTGAGCACAATCGTGGTAGGTGACGGGCTAGAGCTGTCACTCTTCTCAAGCAGATTCATAGTGAGGAGCACGGCGTCAGCTTTGTCGACGCGGCAGCGTACCGTGGGAGCCGCGCCTTCTCCGCAGTCGTCGTCGACTCCAAACAGCAAATCACCAACTGCGCATCGGTACACACTGAGGATCCGATGATTGCCGAGCAACTGGCCATCGCCCTTGCCATCCTGGAAGCTGAAAGGGAGGTCATCTATAGTGACTCTAGGTCAGCTATTTGCGCTTTGGAGCGCGGTGTAATCTCCAAGAAAACTCTGCGCGTGCTCCAGAGTGGTGGCCACGATGGTATCAAGCACCACGTACTGATCTGGTTTCCTGCACATGTTGGACAGGTCCAAGGTGCTCCCCCCCAACCTCAACGAGTCTGCCCACGAGGCCGCGCGCGCGCTAACCGACCGCGCTGGTTCCGGGCAACGATTCGGGGCCAACGGGGTTGCGGAAAACAGGGACGCGCCTGCCACTTACAACTAAATAAAAAAACATTTTGCCTCGCGCGAAGACTATATCTACTCCCTCATCTAAAACTTAATAAGCCACAGGCCCTTACGCTCAGGCTACTGCAGACCGACACGTACCCTAACCTGAGATCCCTTCACGCTATTTATCCTGACGTGTTCCCCAATGACGCTTGCCCCGGATGTGGGGATGTATCCACGCTGGCGCACATGCTTTGGGAGTGCTAAGCAAGTGTCACAGAACGAGCGCTCAAAAAGGACGCGCCTCCAAATTCTCGCGACGAAACGCCGGAGTGACGCCGCGAGGCCAACCATAAAAACAAAGAAAACAAACATTCAGACTCCCTGGGCGCGCGACTCTCTCCCCTCGGAAGCGTAGATTCGCCGACGAACCTCCTCACCCCACATCGGCAGCCGAGCAAGCCCTCGAACTTTCTAGATGAAAAAGGGCGTGGTGATGCCGGGTTGAGTCATCCGTCGCGGACGGCCCTCGTAACGTCTCGACCTTTCCCCCAGCCTTCGCTACGCATCGCGCCGAAGAAATGATGAGAACTTTCTGGAATATCGTGCGGAAGGTATTTAATCGAGCAGCCGAGACGAGAGATCAGGAGGAGAAGACGGAAGTTAGCGCCAGAGCGCGTAGGCATTCCGCCGTGTAGTCGGCGAAGGTTTTGTCCGTAGAGACAAAGCAGGAGAAGAAGATAATTTCCACCTGAGGGGTGACGACTCGAGCTACAGGCAAGAGTGTGTGTTTCCCGCTATCGAGCGAAGACTCGTGGCAACAGCTGCGTGTAAGAAGCCGACGTGCTTTCGGCGAAGAAGTTTGAAGCTTGGAGAGCGGCCAAGTGAAGACGTGAGGTTTCCTGGAAGAGAAACTTCGGGGGCAGCGGAACGACAACAACGCTGGACTTTGAGTGAGTGATTCCCGGAAAAGTATCATCCAGACTTTTGTTCCAAGAACTTTGGACTGAATAGGTTTTCTATCTCTTTATTCTTTAAGTGTCTTGGTTGATCAATGCATGCGACTGCATTGTAGCGCTTATTGTTGTCTGTGTCCGTTGTTTCAAATATGGCTGATTGCACTGTATAGTACGTTGTTTGATTGGTGACATATTGTACTCAACTATTGTGGAGTGTGCATACTTGTGTATTGTTTTTGATCTGCCATTAGTGAGAATATAATTTTGTTTTGGTTATCAACTCTCGGCTCTGACTTGTTCTTTGGGCTACAGCCGGCGTCCGCTGGCGCGCCAAAAAGGACCACTTCTAAATTGTCCACGCTTTCGTGGTGCGGTTCGGGGGGCCGATACTTCGGCCCTTGGAATTAGCCCGGCGATCGCCTCCGGAATTAACGGGACCTGTGACAGCGAGGTACACTAACCCCAGCAGTACATCGGTCAGGTGGGAGGCGGCCCTACGCAGCTCCCTCCTTGCCGACCAACTTTGGGCCGTCCAGCAAGCCCGCGGAGCGGCCGATAGGCTTGGCCTAACGGTCCCGACGTGGGAGTCGCCCGCTGCGCGCTAATGCGCGCCTTGCAGGACCACAATAATGTTTCGCAACCAACTCTAGTAGCACTGGTACTCGTATGAACTGAATGGCCAAGTTCAGGGTAAAGAGAAGGTTGAAACGAAAGTTCTAACGCCATCGACGTGAACGTTGCAACCTTTTTTTTCCTCCATGATTCAAAGCAGCAATAGAGGAGGTGCTGTCCAAACCGTCGGTAATGCGGAACCTTGCAAACTTGAACGAGACCCTTTACTGCACGGTAATGCGATAAAGCGGGAAGTTCAACTGAGCTGTCTTCTGGAGCTGCGATTCGCCCTTGCCGACACTGGCGAAAGTGGTGAACATACCAGTGCCGCCTTTTTGTATTCTAGCTACAAAAACATATCTGCAAAGCTTTGTGAAGCTGCTGAGAATGTTGCATCTAAATCGGGGATGAATGCTGCTGCTGAAGTTCTACGTTGTGTTGTTGTGCCAAGTAGTGAATGTGTTGGGTCACTTCAAGGTACAGCCAGCCATTTTTCTAACCTGAACGTGCGAGCATCGACCGTCCTGTCGATAAGTGTCGTATAACGAAGCATGGTGGCGAAAGGAAGGACAATACGCCCATATTCCTGATTAACAGTCATGTGCAACTGCTTTCTCCTTGGCTGTTCAGAGAACCGGACACCAGGATGCCGGAAATCGGCGTTTATTGACCCAGGTCTAAAAAAGTAATGGGCGGCTGTATGTACCAGTGTGAGATTCACCGTTGTGGATACCAAAGCATTTGAATTGTGCAGTCCCCCCCACACCTACTGAAATAAACAGTGTTCTGTCAGGACCAGAGCGTCAGTTCAAATTGACTGCAAGTTCTAACAGAGTTGGAATTGATGAGCTTTTTCTGTAACGGTAATCAATGTTAAGATTGCTATTTTCCTAATTAGGCACAGTAGCCTTCTTACAATAGAATGAATGATCTCTATCGCAGTGCAGAAAGAAACTTCAAGAAATGCGAATAGTGAACACAATGCTTTAAATTGTGTCGAGGAGCAAATAAAGTACACTGCATTTTATAATGTTCCTACAGGATGTTTTCAGGCTGTTCACTGAGGCCTCGCAGATTTGATTGCCACGTTTGACCGACTTGTCTACTGTGGCAGAGCGAAAAAAAAGTATTTCAGTAGTACTTACTCCCAGTGTCTAGCTGGGCTCACTCCAGGGTTAAGTGGCAAGTGACCGTTTCCAACTTAATTTTCCCATTGTTTCTTTGTTCAATTTCTTAATGGCTGTCTATTTACATTCAATGACATTGTAGCATGATTCTTTTTTACAGTGAAAGCTGTTATGAAACCACAGGAAGGGTTGCGGGTGGGGCCGTAGTTGTCCGCTGCCAGTGTTTTCAACCACTATCGCACAAATTAATAAAAAATGGAAATAAACACGGAAAAGCGACGGAGATTAGAACCGGGGTACCCTGCATCACAGCCCAGCATTCTACTGCAGAGCCACCACGCACCCGTAACTTTGTTGCAAACTCTCCTTATAGTGCATTCAGACGACGGATCGAATCCCGATGTGGCGGGACGGACGGCGCGTCACTTGACCTCACATCAGCGATTCCCCTCGTCCGTGACTCGTCCGCGCAGCTCGCGGACGGATGAACCCAACCTGTTTCTCACATCGGGATTCTGGCGGGGGAGAGCCGGTACTTCAGCGGAATAGCTTGGGGTCGGTGGCAACCAGTACACTTTTTTCGCGGCATGTTCTCCATGGCTCGCGGACAGCTGCATGACTGGTCGGCATCATCTACGCTTGAGCATTGTTTACTTAGTTTCCGGAGACTTTGTTCTCAGGTGATTAAATATGCAGAAATCACTTTTGGTGGTTCGGGAAATGTCGCCGCCGTCGCTTAACACGCGAGATTCTTAGCCGTCATGGTGGTGAAATATTCCAACTTCTGGAACCGGCGACGTGCCGCTTCTAAAAAAAGGCGGGAGACACGTTTAGAAGTTCTACAAGTGGGGAATAATGTAGTTGAAAGAATATCCTGCTAGCGACTCCCTTTTCTCCTGAAAGAATAACACTACTCGTTCATTTGTCACAACACGACAGACATCGCAGCCAAGCTTCGCTTCTTGCGGGCATCCATGTTGAATACTCTCAAACCGGTCTGCTGCCAGCGGGCGCAGGTGAGCGGCGAATCTGCTGTCGAGGGTAATCCGGCTGTTTTCCCCTAGGACACCGTCTGTCGTGTGGATGCGACTGCAGGCGGACCATCCACGGATTCCGCGTCCACGACAAATCCGGATTCGGTCCGTCGTCTGAATGCACCGTTAGGGAGGCTTGATGTAGGAAAAGGAATTGCATTAGTATGAATATTAAGGCGTTTTACAACAGCAAAATATCTACCAGGCGTCACAGCGTGCGAATTGCATAACGAGTGCATTGTTCAATGCTACAACTCATTACAAAAGTTTGTTCTTGATCACCTATTAGGTGTGGCGCATACCTGCTGCGTCGTCGCCAGCCACTGCATAAAAAATTTGTACAAAACTCTTCACAAGTGTGTAGCGGATACCATGCTTTTTAGAAGCATGGTATCCGCTTCCACAAGCGGATACCATGCTTCCAAAACGAATACCATGCTTCCAAAAGCGGATACCATGCGGCCATTACGGGCGGTGCTGAATTGAGCTTAGCAGACTGATGTCTGTCGCGTCTCCCGGCCAGGCAAACTCTGCCTGGTCGGCATCCCTCACTAATGATAATTTACCCATTGATCTTTTCTTGCGCAGCGGTCTCAGCAGCATTGCGGTGGCTCTTGTCCTAACAAATGGGGCTCCTATTCACATGAAAAACCCCAAAAGCATCCAGGAGGAGCTACGGAAGGTGACCAAACACTTCCAACTCATCACCTAGGTGCTACAGTTTGGTCGTGGAGGTATTTTGTGCTGTTCCCCAGATCAGGCCTGCGTATCAGATCTGCTAAAATGCACATCATTTGCCTCTCTCCCAGTGAGCCCTTTTGTTCCTCCTCGCTTGGCCTGTGTTTAAGGTTTGGTTCGTGGGGTAGACTTGAGCCTGTCTTCGTCCGAAATTCTAGAGATGTTTTCTGCTGCAGGCGCGGTGGCAGTTTTTCGCTGTTCACGTAGCGCTGACAAAAATAAGATCCCGACAGAGTCGGTGATAGTTACCTTTGCTGGAACTACTAGACCAACAGAGATCAAAGCGTGGCCACTGATATATCGGGTCGAAGTGTTATCTCCTTGTCCACTGCAGTGCCATAGATGCTGGTGTTTAGGGCATAGCATAAAGGGTTGCCGATCAGTAGAGCGGTGTCAAATGTGTGCAGGACAACACAACTCTAAAGAATGCAAAGTTCAGGAAAGGTCTTGCTGTCTCTGCGGTGGCCCTCACCCATCTGATGATGGCACATGCCCTGCGAGAGCTCAGGAGATTCAAATTATGGAAATAATTGAGCGAAAACGTTGTTCAAGACGCGAAGCTCGAATCGCCATCGCAGAGTGCTCTCGTGGATACGCACTTGCTACGATCCGTAATAACCACGTCATGGACTCGTTACTCTCAGGCGTGATAGCCTCGACCGTTGAGAAAACACTGACAAAGCTATTGGAGAACCTTTTTGTGACGCTGACGGAGTCATTTGCTCAAATAGTAAATGAACAAATCGCTCAGGTCCTCATGAATGTTAATCATCCACATGCAGCCTCTATGCTTCTTTCAGCTAAAGAGGTGAATGCAGGATATGTAGAAACAGGGCCTTCTAAACCCAGCGACCCGATACAAACACCTGTTGAAGAGTTATATTCATCAAGAGCTGGTCCGTTGAACTGCGGCCGCAAAATAATTCCCATTGAACATCCGGATTGGAGCTGTGATTCAGGTTCACAGGACTCGCAAATGGAATTCGACATAAAAAAATGAAACAGTGGGCCTTGCCACGAACAAATGGATCTCCAGTGAGTCCTAAAGATAAAAGTAAAAATATCACAAAGAAATAGCATCAAAAGAGGATTTTTTGAAAGATAGCATATTGCAGAAGGCAGTGAATGCTGCCGGCATATCCTCAAAATAGGTGGATTAAGACTCTTGCAGCGGAATTGCCGGTCAATTTTTCCGCAACTACTGATTTATTTTGCATTTGTAATCAGCATTCCCCAGATGTTATAGTGTTGCGAGAAACTTGGCTTTCTAAAAAAACCTTTCATCTTAAAAACTACCGAACATTTCGCTTAGACCGCCCCTCTCGAGGAGGTGGTTTAGCAGTGTTTATCTCTTCAAAAATTGCACATCAGGTAAAAGTTACAGGTCAAATTATTAATTTAGAAAGTGAAATTTTAACATTAGATATCGCTCTTCCGGGACACATTCCCTTTTCGTTAGTAAACGCTTACTTCCCGTCAAGTGTTCAAAATTCTAGTGTTTCAGATACCGTAATTTTGTCTTGCAGAAAAGACATAATAACGGTAGGAGACTTCAATTCTCATCACACTTCATGGTAATTCAGAACAGATATAAGTGAAAAGCGCTTGTGGGATATTGTTGCTAAAAATCAATTAACATGCATTAACCAGCAAACCCCCACATTTGTATGTAATCAGTCTCATTCTGCGATTTATCTGACTTTCTGTAGTCCTAGTCTCTGTATTTCTACATGGTCTACTTTAAACTCGGGTACAAATAGCAATCATTTTCCTATATTGTTTGAGCTTGTATGTCCCGTGACTTCAATAATCAGGCAGCCCGCTTCTCACATCAATTTTAATACATTTGCACAGACACTACGTGTGGCTTTGACAAAACGAACCGAGGTAAATAAACAGTGAAATGCTATCAACTTTAAGGATGTTATAAAACAATCTTTAAATAAAGCCGAATTCGCAGTTCAGGTCTTTAAACAACGCCCTTCGAATCATTGGTGGAACTTTGATTGTTCACGTCATTACAGGCTAAGAAAAGCAGCATGGCGAAAACTGCTCTATAATCAGTGCCCTAGAAACTGGAGCGATTACAAATACGCGGCTGCAATTTTTAAGAAAACAGTTGCCGCTGCGAAGGATAACTACGACAGCCAACGCTCCGAGTTCCTTTCAAAGCCTGGCCACAGGAAATCACTTTTCAACTTCCTTAAAGCCCAAAAAGTAATCCCACCATCAACAAACCTCGAATTGACAGTTTCAACGCCACGTGAGTTGCCTACTTTTCTAGAAAATATTGCTCAAGGGCTGGAAAGCCGCTGCACAGCTGCTAACTTTTAACTTTTACCACTCGCCGTGCCCTTTTAACGGCGATGACTTTGAAGAGGTTACAGCGTCGGAAATAGCGCACGTATTAATAATATTACCCAATTCTGCTCCAGGTCCCGATGGAATAACTGCATCGGTAATAAAAATAATCCATAAAGTATCACCTCAAGATTTACTTGCAATAGTTAACCGCTTCATTAGACATTCGTGGATTCCGCCTGAGTGGAGAATTGCGAAAATATTTTCTTTATTAAGAAACATGGAGCTGGGTTTACTTTGGATAACATTAGGCCTATTTCACTGATATCTAATCTAGTAAAACTAATCGAAAGACTTCTACACATTAGGATAGACAAATGGTTGGACGAAAATGCAATTTTAAGCCCATGCCAAATCGGATTCAGGCGTGGCTGCTCCATTTGGTGTGCCCATGTTGATCTGGAAAGCAGGATACAACTAGCTTGTTCTAAAAAACAGGTTTCCGCCTTAGTCACTTTAGATATTGCAAAAGCTTATGACAGCGTGGAACACATTAAACTAATAAATTTGCTAACGCACATCGGGTTACCAAATTACTTCGTGGCATGGGTTTACTCCTTTCTAAAAGATAGAGAATTCTATTGCTCTCAATCTGGCATGTCGTCTTCAAAGTATTGTGACGATGGAACGCGTTTATTTACAAGATGGGTAACGCAGAGGTGTAGCTCAGCGAAGGATCCACGGCGCCGCTCGCGAGCCAGTCGAGTCTCTTCCTCCTCTTCGTCGAATCTTCACTAGCGCGTTTCACTTCCCGGTTCGCAGACGATGCCCTCTGGGCGAGTCACTCAGATGGTTGATGGTGGCACGGTTTAAGGCGCGCAACGTGTGTCAGTTGTGTTTTGCTAGAGCGGCGACCATCGCTTGTGACGCTCGAGATTACGTACGTGACGTCGCTGAGGCGGTCAAGAATGACAAATGGACCGGAATAGTGAACCAAGAACTTCTGGAACAAACCACGTTTGCGGACTGGTGTCCATAACCACGCAAGATCGCCCTTACTATAAGATACGGAGCGACGGCAGGCGTCGTAACGTTTCTTAGAACGCTGCTGGGATGCCAAGGTTCAGAGGCGTGCGATGCGACGGGCTTCTTCTGCGTGGCAGAGCGTCTCGGCTGTCGAGGTTTCCACGTCTAGTGTAAAAGGTTGTATAGTGTCGAGACAAAATCGTGGGGAGCGAGCGTACAGCAGGTAAAATGAAGAGTAACCTGTAGTCTCATGCTTCGCGGTATTGTACGCGTACGTGATGTAAGGTAGCACTTCGTCCCAGTTTTTGTGCTTAGAATCGACATTAATAGACAGCATGTTCGTGAGAGTCCGGTTCGTGCGCTCTACGAGACCATTGGTCTGCGGGTGATATGGTGTGGCATGGCGGAAATGGCAAGCAGACAGACGCAGGATCTCTTCAACGACGTCGGCGACGAACTTACGTCCGTGGTCGCTAATGACAACGCGTGGAGGACTGTGGCGAAGAATTATACAGCGAAGCATAAACTGCGACACGTGCATGGCCGTTGCAGCAGGTATTGCAGCAGTTTCTGCGTAGCGCGTTAGGTGGTCAACACAGACGACGACCCATCGATTGTTACTGCTCGATCGTGGAAATGGACCGAGCAGATCGACACCAACAGTCTCGAAGGGAGATTAGGAGGTGGAACAGGATGGAGAAGTCCTGGCGGCGTAGCCGTGGGACGTTTGTGTCGTTGGCTTTTTTCGCATCCAGCAACGTATTTTTCCGTGTCGTGTCGCATCTTGGGCCAATAGAACATTTGCTGGATTCGTTGAAGCGTTCTGGCGAAGCCCATGTGGCCGCAAGTTGCGTCGTCGTGTAAGGACCGAAAGACGCGAGCCCGTAAAGTGCGTGGAACAACTAGAAGCCGACGGGCGCCTTGTCCGTAATAATTCTTCTTGTAAAGGACGCCGTCATGAACCACAAAAGAGCTTGGGTTTGCGTGTTCATTTGCGGAGGCGAACAGAGAATCTAAGGAGCGGTCCTCTTGTTGGGCTGTCCGGAAAGTCGCGAGATTAGGGAACTCAGGGGCAATAGCACCGATATACTGGTCGAAGTTGTCAGCGTCGCACTCCGTCGTCGGTAGAGGAAGGCGCGATAGGCAGTCGGCGTCTGCGTGCCAGTTACCGCTCTTGTAGCGTACTGTGAAGTCGAACTCCTGTAAGCGCAAAGCCCATCGCGCCAGTCATCCAGATGGGTCTCGGAGGCCTACCAACCAGCATAGAAAATGATGGTCGGTGATTACCGAGAAGCGACGGCCGTAGATGCATGGGCGAAACTTGTGCACGGCGAAAACGACTGCGAGGCACTCCTGTTCTGTGACTGTGTAATTTCGTTCTGCCTTGCTCAACGAACGACTCGCGTAAGCGACCACGTGTTCAGCATTGTCATGGCGCTGAACGAGCACTGCACCAAGGCCGATTCCACTGGCATCTGTGTGAATTTCCGTTTCAGCAGAAGAATCGAAATGGCGTAGTACCGGTCCTGAAGTCGGTATGAACCGAAGCTGCTTAAAGGCTGCTTCGCAATCCGGTGTCCAGTGGAAAGGGACATCCTTTTGCAGCAAGTCAGTCAGTGATTGTGCTTTATCAGAGAAATTCGGAACGAATCGACGAAAGTAAGAACACGGGCCCAGGAAGCTACGCAACTCCCTGGGGGACTGCGAATGCTTGAAGTTGCTGACAGCGGCGACTTTGTGCGGGTCCGGTCTCACGCCATTTTTATCCACCAGGTGTCCCAGAACCAAGGTTTCACGTTCTCCAAAGGGACATTTTTTTGAGTTCAGTGTAAGCGCAGCTTCCTCGAGACAGGTTAGAACGAGGTTAAGGCGATGATTATGTTCTTCAAATGTTCGGCCAAAAATCACCACATCGTCCAGGTAACACAGGCAAATTTCCCATTTGAGGCCCCGTAAAACGGTGTTCATATATCTTTCAAATGTGGCGGAGGTATTACACAAGCCGAATGGCATAACACTAAAATCAAACAGACCGTCGGGTGTAACAATATATATATATATATATATATATATATATATATATATATATATATATATATAGGAAGGCAGTAACTGATGGTAGAAGTAGAAGATTTATCCCAATAAAACATAACCTTGCGGCCAAGTCTCTCCTTGAAAACTAAACTCATTACAGAAACTGTTGCACCGGTCTCTACCAGAGCCATCGTGGGAACATCGTCAATGAATACATGAACCTTGTTGTGAAGCATGTGAACTAATGGAGGCATACTTGTGTGCAAAGCGGTACGCCCAGCGACCTCGCCTCCATCGGCCACGCCGGCTAGTTTCCCGGTGGCCGAGAGGAAAGCCGCGGCCGGGGACGGGGAGATGGGGACCGTCGCTGGCGCGTAGTAGGTGGCGTCAAGCTCCTCACAGAGGCAGGCGAGTCACTGCGGATGTTCGGCCGGTGCCCGTACTTCTGGGCGGTTGAATCGGAAGGCCAGGAGGCGTAATCGGGCTGTTGGCTTCGCCGTGTAAGCATCGCTGGTCGGTCAGAAAACGTCGTGCGTGGGTGACGTCGCGATCGGCAAAACCGGGCGATATGTCCGCGAACACCGCACTGGTAGCACACGGGGCGTTCCCGAGGCACATTGAAGGCTGCGGTGTGGAGAGGATGCTCAGGGAACTGTTGCCACTCGGACACAAACGGAGGCGGTTGGCTGTCGTAGCTATAACTGCTGCGGGGCGCATAAGACGACTCGACGTAAGTAGCCTGTGGTGGCGGAGCCCTCAGCCGTGGACTGCGGGTGGAGTAACTGCGCTCGTCGAAACTCGCAGCATTGATGCTTGGAGATAGTGTATCACACTGCGGGTCTCCAGCTTGCATGGGAACAGAGACATGGCGACGCAGTTCCTCCCGTACAATCTGACGAATGGTGGAGGAAAGGTCGGCAGGTAGAGAATTCTGGCAGACATCGACGGTGGCAACAGTCGTGACGTCGGCCAGACGTCCGAACTTCGATGTGATGCGACGTGTTTTAAGAGCCTCGAAGGTTCGGCAGTGGTTAATCACGTCGGCCACGCATTCCAGGCTCTCCTTGCCAATGAGGAAGTGGTAGACGTCATCGGCGATGCCCTTGAGTATATGGCCCACTTTGTCTTCTTCCGTCATGTGGGCATCCACCGACTTGCACAACTTCAGAATCTCTTCAATGTAGGTTCTGCATGTCTCACCGGTGACTTGAGCCCTCTGCGACAATGTCTGCTCGGCACGTTTCTTCGTTGCTGGGTCTCCAAAGCATTTCTTAATTTCCTCCACAAACTGGTCCCAGGTTGTCAATGTGTCTTCATGGTTCTCAAACCATACCAGCGCCGTGAAATCGAGGAAGAGCCCCACGTGAGACAGCTGGCTAGCCACATTCCAACCGTTCGAACGGCTCACCCGCTGATAGTGACTTAGCCATTCGTCCAGGTCATCGCCGGGTTCCCCTGTGAAGGTTCGCGGCTCCCTGAAGTGGTAGGGCGACGTCCTTGCGGCTGGTTGCTGGTTGTCTCCGTCCGAGCTCTTTTCTTGAGGTAATGGTGCCAAGCCCGCTAGTCGACGGCTGCGGCGAAGCTCGTGTAGCGGTTCCGTCGTTAGGGGACGGTGCCTCTCCGGTATCACTTGGTAGTAGCTAGCTTACCCAGCACCTCCACCACAATTGTGATGATGGAACGCGTTTATTTACAAGATGGGTAACGCAGAGGTGTAGCTCAGCGAAGAATCCACAGCGTCGCTCGCGAGCCAGTCGAGTCTCTTCCTCCTCTTCGTCGAATCTTCGCTAGCGCGTTTCAGTATAAACAAACTAGAGGTCTCCCCCAAGGTTTGGTACTTTCACCACTATTATTTAATATTTTATTGTGCACAATTCTAGTACAACATGATGTACACGTGTATGTATACGCTGGCGACATCGCATTTTTTGCAACAGCTACAGATACACATACATTATATCAGATGCTACAGTTTTACATGAACGCTCTGGACGCATGGTTAGACAACATTAATATATCATTAAACATCACAAAAAGTGCAGTCGTAGTTTTTCCTATAAGTGTTCCAGTGCAGATTTCTGTACTTTACAGACAGGACTTTATCCCGCAGGTGAAATCGATTAAATACTTGGGAGTTACTTATACTGAAAACTTAAATTGGAGTCGCATATAGAAAATATGGCAGCTAAAGGAGTACAGGCGCTTGGGAGGCTTCGTAGACTCAGCAATAAACGTTGTGGTTTACGTCGTGATGTGCTAATAACTATATATTGTATGTATATTTGCCCAATATTGGAGTTTGGCTGTGTCTTGTTTTGGAGCACCCGCCTACAAAATTAGACCACTGGTACTACCAGAACGCGAAGCGTTACGTTTATGTCTTGGGATTCCTAAATTTGTCGCAATTATTGTTTTATATAAGGAAGCGCGCCTGCCTTCTCTTCGTGCTAGGTTCCCAATACTAGCAATTCGTACCTTCCTAAAAATATACGCATCGCCACATAAGAGGTGACAATAAGTTTTAATTAATGAGCCGACGACCTTTTTTAACCAACAGTGGTCTAGATTAAAGTGCCCTCAAGTCATCGTCGTACAGAAGCTCTTGGAAACATTACATGTTAGCCTTCGTGAAGTACGGGTACTAACAACACCTATTCAAACAATGAAAATAGAATTTGACAATATTTTTCCAAATAATTGCAAAAATCTTCCCAGTAGATATCTCAATGCCATTTTTAAAGACCACCTGGCAAGATTAGACACAAATATTGTAATAGCAACTGATGCTTCAGTTCGCGAAGAAAAGGCAAGAGTCGGAATTGCATCTTCAGTGTTTGATCGGTCTTTTTCAATTTGTTTACCTGATTTCACACCTATTTATCAAGCGGAATTACTGGCAATTCTCTTAGCGTTACGAAAATTACTTAAATCAGTAACAGATGCTATTATTCTTTCAGACTGCTTGTCTGTGTGTAGTTCATTAATTGCGCCTTAAATGTCCAATGCTTTAAAAGTATTTTACTACCTTGCCCCAAGACATTTACGACTCATTTGCTTGGTGTGGCTTGGTGAAGCAAAGCGAGCCGGTGATGGTGAGCGCGTCCGGAAGGTAGAAGAGCCTTCCCGCCTGCCAGCCTGGTCGTCGTCGATGGGGGCACGGCTTTCGTCGAACTGTCGGCGCGTAGCTGTAGGTGCACTACCGCGGTATTCAGCTCGGCGATGTGGGCAAAAACGGCAAATGTGCCCTGGCTCTCCACAGTTATAGCAGAGTGGTCGACGATCCGCAATGCGCCATATGTCGGTCTTCCGCATATAGGGTCGCCTGACAGAATCTTGTTGAGCCTAGGCTGCCACAGGATACGGTTCGAGGTACTGCGGCGCTGGCATGGGCGTGGGTCGACGAACAGCGTCCGCATAGCTGTATCCGTTCGGCTGGTACGATACTTCTGGAGCCAATGGACGACGCACAGCGTCTGCATAGGTACACGAGTTTGGACGGTGCAGTGGAGAGGAATATTGCTGAGGAGAGGCAAACGCTTGTCGAAGTTCATGGCGAACGATTTCAGCGACGGAGGCTACCGTGGACTCCTGCTGCGGGGGCACCTGTGACTGCAACGTGTATTTTGCGATCTCCTTCGCGATCTCCTCACGCACGATCTGTCGAATCAGGTGGCGTAGTGAAAACTCGTCGTTTTCGTTAAGTGCGGTGGCGCCTGCAGCTGCGCCGGTGGCCGGGCGGTCAGACTGTCGGTACCGTTGCTGTAGCGCACGCTCTATTGCGGTAGCCTCCCTGGTGAACTCGTCCACTGTTGTCGGCGGATTGCGCACAAGACCAACAAATAGCTGCTCTTTGACGCCCCTCATGAGATGGCTTAGCTTTCGAGCCTCGGGCATGTTGGGGTCCGCGCGGTGGCACAAGCGCACCATATCCTCAGCAAACATGGCGACGCTTTCATGCAGCTGTTGGGTGCGTCCTTCAAGAAGGCGTTGTGCGTTTTCGCGTCGGTCCGCGTTACCGAAGGTGTCAAGAAACCGACGACAAAACTCCTCCCATGTCGTCAAGGTTGCCTCCCGGTTTATAAACCACGTCTTCGCGCCGTCTTCAAGAGCGAAGTATACGTGGAAGAGCTTTCCAACGAGACTCCAGTAGTTCGATTTAGCTACCCGTTCGAACTGCTCAAGCCAGTCTTGCGCATCTTCGTTCGGCCGGCCATGAAATGGTTCAGGAATGCGCATATTCTGGACCGTCACCTGTGCAGGACTCCTTGCCATTTCTTGAGTAGGGGTGGTTGTCGGAAGTGTTGCTCCCTTTAAAAGGCCAAATTCTGGTTCAAGACCTTGAAGGCGACGGCTTGAGCGGTGCACAGGCGTCTCCACGCGTGGCTGTCTCGTAGGGCTGGACTCGGGGCTTCTCACAGGGGTGCTGATCATGAGGTGGTAGTACCCAGCTCCTCCACCAGTGTCGCGAGTTATAAAATACAGGGGGTTTATTTAAAAACACGGACAGTGGGACTTGTAGAGACGCTCTCAGAGAAGGCCGCTAAGATTATCGTCTTCTTCACTCTGCTGCGCTGCGCCTCTCGAGCAAATCCGCGTTCTTCGTTGTCGTCGCTATCTCGCCGCTAAATTCAGCTATGCACGCGGCAATATTGCTGACGCTAGCATTTATCGCCATGGCACGCTTTGAAAAATTTGTCATGTCAGATCAGTTTGAAAAATCTCGCTTGGCAACATCAGATTTTTGCCATCTTAGGTACCCTTGGAAAAATTGATGGTGCTCCTCTAGAACGGCGGGGATATCAATTACGAGACTAAGATGCCGAGTACCCCCCCCCCTGAACTTTTATCTACACAGGTCTGGTCTGGCACAGTCTCCCCTATGCCTCCACTGCAACGAGAGTGAATCCCTTCATTATTTCCTCTTAACATGCAGGTTATACACAAACCAAATGAGGAGACTGTTAGAGGAACCTCTTCGTAGGTTAGCTCTGAATTTATTCCTTCCGGTGGTCCTCTCCTTTGGAGCAACTGAAAATGGATTTAGCCACAGGAATGTTTGCGAGGCCATATGCGATTTTCTAAAGGCAACAAAACGATTAGAATGTTAAGCTGAGGCATAAATTCACTTTATTTCAAATCAGATTAGCCTGTTCGTTTTTTGTATTGCCTCTTTTTTATTTCTAATCTATCGTTTACCAATTGGTTCTTTGTTTAAACATCGTTATCTAAATAATCCGGCTGGTAAAACAACTCCACCTCACAAATGAGGCACCGTCCGTTTCATGGCCGATCCCCCGTAGTGGGTTGCGCCAGGACTCTGAGGAACAACCGACCAACCAACCAACACCATGGGCTGGCCTACTGCACAAAATTTATGATTATTTGTGGCATAGTGGGCACCTATCCAAGTGTGCTTCTTGTAGTTACCCGAAAAAGTGTTAGAAAAACACTCTGACAGGCCGCTCTTCCAGTCTTCGCCGTGACTATGTGCGTTTTCCGCGCAGATCTGGTGGCCGTAATGGAAGTGCTGCTCCGATTCCTCCAAACTGCTCATAACAGTAGTTTTTCTTAGGGATTGCTCCAAACCTGCTCTGAAATGACACTGAGATAATGAGAATGATGAATTATTCTGTTTGACCGACCTATAAGTCCCAGAGAAACTGAAAAGAATAAGTGTACTATCATCCCAGTGTGCTACATGTGTGCAGCATTATGAGCTCCAATCTCATTTGCGTGACAAAAACTGGCATATTAAGCATATATCTCATTTGGCTGTTCTTTTTTTTTCGCTGTTATACATGCAAGCTAGTGTGGTCAAATGTGAAAATTAGCAGGATTGTGTTTAGCTCATACTGATTATCTACTGCTTATTTGGCAATACATATATTGGACTGTGGTTACTTCTAAAAAATGGCCTCAGCATTTTTCGTTTGATTTGATTTCTGCCACAAATACTAGTATTTTGAATTGTAGCCTATTTACGAGCACATTTTTTACAACCTGAGATTATTTCCTTCATAAAATTTACATTGAATATTGTCTCTTGCCGTGATTTCATAAAAACACCAGATATCACACAGGCTCAAGAAAATCGGAAAACGTGTTGGAGTTCTTGTTCTGTTCTCTGCACCATTCAAATTAATCAGCCTCACCAAATATACAAGCCCCCTAAAAGCGCAGTCATCAACGGAATGCAGAGTTCAACATAAAAACAGGTATGTGGCATGCTCCCGGGAAGTTGTCTATAGGACCCCCCTTTCATGCGGTGCTTGTTATGTCGGAACGACCGGAAGGTGTCTGAACGATCGACTGAGAGAACACGCTAACAATGTTAGAAACGGGAAAGATGGTTTTCTTGCTCAGAACTGCACTGAGTGCAACTGTGTGCCCATTTTCGAGGACACAGCGACGCTGTACAAGCACAAAGATGAGCGCACCCGAGTCATTGTCGAGGCCGCGCAGATGGCACGCGAACAGGTGTCCTGCATTAGCAAGCCCTCCGTGTCTCTGTTCGAGAAGGAACTAAGGTTCCTCGAAGTGTGGCAGCTTGGGCTAGTTGGTATGGCATGACGATAGTTATAGCGCGAGAACAAAACGACGACACAGAGACAAGAAGGACACGAAGGGCACGAGCGCTCTGTCCGAGACCGAGCGACAACAGGTGACGCCCACGGACTTGTCGAGGGTTTAATGACGTCATCATTCAGCATTTCTTGAACTTGATGCTTAATCACCTCTCTTTCCTTCGGGGACACACGGTATGAATGTTGGCGAAAAGGCCGCGCCAACTCCTCGGTAACAATGCGATGTTTTGTAACGGTGGTACGCTGAACTTTCGATGCTGTGGAGAAGCAGCCCGAGAATTCCCTCACAAGGTTTAGCAGCCGTTCTTTTCGTGAATCTGGCAAGTCTGGATTAACGTGAATGCGGCTTCCCAGGCCATCACAAGCTTTTGCATGCGGTGAAATCCTATCCAATGTGCCAATATTGGAAACGTCGGCGATTTCACTGAGGAAAGCGACAGTAGTGCCTCTAGGGACGTGTTGGAACTCATTGCTAAAGTTGGTCAGCAGAACTCGAGAGCATTTATTATCTCTAACCGAACAAGGCATCGGGATATGCAGATGTTTCGTTTGAGCAGCAGCAGGATATTTGCCTCTGCAATACCTTTCGTTGAATTCATCAAAAACGTCGCAGGCTACCAAGGTCAACACGCTACTCTTCGGCGGTAACGTGACGTCATCGTCAACAATTCTCAAAGCATTGACGTAACTGCCATGAGGGTTGCGCGCTAAAGCGTGTGCCGTAGAAAACGTTACCTGCGACTCTTGCAAATCAATCACGGCTCCATTATCACGCAGAAAGTCCAGTCCGAGAATTAGGTCCCTCGAGCAACTTGGCAGTATTACAAAATCTCCGAGATACGTAAATCCGTGAATACTGACTCGCGCTGTGCACCGTCCCACCGGAGTGAGAAGATGGCCTCCTGCCATACCTATCTGCGACCCAGCCCACTGGGTGGAAACCTTTTTCAGCCAGCAGGCAAGACCCATGCTCATAACGGAAGTGCCTGCTCCAGTGTCAATTAGCGCCATTACTTCTTCGTCGTCCACAGTTACCGCAATGTTTGATGTCACCACTCTTCGTACCACGTTTGACTGCGTCTGTACATCTTTTTGCTGCCGTCGGTGTCGTCGTAGTGGAGGGTCTTCCGTGGAGTCAGCATCAGCGGCCTCACCTCCGGAGGTTGCTGAACTCAGTTTTTCCGACTTGCAGGACTGGGTGAACGGCGTCTCCGAGCGCCGCGTGAATTGGCTGGGCTCGGTGACCTGTAGCGAGCAGGCGACGACGAGCGAGACTCTTGCGACCGATGTTCTATACTGCGACGATTCGAGATGAAACTATTTCCAGTGGTCGCTCACCAGGTCGTGGACGAGGAGCATTAGGCGAAAATCCACGGAGACCCACACGACGGTATGGACATGTTCGGTAGACGTGCCCGGCTTCCCCGCAGTGGAAACAAAGGGGCCTGCAGTCGGGTGTACGCCAGATGTCACTCTTTCTCGGTCTTGCTTCGGCGATCAACGGTGAGCTGCGAGGACGGAAGCCTACCTCCATTTGCTGAGCGTGTCGCTCATTGGGGTAAAATACGCTGGTTTAACTGCACGATGGAGAACGTCGCACTGCTTCCGCGTAGCTCATTTTGACGGAGTGCCTCTGTTGTGGCGCCTCGGACGGTAGGGGAGCGTGAACGGCTTGCCGTAGCTCGGCGCGTACCATCTCCGCAATGGAGAACTGCTCTACAGGTGAAGCAGTCATCTGCATCTTTTGTAGCTCTTCCTCAATGAGAGCTCTAATAAGCTTTCGCAACGCGCTGATGTCATTGCCGAGAGCGACAGAAGTGACCTCACTTGGGTGTGTACACCACGGTTATACTGCCTGGCACGCTGTTGAAGGGCCCTCTCCATGGCAGTGGCTTCCTCATGGAACTCCGCAAGTGTCGCAGGCGGGTTTCGAATCAGGCCGGCAAAAATTCCTTTTTTAACACCACGCATTAGGTGGCGAACTTCCTTGGATTCGGACATAGAGGGCTCCACACGCCTGAAAATCTGATCCACGTCCTCTATGCAAGTCATCACCCTTTCGTTAGGGCCTTGAACCCTTGCCTCTATAGCACGCTCCGCTGTCTCTTTCCTGTCCTCTCGGGCAAATGCCTTGAGGAACTGCCGGCAAAACTCATCCCATGACGTAAGCGCTGATTCATGGTTCTCAAACTACGTTTTCGCGGAGTCCTCCAGGAAGCAGTACACATAGCGTAGCTTACGCTCTGGGGTCCAATCGTTGATGACGGCGACCCGGTCTAAATGCTCGAGCCAGTCGTCGGCATCTTCAAAAGCAGCTCCGTAAAATGTCTTCGGCGGCTTGGGCTGGTTGATAACCAGGTGCGCTGGTGCTGGCGCGGTGACGTTAGGAGGTGTTTGGTTCATAATCCTCTGACGTTCAGGCAGCAAACTGTGCTGTGGCTGGAGTCCCTGGAGACGACGGCTGGAACGTACGTGCACAGGGGTAAGCTCGGCTGAGCTACTCGATGGACTTGCGTCAGGGGTGCTCTCAGGGGACCGTATCATCTACCGTACCCCGCACTTCCACCAGAAAACGTCGCAAAGACACAGGTACGCAGGTACAAAGTAGGGCGTTTACTTTCGTAACCCAAGGGTCAGAAACGCGAACACCAGAGCACGCGCACACAGAACTACTTCGTTGTCCTCCTCAGAGGCTGGCTACTATAGTTGCCAGCCTACCTTGTGTCAATATTATCTTTACTTTTCTGTTTCATTTCCTTACAGACTTTTCTTTGCCTTTTTCTGTGCTTTTGTTTTTTGTTTTTGTTTTTCTCTTTCTCATGTTTTGTTCTTTGTGCCAATGGTTTTTGTCACACGGTCACTGTCTCCTCTATATATTTCCGTGCTCTACGCAATAAACTCTGTTGGAAGTTAGCGCTCGTGTCCTTCGTGTCCTTCTTGTCTCTGTGTCGTCGTTTTGTTCTCGCATGACAATAGTTATAGCGTGAGAACAAAACGACGACACAGAGACAAGGAGGACACGAACTCTGTGTCGTCGTTTTGTTCTCGCGCTCTAAGTACCGTCATGCCATACCAACTAGCCCAAGCTGCCACACTTCTAAGTTACATGGCAATGCGCAACTCGTAACTATAGCAACGCCGCCATTGTGCCCAGTGAATATAGCCGCCATGATGTCATTTCCTCCCACGGAGTGTTTCCTCCATATTTTTCACGCCGCAAGCCGGCTGGGCATGCCCTCTCCTACCTTCCCTTCCTCCATGTTGTTTGCACATTTGCGACAGTTTCGTCCTCGTTTTTTTTTTTTTGCGGTGGCACTCTTACACCAATTCTTCTGTATGCAATTTCCTGGCGCGAAAACAAAGTCATTGCTTCATCCCGGGGTTCACTACCGGCTTTAAGTCAGCTAAAAAGCGCATGCGTTGTTCAGCGTTTCAAAGAACGAAGCTCTGTTAGCGCAGTGGCGGAGAGCGATCCCGCGCGCTGACAAGCTGCTTCAAGAAAACTCGGTTGTGTGCGAGCTGCACATTGGCGAGAGGTACATCTCCCGGCACTTCGAGCACACTGTGAATGGCGAAATTGTCCGCATTGAAAGGGCTAGGCCCATAGGCATGCCTGCCGTTATGGGGGGAGGGGGGCGAAGATTCATTGCAGGGCGCCTCCTCTCTGTAAAATCAGTGTATGAGGCAGATTTCACGCCCCCTATTAGATGACTAAATGAGTGCCCCGCTGCCTAGTCGATGGATGGATGGATGGATGGACGGACGGACGGACGGACGGACGGGCGGACTGATGGATGGATGGATGGATGGATGGATGGATGGATGGATGGATGGATGGATGGATGGATGGATGGATGGATGGATGGATGTGTAGCGAGAGATGGATGGATGGATGGATATGGCTGTACCCTTTAGATCGGGCGGTGGCTAGTGCCACCAAGCCGTAATACTTAATGAACCAAAAACTAGATATATTTTTTCCCTTTAAATAGTGAGGTTGAGGATTCGTACTTTGCACTGAATTGTTTAATTTTCACTCATGCCTTGACTTTAGCCACCAATCAGATAACCTGTTTCTAGTTAATTCTACCCGCTTAAAATATATTTTGCCCTCCCTGTCCCTAAACCCCAGTGCTTTGAAGAACTCTGCGCCATCATCCTGAACTATGGGGTGAATCCCTTTACAAAACATTATCAAGTGTTCGGCAGTTTCTTCTTCCTCTCCACACGGACTGCATACTGTGTCTACCCCTTCGTATTTGGCCCGATATGTCTTGGTTCGCCGTCTTCCAGTCCTGGCCTCAAACAGTAGAGAACTACCCCGAGTATTATCATAGATCCTGTCCTTGGCAATTGCCTGCATAAAAATTCAATAGATTTCTAGTGCGGACTTCTTAATTATGCCCATTCTCCACATGTCAGTCTCAGCTTCCTTCACTTTCTTCTTGACCGATAATTCTTTTTGGTTTGGCCACCTGCTGTTTTCTAAGTATTTACCAGTCAACTTCCTGGTTCGCTTCCTCCATTTTGTATCGACATTCTTCATGTACAAGTAGCTGAAAACCTTCCTAGCCCACCGCTCCTCCCCCATTTCTCTCAATCGCTTCTCAAATTTTATCTTGCTGCTAGCTTCCCTGCCCTCAAATGATGTCCATCCCATATCACCTTGTACTCCCTGATTTGGTGTATTCCCGTGAGCTCCTAAAGCAAGCCTACCTATTCTACGTTGCTTATTTTCTCATCTTGCTTGAACTTCTGATCACATGCACAAGACCGCATTGCCGAGCGTCAGACCCGGAACCATGGCCCCTTTCCATATTCCTCTCACAACATCATACCTATTGTACTTCCAAAGTGCCCTGTTTTTCATTACCGCTGCATTTCTGTTACCTTTAGTCATCACGTATGTTTCGTGTTCCCTTAGGTACTCGGCCCCATTGCTTATCCATACGCCCAAATATTTGCATTTATCTGTTATCTCTAGCGTGACGCCATGTATTTCAAGCTCACTACCTTCATAGTCATTAAAAATGCTGCCATGACTGCTGATATTTCCTTACTGAATCTGAAATTTAACCTATCTCCCTCATTACCACAGATGTCCATCAATATCTGCAAATCTTCCTTGTTGTCGGCCATTAGCACTATATCGTCTGTATACATCAATGCTGGTAGTGCTTGTTCTATGAGTTTTCCTTGTTTGACGAAAGAGAGATTGAAGCCCAGTCCACTGTTCTCTAATTTGGCCTCTAATCCTTGTAGGTACATCATGAATAATAAGGGTGATCGAGGACATCCATGCCTAAGCCCCCGTTTTACCTCTGCAGACTTGGATACCTGTTTTTCCTCTTTATAACTACCTTGATACCTTTATATATATCCTTTAAAAGATTAGTGACTACACCTTCCACGCCTAGTGTGTCCAGTATTCCCCACAATCCCTCTTGAACCACGCTATCGTGCGCTCCCTTGATATCCAAAAATGCTAGCCACAGGGGCCTGTAATCCTTTTCTGCAATTAGATGCACTGCGTCAGTGAGAACAGATTGTTTTCCAACCTCCTGTGTTTCCGAAACCCATTCTGCAGTTCCCACAGCACCTCCTCATCCTCTATCCATGTCTGCAGTCTTTCCTTTATAATCTGCATCGCCAGCCTGTAGACCACTGTTGTCACTGTTATAGGACGGTAGTTGTTTATGTCAGCTCTGTCCCGCTTTCCTTTATAGATCATGTTAATCCTGCTAAGTTTGCATCCATCGGGAACTTCTCCATTGATTATTATTTTGTTCACTGCCTCTCTCAAAGCCTGCTTAAACTTCGGAACTAATGTCTTTATCAGCATAATTGGAATGCCATCTGGGCCTGTTGATGTACTACTACGAACCCTTTTCTCAGCCCTTTCCCACTCTCGTTGTGAAAATGGAGCCATTGCACCGCTTGATTCATCCTTGTCTGTTGTGGTGCAAAAAGCACTTCTTTATTGAAACTTTTCTATCACCCTTGTTCTTATATATTCAATACTTTGTCCCCTTCTAGCCTAGCACCTTGAGCTGTAGTTATAAACCTCTGCTCTAGGCTCGTCTCCTTTTTAGGGAGTTTAGATGGTTCCAAAATTTTGCAGCTGACATTCTATTTTTTATGTACTTCTGCCAACCACTAAGCTCCCTTTCTTCTAATCTTTTCATTGATCAGAAGGAATGCATCCCTTCTACAGCTTAGAAAGATTTCCCATTTTCTTTCAACATCATCTGCCGGTTCACCCCGCTACTTAGCATGTCTGTGTTTCCTAGAGGCTTCCTGACGTTTTGCTATGGCTCTCTTAACTTCCTCATCTCACCAACTTTTGGGTTTGTGTCTTCTTTTCCGGGGTGACTTGTCACGTGCCTTAGCAAGCTCTAGCTCAAACAGTCTAATTAGATTCGTGTATGTCCACAGTTTTATTATCCTTAGTGATTACTTTCTAAATTTGTTTAGTGGCTATTTCAATTTGCCTTTCTGAATAAAAATTTTCCTGTAGAGTCTCATTTTGTCTCCTTCAGACTTTCACTGCTCTTCCAAAACTTAGCTTGACACTTTGTGATCACTACCCAGACTTCTGGAGCCACCTTCATCTATGTGCATTCCCCTGAGCTTATCATACAACCTATGTGACATCAGTGCGTAATCTATCGTCGACTGCAGCCTTCCTACCTCCCATGTTATTTGCCCTTCACACTTCTCGGTACTGTTGCAAATGATCAAATCAAGCCTTTCACACATATCCATGATCATTTTGCCTGTTGGGTCGGTATACCCATCTATATATTATATGTGGGTATTCATATCTCCTAGTATAATTATCTCGCACTCTCCTCCTAACTCCTGAATGTCATTTGATATACACTCTACCATTGCCGGTTTTTCTCTCTGGCCTTTGCTCCCGTCCACAACTACACGAAACCAAAGAGTGTCATTTGCCCTGCCACTTTCCCTTTCAGCCATAAATGTTCCTTGCACTCCTGCTTGACCCTTTGCCAGTCTGTACTTTTATGAATTAAAGCCCCAATACCACCCCCCTTTCTGCTGCCTTCTGTTCGATTACAATATTCCCACTAGGCCCGCATGCTCAGATTTGGGTGCAGGTTAAAGAACCCCTAGTGGTCGAAATTTCCGGAGCCCTCCACTATGGCGTCTCTCAAAATCATAGGGCGGTTTCGGGACGTTAAACCCCACATATCAGTCATCAAACAATATTCCCACGCGTAGTCTGCATTGTTAGGAGGTTGTTCCATGTCCCTGGGATGTGTTTCTACAAAACCGTATACCATCGGCCTCTCCTCCCTTAGCTGTTCTTCTATCTCTTCCCACTTCAGCCTGTTCTTACCACCCTGCACGTTAATATACCCTATGTCTGAATGGGCTCGGCGCTCGTGGCTACGTATATTTATGCCCCGGACTCTACCTATCTTAGATATTGGTGCCACTTTGGAATCGTATCTGTCCATACCACCTGTCAAAGAGTCTCCCTGGTTGTTTTCCTCGTTACTAGCTATCATGTCCCCCGAAGGGCCCGCTGGCCCCCCAAAAAGCTACTGCGCGTCCTGCAAGTTGTCAACCCACCTCGTGACCTAGCCGCCCATCGAAGTGAATTCTGTCTCGTTGAAAACAACCCCACCTATGCACCTCTGTGTTTATTTCCACCACCTCAAATCCTTTCTCTCGACTTATCCGCCATATCGCTTGGTTTGCTTTGACAACCGCTTTTTGCAGGTTGCTATCACGCACCGGTACCTCCTGTATCGTGCATATCACTACCTGTACCTGAGGAGAAGTGGCGCGCATGTCATCGACGCCTTTCGCCAGTGTGGTTGTCCTGCTGTATCTTCATTTGAGACATCGTTTAAACACCTGAAATTATCACGTCTATCAGCTGTAGTTTTGAGTTTTGCGCTCGCTTGCCTCATGACTGCTTCCAGCTTGCGTCCTGGAAATGCCCCTACTGCAACCCTCTTGTCACCTCTTACCCTCTCTTTGATGGCTTCTGTGCATCGATTTGAATTTGAGTCCCCGGCGATTATCACATGCTGTGACTTTTCAGCTGGAGCGTCCTGCACCTGGGGATCACTTGCACCTGTGACGCCGGCTGTTTTGTGCCCTCCCAGCCCTACCACTACTTCGCTGAAGCTGGGCCTTGCGACAATTGAACCGGCTGAACCTGTTTTTTCCGAACTTGCTTGATCTTTCTTCTCCACAGTTCTGGTTGCCGGTTCCCTACTGTTCTCTCCGAAAGGCCGCTCCTCTGTTCCCCTTGGCTAGTGCTTCCTCGGCGGACTTCAGCCTTTCTCCCATCCCCCTCGTTTTCTCTTGCTCTGTCGCCAACGCAATCTCAAGTTCGGTGATTGTCATCAGCAGGTCACTCTGGGCAATTATCATTTTCTCCATTTTTTCCTCGACCTCACATTGCCTACACTTCGCGTCAGCCTCTTCTCCTTCCGCTTCTACACTTCGGTCCACTTTCAAAGCCACCCCACATCCTGAACACATTACAGTCTTTTCAACCATGCCTTTCCGACATCAATTGTCCCTATGACTTGTCTCACTCGATAATTACAAAGCTCGAGTCCTGCCCAACGAATAAGAGAAAGTCTAAGCTCTCCTACAAAAATTTGTGTGTTCGATACACGTGCAATTCCACAGCGGGGTGGGAAAAATAAAAAACAAAAAGACAAATAAATCAAACACGCACACACACAAACTAATAAATACCTGGTGACTGGCCCCGAAAAAGCCGTACAATAAGTGCTACAGGGATTTTAACTGCAGCTTTATAATTATAAAGACAAGCTCAAAACATGCAGAACAACTTATCTGCGCAGTCGATCGGGAACGCTCAAAAAACACGTCCATCCACCGTGACATTCCGAACCGAACCTCTCATGCATAGTAAAGATTTAGTGCCCCATCCCAGGTGGCCAGCCCCCTTTGCCCCCCTCGTGTGGACGCCTATGGGTATGCCTTTCGGAGAAGCTCTTCGCATTTGTAGACACCTTTGAAATCATCTTTTTAAAGTGGTTTAGCCACCTTTGAAGTCATTTTTTTTTTCAAAGTGGTTTAGCTACAACGAGCTTCACAGTGACAACTTGAAAGAGCTTGTTTCCTGCTTGAAAAAAAAATGTCACACTGTGCTGCGCACAACATAGTTTGAGTCTCACCAATCAAGTGACCATTTTTTTTCTGCTCACCCATTTGCCTTTTTACACAAAGGTACTCCACAAGAAGCGAGCATCTTCCAATGAAAAGAGGAGGTACCTGAAGCTCCGGTGCATGACCAGGCTTGCAGCGCAATGTTCCATATAAAACTCTTTTCTCGGGGATAAAAAAAGACGCGCGACCAATTACTAAGAATGCATTGTGTTAAACAGATAGTGAGTCACTACTCAGAAATACGCTGTATGACCTATGTGCAGAAAATAAAAGGTGTTCCTCCAGATACCGCTCGTGATTCTCGTCTCTGTTATGAATGATGGGGCTTCATTTACAGAATAGTACTTGATGAAATGATGGTTCGCCGTGGAAGGTGTTGCAAGCTATGGCTCACAACGGAGTTCATCGTTCCACTCTTCTACCGCTTAACATCGATAAACTGTTTCAGTGCCGTCACACACTCACTTTCAGCATCCTGTCGACCTGACGATATTTAAGTTCAGCCGCGCACCCGCGTAGTCATCCTGTTTTCCAGAATATATTAACATATTTTCACGATCGCCATTTGAGGCCATGCACGAGCAAAAAAAATGTATTTTAAATGTTTCACATTGCCCGCGCGCGTGGTTGATTGCCGTCTCTGAGCAGCGCATCGCGGCCTTGCGTGAGAGAGAGAATAAAACATTTATTCGCCACCGAGGAAGGAATGTCGGTGAGTGGGCTCCTTAGTCCGGGATCACATTGGCACGAGCCGCTGTCCTCGCTCGTCTCACGAGGGCCTCTTGGGTCTACGGGTCCGAGCTGGACAGAGCTGCTTCCCACCCTACAATGTTGTGCTGTGCTATGGATTGTAGAGGTGGATTTTGTGGGCATTCTCATACCATGTGGTACCGGGTGGCTGTTTTAGCGACGCAGAACCTGCACTGTGGTGCGTATGTGTCGGGATCCATCTTGGACAGTATGTATGGATTGGGGCAAGACAAGGTCTGTAGGCGACGCCACGCTACCCGAGATTACATACTGAGCTATGGCTCCGGGCGCGGAAGTTTCATTTCAGTCTTTCAAGTCTTTGCCTTGAGTGACGTGTATGAAGGGATGGATTGATGTGGCTGTACCCTATAGATCGAGCAGCGGCTAACGTCGCCTAGCCGTAATACTTGTAGTGAACCACCAATTAGATTTATTTTTTCCCTTTTAAATAGTGAAGTATAGGACTGGTACTTCGCAGTGAATTGTTCAATTGTCACTCGTGCCTTGACTTTAGCCACCAATCAGATAACCTCCTTCTAGTTAAAGCTTAAAGTCTATTTCGCCCTCGCTGTCTCTAAACCCCAGTGCTTTAAAAAAACTCTACACCATCATTCTGAACAATAGGGCGAAGCCCTTTAATGAACATTATCAAGTGTTCGGCAGTTTCCTCCTGCTCTCCGCATGCACTGCATACCGTGTCTACCCCTACGTATTTAGCCCGACATGTCTTGGTTCGCTATACTCGTGTCCTGGCCTCAAGCAGTACAAAACTACCGCGAGTATAATCATAAATCCTTTCCTTGGCGATTTCCGGCTTAAAAGTTTGATAGATCTCTAGTGCGGACTTCTTAATCATGCCAATTCTCCACATGTCAGTCTCCGTTTCCTTCACCTTCTTCTTAACCAATATTTCTTTTTGGTTTGGCCCCGTGCTGTTTTCTAAGTATTTACTTGTCAATTTTCTGGTTCGTTCCCTCCATTTTGTATCGACATTCTTCATCAACAAGTAGCTAAAAACCTTCCTAGCCCCACACTCCTCCCCCATTTCTCTCAATCGCTTCTCAAGTTTTATCTTGCTGCTAGCTTCCCTGCCCTCAAATGATGTCCATTACACATCACCTTGTACTCCCCGATTTGGTGTATTTCCGTGAGCTCCTAAAGCAAGCCTACCTATTCCACGTTGCTTAATTTCCCATCTTGCTTGAACTTCTGATCACATGCACAAGACCGCATTGCCGAGCGTCAGACGCGGAACCATGACCCCTTTCCATATTCCTCTCACAACATCATACCTATTGTACTTCCAAAGTGCCGTTTTTCATTACCGCTGCATTTCTGTTACCTTTAGTCATCACGTATGTTTCGTGTTCCCTTAGGTACTCGGCCCCATTGCTTATCCATACGCCCAAATATTTGCATTTATCTGTTATCTCTAGCGTGACGCCATGTATTTCAAGCTCACTACCTTCATAGTCATTAAAAATGCTGCCATGACTGCTGATATTTCCTTACTGAATCTGAAATCTAACCTATCTCCCGCATTGCCGCAGATGTCCATCAATCTTTGCAAATCTTCCTTGTCGGCCATTAGCACTATATCATCTGCGTACATCAATGCTGGTAGTGCCTGTTCAACGAGTTTTCCTTGTTTGACGAAAGAGAGGTTGAAGCCAAGTCCAATTCCCTCTAACTTGGCCTCTAATCCTTGTAGGTACATCATGAATAACAAGGGTGACCGAGGACACTCCTGCCTAAGCCCCCGTTTTACCTCTGTGGGCTTGGATACCTGTTTTTCCCACACTATAACTACCTTGTTACTTTTATAAGTATCCTTCAAAAGATTACCGACTCCATCTTTCACACCTAGTGTGTCCAGTATTTCCCACAAGTCCTCTTGAACCACGTTATCGTACACTCCCTTGATATCCAAAATGCTAGCCACAGCTAGGGCCTGTGTTCCTTTTCTGCTATTT
The DNA here is from genome assembly GCA_013436015.1 of Rhipicephalus annulatus. Classification (NCBI taxonomy): domain Eukaryota; kingdom Metazoa; phylum Arthropoda; class Arachnida; order Ixodida; family Ixodidae; genus Rhipicephalus; species Rhipicephalus annulatus. The sequence goes on from WOVY01011474.1 coordinate 407,928, forward strand.
CGATGCACTGCGCCAGTGAGAACAGATTTTTTCTATCCTCCTGTGTTTCCGAAATCCATTCTGCAGTTGCCCCAGCACCCCCTCATCCTCTACCATGCCTGCAGTTTTTCTTTTATAATCTGCATTGCCAGCCTGTAGACCACTGATGTGACTGTTACGGTAGTTGTGCAAGCATGCGGACATGCAAATGTGTGCCAGCGCAATCTGGCAGTTTCCTCTCAAGGCATTACGCGATAGCCGGCGCGTTCATCCCGCTTTCCTATTCCAGCCACTGTATTTGAGTTTTCTACGTTGATGTACAATTTTAAGAAGCGTACGAAGTAACCAACCGCCGCTAAATTTGGCAAACAGACGACAAAGGGAGCGTTCGTTCCGCCACATTTATGTCGTCTGTTCCTTTCCTTCGCCGTTTGGTTGTGCCGCCAAGGTGAGTAGACTTTTGTTTTGGAATATAATAGAGGTGAATGAGATCGCTTATAAACATTTTGTTTTAGGGAAGCTTTAATTTACGCAGTCATACTCGCTTTTGAGCTGAAGCCTCGCTCAACACCAGCCAACACAAGCCTCGCCGACACATTTACCATGGCTGTGTTCCAATTCTTAGATAGCACGTAGACAGTCTATGCAGACTGCTTAGAAGACAGCACCGAGCCCATGCTGCCTGAAATTTAGGGTGTGTTCCAATACTAACCGTAGACGGCTAAATAGACAGCCAAATGGATGGCGGCTATCTTATGTCCCATTCCAATTCTCACGTAGCTGGCAAATAGACAGCTTTGAGAAGACCGCATCGTAGACAAATCTATGCAGGCTACTTAGCTCTGCAGCAGCGAAGAGAGCCAGAATACCAGCTGCTTTCCGTGACGCGAGCATTTCATTCTCTCCATGTGATTGAGCGCTCAAAGGTCTGCCCGGAGCGACAGCGGCATGTCCCCCGCCTCAGCGAGTGTAGGGCCGATTTGAGAGGATTGGGACAAGCTAATGAACTGGCAGATCGCACTACGATGTGCTGCGTCTAGTACCTCCCAGCTTAAACACAAGCGCCGCAAGAGGAAGGCCGTACAAAATGCGCACCGCAGCCATGCCACTGTACATGCGGAGAGCTAGAGTTGGCGTCCATTTATTGCCGCACGCAAGAAGCGCTCGAGCAACGGAAGCTGGTCGCTGACCACTGGTGAACTTTTGAGACGTTGGTCCAGCTGCACTCCGAGGTACGTCACTCACCTTTTTGAATTGTTTGGAGAGTGAACCTTCATGTGTAGTGCTGGGCGCTATAGCTAGGGTACATCAGCATCCCTTCCGTCTTCGCTGGCGAAAGCCTCATTCCCTTGCCACGGGCCCCTGGATCTGCGGGCGCGCAGCATCCCTTCTGTCTTCGCTGGCGAAAGCCTCATTCCCTTGCCACGGCCCCCTGGATCTGCAGGCGCGCGCGCGCCCGCAGATCCAGGGGGCTGTGTTTTTGCTTGCGATGAACACGTCAATGGAATCGAGGACAGTTTGGACAATCGTGCGCGTGCAAACACGCTGGCCACTAGGTGTAAGTCCCATCGCGAACACCGCAATGTTATGCGCGTAGGGCGACGCGTACATCAGAGGGAAGGGCACGAGGAACGTGGTCGTCGGTGTCAGCCAGGGCGAGCTTGAACAGAAAGGGGCCGAGTACACTGCCCTGCAGAGCACCGACACTCACAGGAGGCGGCTCACTAAAAACTCCATCGACGCACACACACATAGTTCTGCCGCCGAGGGAGGCAGTGATGTACGCGAAAAAAAGACCGGTCACTCTGAGATCGCACACCACGTTCAGGATAGTGGGGTGTGGCAGGGAGTGAAATATTGCGTTACTGTTAAGCAGGATGAGGTAGCCGGCCTCTCTGTTGTGTAGAACCTCATCTAGCGTTGCGACGACCTCGGCAGTGGCACGCGAACAGCGGAAGCCGCACTGCGAAGGGGAGAAAAGGTCGAGGGCCACGGTAATCCATTCGATGTAGTGGCCGACATGCGAAAAGTAGGCCATACCAGAAGGTAGGAAAGCAGCCGAGACTTGCTGAAAACAGTGTGGTGAGTGAGTGTAGAGAAGAAGAAAAACTCACCTAATTTCCGTCTGCCTCATAGGTGACACGGCACAGTGCCTTGTAGGGAAATGGAGAAGGAAGGATAAAAAGAATAGTGGAAATAGAGGTAGGGATAGAAGCAGTCGGCAGGTCGCAACACATGGACGAAGGGGCAACTGCCACATCAACAACAGTAGCCAGTAATGGACGAGAGTCTTGTGGAGCATCTCGATGGTGGTGGGGCACTTATGCCCCGGCGGGAGGGCTCTTAGTAGGGCAGGGTGGTTCCGGACTGCCCGCTGAGCGCTGCAAGACACACAGCATGCAACGAGTGTTCCTGGGGCAGTGCGTCGCCGACTGCACGCAGTACAGCGAGCAGGGAGACGATGAGGGCGTCCCATAGGTCCTCGGCCGGCTCAGCCGGTGGGGAAAGGAATGGGCTCGCAGTGGACGGTCTCACTGGCAGCAGGATGGAACGGCGCGGCCCTGGAATGGGGCGCTGCAGGCCGGGTTCCTTGGTGGGGCTCTCGGGAAGGTTGGCCCTGACCGCAGCAGCATAGCAGCGAACCTCCCGGTACTCCTTGCATAGTGTGGCCTTGACTGCCCATCTCGAGAGCGGCGTTGGTGCTGTGGCCAGCAGTGTGGTCACTTTCCGCTCCTCCTGCCAGCGGGGACAGGTCGGCCTTTTGCCAGGGTGTCTCCCTCCACAGTTGACGCGTCGGGGATGGCAGGTAGTTGCAGCCGGGTGTTGACGGCTGCATCTGATGCAGGCGACGCCGCGCAGGAATGCCTCGGCCAGTCAGTCACAGTGTACGTGCGTATGCCCGCGCGACGCTGATCGAGTGGTTTTAGGTGAAGGGGATAGTGAATGTGTCTGCCTCCCTCTTCCACTCATACTGGCAATGGTCACTCATAGGTGAGAGGTCTCTCGCACTGCTCTTGATGCCGCGAGGCTTGAAAGTCTGACAGTCCGTGTTTATGATAAGCAAGCCTGCCCCAGTAGTGGTGTCCAAAAGGTATCTGCCTCTGCAGTCTGTGTGGTCACTGCACCAAGGGGTATAGTGCGAGTTGAAGTCCCCGCAGATGACACAAACACCTTGGAGGCGTCGCACCAAACGGGTCACAAATGCTGTGTTCCATCTGTGCACACAGTGGACATAAACACACGCCACTGCCATGTCACACTGACCGAGATGCACTTTCACTGCCACAATATCTCACTGCACAGGGTGTCAGAAATGTCAACGGAGCAATGTGCGAGTCCACGGAGGCAAAAGAGCAGGCGGGCGGGTATGTGGGGTCGCAGCACACATCTAACTTCGCAGTCGTGCACTTGACACCTTGCTCTACAATGGTAACTCGTGTATAACCAGTAAGGCTGCATTCACTGTCCCTGACATAGGCCTTTTTAGCGCGACGATGTCATACTCCTTGAGCCGCAAGTACTCGACGAGCTCACTGTAACGGCAGCGCAAAGAACGACAGTTCCGCTGAAGGATGCGTGGCCGCTGTGCACACGATTTACTCGCCATGGTGTGTCATATACCTTGTTGCGTAGCCAGCGCTGCTATGCAGAGCATTTGAACTGGTTGTCGAGAGAAAAAAAGCCCAACGCTGCACAGTCTGCGGCCGCCTGTACCAAGATCGTCGAGGCGTTCTCAGGACGGGTGGTGGGGCTCATGGATAGAGCAGTAGAGCCACTAGCGGCCACCGCGTATGAGAATCTATCGCGAGTGGCCGAGGTCTGTGCCATGGGGTTGTTCCTGCGAACAACTGCGAAGGCCTCACGGCATGTCCATGGTGGACGTGTCGCCATGCTGCGGCACACTGCACGCATGTCTCGAACCCTGACTGGCTGTGTCCGTGTTCCGTGCAGAGAAAATAATTCCGGGCGCGATCCAGGCATGTGGTCTCAAGTTTTACACTTTTGCGGATATTGCGCCCCTCTGCTTTTCGAGTCTGCACTCTAAGTCCAGTTGCCACTTTCGTCCGTGGAAGCCCCAAAGATATGCAGTGGTGGAAGTGGCTTTTGGCATTTCGGAGCAGCTTTCGGAGCAGGAAAAATGGAAGTTTGGAGCAAGAATTAGTGCGCTTGGAGCACAAAAATGTCCTGTTTGTATCAAGCTAACTACTGTTTGGAGCAGTCTCGCCGCAGCAGGTAGGTACCGATATGTGCATGGAACACGACAAATAAATTTTATTTTAAAAATATTTGCATTTATTATTGATCATATATTGCACTTAACAAATTTTCCAACTAAAATATGAACACATTTACTGAACACACATTTGCAGAATGCCTGCCATTTTTGCACTATCAGGTATCATTTTACAGTTATTACAATGCAATACTATCACAGAAAAGCTCTTACCACATGAGTCTTTAAACAGAGTACTTCAGCTCTAAAAAAGAAGTAAACATCACAGTGACATTCACATGCAAACCTCATAACTTAGACTAGTCCTATAGGTGCGCACAGCTTTTCTTTTTCTTTGAATCTTCAAGCTTGCTAAGACTGCTAGCAAGTTTTGCCTGACCCTCCTTGAGCAATGCTTGTCCACTTTCAATATCATCAAACTTCTTAGCCTTCATCCATTTTGCAATAAGCAGTTCTGCATTGGCTAGCATCTTCTTAGCAGAATCGATATCTATCTGTATACTTCACTGCTCATCCACTTTGCTTCCTACGGAGTCTTGGTGAAGCTTGGCTTTCTTGGGTGAGAGTTCACATTCTGCAGACACACGTTCCTGGTACTTTTTAAATGAGCCCTTTACCGCTTTAATCATATCAGGCTTTATAGGAACGGCTGAGGCATCTTGGCCATACAGGCTACAAAATGATTTAGTAGCACGCAATCCATTTACACTTGCAATTGAAAGGTTACTTCGCTCATGGAGAAGACGGCGATTTTCAATAAATCCCCTTTCAACGTCAGCATTGCCATGCGCAAGCGACAGCATAGCTTTAACAAATTTCACTGTTCGGGGGTACTTGGGACCACCATCTTTTGACAAGAGGCTGAATATGTGTTGCCACGCATCGTCGAGAGGCTCGTGTGGATTAGAGGAAAACTCTTCTGTGGAGAGGTGCGTTAGTTCGTCCATCAGAGCAGACACTTCCTGCGGTGGTACCACTTCTGGCACTTGTTGTGCCAAATTCCTGAGTGCCACAATGGCGCTCTCCTCCTTGACAGCACTTGGATGAATGCTCTTGAGATCTTTAAGCACCTGATTGCCAAAGGGCAGCCTTGAAAGCAGATACTTCGCAACGTGAATGTAAAAGCTACGTGCACCTATTCTAAACATCTTCTTCTCTTCAGGCGTGAAAGAATTAATGGAATTTTCAGTGTCTCCACCAATTTCAACTACCTGTTTCCAATTCGCACAGCACTCTACATTAAGGGATTGAAGTTCCACTCCTGTGAAGTCCCTGTATGCACCGATCAGTAGGAAACGTCCCAGAATTCTTTTCACAAGCTTCACCATTTCTTCATACAATATATGGAGGAGTGGCTCCTGTCGTTGAAATAACGTCAATAACTCAACAAACACATCTGCGACATTTCGAAGAAAGATTGCCTTGGGAAGTAGATCCTTTTTCATTAGATTTTCCTTCAGATGCCTACAAATATTGCCACCCGCTCGGCTTTTTTGTTGGGCACCCAGAACTATTTCCTTGACAGCTTCATGTTGCTGGATAAATCGATCCAAAGCTGAACTCAGCGTCAGCCATCGCGAGCTCACATGCTCGCAGATGGACATTTTCAGGCAAGCCTAGGAATCTCTGTGTTGCCTTCAGCGTAGCACTTTGTACGGCTGAATTTTTGAAAAAGTGATATATGTCAAGCAACGTTGTTTCTACAGTATCACCAAATGCTTCGAGACCTTTTGCAAATGCATTATGCACCTTGTGCAAACTACATTCACCAATGTCCAGCAAAGCTGGATTCACATCTTCTTTCAAACGTTTTTTCAAACTTCGCATGACGTTGGGCCCGTCACTGTAAAAGCAGAGCATGTTCCTTGCAGGCAAATCTTGCAGGGCTTCTTTCACATGTGCCAGCAAGATTTCTGTTGTTGCAGAGCCCAAGTGATAAGAGCGCAAATGCTCAACAACAACACGCTTCTGTGTATCAGAAAAATATCTGGCCATCACGTCCAGCTGTCGGCAGCGTTGCTCTGGGAGCGGTGTTTCGTCGATCTGAATTGTGTAATATGTGTGTGGCCTGTTCAGTTCATCTGTGACTGCCTTCTTAAAATATGGAGCTAGGCCATCTGAAATTATGTATGATAGCTTCTTCCTACCACACTGGAACTCCTTGGCTATTTTAGAGTCTGGAAACATCAACGGCATCATCTTCGTTGCTACATCCCCGTATGTATAAGGGATCCCAGACAACGCCACTCCAAGCGCAAAATAAGTATCTGCTCGAGCAGCACGGTCTGCCTCCGAAAGTCCTGGCCCAGTTGCAAAGCATGATTCCAGCTGAACTTGCTTAGTAGCAGGCTTCTTTAGAACACCAGAAGCATCTCTATGTTGAGTGCACAACTCAACGTGACTCTTATTGGCAGCATGACGCTTGACAGCCGCTACACCATGCTGTGCACAGTTTATGATAGTGTTGCAGATGGTGCAGAACACTTCCTCTTGTTTTATCCCTTGTCTGCACCAAACAGAGATGATGTCACCGTTGGAATCAATCTCATTGAGCACTTGGTTATTAAACTTGCTTTGACGACCTGAAAGAAAATGTTGCCCTGATCACACAAACTTCTGATAATACAACTTAAACACAAACTTGGATATCTATTTTTGCAAATGCACGGTAAATTGAGCAAGAGAAAATAGTGTCTGAAATTTCGAGGCAAAACTATTACCAGCGTTGTAAGAATCGCCTTCGCGATGCCGTTCTACAAAATTAAAACGGACTCCAAACAACGACGAACGGAAAGTCGGGCATGTTGCGCCTGATTACGTCCCACTACCCTCAGACGCTCGCGCTCAGTCCTGCCTGGTACAAATGCGCGCGATTGCTTACATATTAGGAGGCGCAATTCCGACCGACATCAAACCTCGCTGCGTTCTCGTTTGGCTTCTCCGTGCACACCGCTCTGCCGCAACCGATGTACTTTAAAGGTCAATTGCCCACTCTGATATTCGACTGAATTCAAGCTCTGGTGTTCCCTGCTTGGTGATGCGCTGCCACACTATAGCACAAATAATAATTGAAATAGGTATCGCAAGGCGCGGTAATATTATTATACAATGCTATGATTATATAAAAATTCACGGCGACAGGCGCGCTGTTAATTTTCACAACCGCGTTTCATATGCTACGGACCAATTTTAAAAAATCCAAAATTCGATATATTATGAGTTCAGTCAGTACAGATAAGCGCGATATGGCATAGATCAAGGTTACACGATATTAACTTCATGCGCACATCAATACATAACACGTGGCTGCTGATGCCGCATGGTCACTTCGTACGAACTACTGCCGCTACTGCGCTGAACCGTGCTGCGTGGAGACAGTTACAAATCTCAAACAAACAATGTAAAATAATGAGCTGTGATCCCGCAATACAAGTCTCCACGAATAACTTGCTAATAAATGCACCTATTGGCACTTGTGCCTTTTATATTTTTGTTCACGTCAGTTCAGAGCTAATAATGTGCGATATAAAAATAGGACTTATGTCGAACAAAGAAAAGACGAGCCCCTCGATAATTCCGGTACTTTTAGGGGCTACTGCTGTCACAGCAGGGAACATCCAAAGCAAATGCGCCCAAAAACAGCACGAAATGTGCGTCAAAAACGCAACAATAAACATTAGGCTTAACAGCACAATAACATCAAGGGTTTTACAAAGAATAACAATCGGAGGCTCGAACACTTCAACTTTAACTTTTCAAGCATTATATCCACATCAGCCAACACAAAACAGGCGTCAACGACACAAGTCACAGGCTTACCTTTCCTCGTAAAAGCCATTTCGTTGCCTGCCGGAACGGCCAATGCGCCCAGCACGTGTGACTGGTGCGACGTTCTCTGGCCACTAGCCAACGCTTCGCACACGGCTAGCAGTGGCTGAAGATAGGCTTGGCTTGGCTGCTTTTTCGGCACTGTTTCGGTTTTGGAACCATTGGCCGTGGAGGCGAGCGTCACAAAACATTGGCCTCGGCGCAGGCATGGCGCAATATACGCGAAAAACAGCCAATTGGCGCAGCATGTAGCAGCATTTCTGTCTTGGCGCAGTTTGGCGCAATTGGCGCAGCACTTCCATCACTGGATATGCGTGCTTTGACTGCCAGGACGAATACTCCAGCGCTGGTTCCCGAAGGACATGATACTTGAGTCACGAGCACTGCGCTCACGTCATCTCGTTCAGGACAAGGAAGTAAAGGCATCTGGCTGTGTTTGCACATGCCTTGAGGACATGTAACTCTCCGACATTTTAACTGTGTGCCTGCTCTTCCTGTCAGTTGTAGCAGCCGTTCTAATGTAGACATATGGCTAGGTTGTTGGAGACAGTAAGGGCAGGGAACGTATAAGCTATTTATTTACTTGTATCACATATCATCCAATGCATCAAAAAGTGGTCACAGTATCTCACAGTCAAGTGAAATATAAAAGATGCACTTTTCTTTAAATGCTCCACATTTCTTGAAAACTAATACAATAATAACACATTAAGTAATCGAACTGATACATACACATGATACAGGAGCCAAAGGCAGAGCAACATCCATTCAGTTGAACATAACCAACAATCGAATTGGTGTGCCACAACACGCTAACTTGGGCAAACCAATAAATAAGGATTAAATACTCACTGAGCTTCACAATGTGGCAAATCTCAACAAAAAGAATATGGGGGCTTTTTAAGTGAATGGCAGGGCAAGGAATGTTGCTGAAGTGAACGTCCCTTGTCAAGACAGTGGCATTGATGACGTTCCTTCAGCAAGTTAGTGACATGGTAAAGGCACTTAGCTTGTGCAGTTAAATGCTCCAAATGTTGAATAAAAGTGCGAAGATCACATCAGCCAAAAAGGAACTGCCACAGTTCACAAACACATCATGGGTGGTAATGTTGCTACACACAGTTTTTGTCTATACAGCAGACCTGGCCAGCAATAGGTCTGCACAAGTGTCCCTTTCAACACATTTCATCATTCGCTTAATTTAGTCCCCACTATTACTAAGCCACCAAACACATGAAAACCATTGCTGATCATGGCTACAGGAAGGTTATGTAGCTGACAGCCACAGTTGTTCAGCAACTCCAACTTTGTGAACAATTTGAACACAAAACCATAATCATCCATTGTCACAGGTTCACAAAACCTAATGCCTCTGTTATCATGGGGAAAACAGCTAGGTAAATCATAACACACCATAAAAGCCAAAACATGAAAGATGGCTCAAGAAACATAATGCAGATACATGCCTTCTACGGTATACAAGGTTTTGAAATTTTCGAAACACACATCAAGTCACATACTGCAACATTTACGACATCATTTACAACACATTCATAATATGTTACCAGCTTAGGCATGGAACAGGTGCCTGTGGTACTCAAAATCTTTAGGGTCACTCACAATTGCTCACCCCTGTTAAGCTTCACCCAGCCAAAGGACCCCATAGGCTTCTGGCAATGGAGTTTAGTTACGAGTGCCACACCACCAGTCATCGCAGAATAGCAGCGTTGGCAAAGAGAGGTAACCCTCGAGATCAAGAAACGGGTATATTACTGCTGTATGCAATAACCGAACCAATTTTTTTCTCTCAAATGTAAACCTAAGTTGTCTACCTGAAGCAGTTTGGAATAAAGTTTTGGGTTACTAACTTGAAAATAAAAAAAAACTATGGACCATCTCCTCGAAGGGAACCCTGATGGGATGCGAAGCAGCAGCGGTGCGCACTGCGTTGACCCGGTGAAAACGAGCGTCGACGCGGGTGCTAGACGAACGAACGGTTTGATAGAAACTCAGTGTAGCGTTTACTCGAGTAAACGTTTGAAATCAAATACACGGGAGGCGGGACGCATTGAATACCCTTGCGCTCGGCTTCCTTGGCTCATGTTTCATCGGTGTTACACACGCGCCATCCGTATTCTCAAACGCAATCGGTGTTTTTGACTCGCACCTCGTCCGTGTCGCTGGTCTTCCACTGATGACGCTTTCGTTCGGCTTCCTGGGCTCGCGCCTGGTCGGTGTTGACGTCGCCATTTGTGAACTCTATCGGCTTCCTTAACCCTCGTAATGCCGGCACAGCCGAGAAAGGTACGCGCACACTAGCGGGAAGCATGCTACAAAGGCCTGTCGGCGCGATCGTGTGGCAAGCAGTGGTGCGCAGTCCACATTGTCGACACCGCCAGATTTTTTAGGCACGGGCAGCCCCCACACCCGCCAGATCGCTACTTCTTCTCGCCGACAGATGGAGAGAGGTGGCGCGGGTGAGATGATTCCCACATGAGGAGTGGGCTCGAGCCGTAGAGAGGGTGAAGCGAGAGAGAGAGCTGACACGCGGCGAGCGCATGGTAGGCGAGGGAGAGACGTCACTATGCACTGCTAAGAGGGCGTGAGCAACTCGGCACCGCTCCAACAGCTACAGCAAGGGGAGCGGTGCAGACGTAGGGACAGCGTTACACAAGCTAGTCATAGAGCTGCTTCGCATCTAATAATGCCACCAAAAAGTGCACAAGAATCCCACAAATGCTATGCCCACTAAGACATCAGAAATTAAGTACAAAGTCTCTGACTGAGCAGATATTTTGGCATGATAAATAAAAGCGAATGCCGACCAAATAAACTTTCTTTAAAAAGGCGTTTCGTACACACTGAAGCCAAGAACACTAAAAGCAACTAACTATATAGGTTTCAAAAAGTGACGCAAGCACTATGCATAGCACAAGGAAAGCTTTCCAACATTACGATTCAGCGTCTCTTCATTAGATTGTATCTCGAAGGACTCGAGATGCAGGCGTAACTTCCAGTTTCTTTCCCGATATGCTCACATTCAACTAGTCCATAGTGTGATTAGTTGTATCTGTATGCTCCGCCAGTGCATTAGATGCCACTTTCTTGTTTTTGACATTGTTCTGAAGCTGGCGCAAGCGCTGTCGGAGGGTGCCGTTCTCCCGAATATAAACACGTGCATCAGAGAAAGTGTAGGAAGATATGAATTGTCATTCATGAGTGACATGTTTGACCTACCACAGGAGCATAATGGTGTATACCACAGTCTAAGGTGTGAACAGGTTTTGGGCATAGAGGATGGATCAAATACAAATAGACTGGACTTCCAATTATGCAGATATTATGTCTATAGAAGGAATAAAATAAACTGATAGGCAAAATTGTGTTCATACTATCACTTAGGGGTGGAAGTGGACTTGAGTGTTTTGGAGCAGCTCAGAAAGCAGGAATAATACTGTTTTGGAGCAGCCTTGGTGCAGTAAAAGGGCAGTTAAGGAGCAGCTTTCTAGGGTCAAACATCATCGTCAATCAAAACCATTTATGGTATAAAAAATTTCCAGTGGTTTTCACTAAACTCTCGGTAGTTACTAGAATAACAAACTACAAATTTGTGTGCATGTATGTGATACAAAACATGCCCATTTCATACTCAGACTGAAATGAAAAAGCAAAATATACTCTGGGTGGTAAAAACATGGAACTATTTGGTTACACGAACGTACCTACTGCAAAAAATCTCGCTAGCCTCCCCTGCGTTGCACCTGATGTGCAAAACGGAAAACAAATAATCGCGGCACACTTTGCTTGGTGGAAGTTTGATATCTGCATGCTAATTAAGCAAACTGCTCTGCTCATCTGTGTTCAGTCTGGAGCGAAGTGGGGTCGAGCAATTGACAGAGAAAATCCACGCGCAGAATAAAGCAAGCAGCTCCCCGTGGGTAGCATAGGCACCACGCTGCAGGCAACTAACCAGGAGATTGATTGATTTGTGGGGTTTAACGTCCCAAAACTACCATTTGATTATGAGAGACGCCGTAGTGAAGGGCTCCGGAAATTTTGACCACCTGGGGTTCTTTAACGTGCACCCAAATCTGAGTACACAGGCCTACAACATTTCCGCCTCCATCGGAAATGCAGCCGCCGCAGCCGGGAATCGAACCCGCGACCTGCCGGTCAGCAGCCGAGTACCTTAGCCACTAGACCACCGCGGCGGGGCAACTAACCAAGAGATAATAAAGTCTACGCAATGCTCGGTGTTTCAATGAAACTATCAATTGTCGCTTAGTATCACATCACGGTAGAGAAGCACACATTTGTATTGCCGAAAGCCGATAGTGTCCGTTCTGTCGCTATTTCAGTCGCTACGTATTCGAGATCCTGTAATAGTTTCGAAATGCTCCTTAGTGTCGTCACTGCACGCTACGAAAATGATCGTGTGAGAGTGCAAGCCCAGTATCGTTTCCACACACTGTTAAAAAGGAAAGCTTTCTGGTGGTTACTTTGGGTAACGTCTGCTGTGGTGCTGTAGTTGTTAATTGGGAGCAGAAGACACGTCAGGGGATGCAAATTTGCACTTGTAAACGAGCACTGCTGTTGAGTGCATGATCGTGCTGCGCTCCCGGCTCGTACAAATTATCAAGGTTTCACTGTATTACTAGACAATTAGCAGTTATTCATGTTGGTGCCACCACATTTGCGGGGCAACATCGGTGATAACAGTAATGAGAAGTGCAAGCAAGCCCCATGAGTAAACTGAATTGCAAAGTAATCGAACTCCATTGGATTTGGAAGCAGCTGCGTCCTTGGTGTAGCGAACGCTCATTGTTGCTTGGTTGATGATAATAATGGGCCAGATTTCGTGGTTTACACTTCCAATCCCCAATTATCATGAGAATTGCAGTTATTATGCAGCCTGGCGCAGGAGATCAGAATGGCGCAGCACTTCCCCCTTTGATTACTTCATAACTCAATTATTTATTGTTTTATTGTAATTATTTCACTCATCATCTGATGTTATACCTTGAGTTGCTCAAGAGAACAGTCAATACAAAATAGGTTGCATTAACATTACACGCACAAACTGCTCAACGCTTAGCATGAGTTAGCTAAAGACATCCCGCATATGTCTGTAGTGTCTCCCGAAGGGCTCTAAAGGGGTTTTGAACCCTCCTTCAGACAGTGGAAAGACATACATTTGAGTAACAGAGAACAGTAGTATGAAAATTTCAGCTACCCTTTGTAGTCATGAGCAACTGAGTTTACAAGCAGAGCATGAACTTGCCCCTTTCTCAAATACCCTCTCTTTATACAGAGGCCCCTCCCTCATTCGTTAGGGTAAGCAAGGGGAGGCACCAGCTGTATGCCATCAAACAGATTGCTCCTATTGGCTGATGGCTGACAGAAACCAGGACTGGCATCTGGATTAGGTGCTTTTTTTTGCCACAAGATGTCGCCATGTGCCAGGGTAGCAACACTAGTGTACACTGATATCACGATGGGGGAAAGCGAGCATGTTTCCCGATGCGCACTGACACAGCATCTTTTTGTCATGCCATCCCTCCCTTCCAGCGCACTCTTCGGGATGAGACAAGAAAATGCTTAAAGGATCCCTTGACAGTGAAAGTTTCGTTTCCAAAATTTTTGCAGTAATTTATAGCTTTGCATCTGGTAATCACTGAAATTGAATAGTTATTGCTCTAATACATCATGTAATTAATGCATCACTATTTCAGAACAATTCTGCGTCAAATTGAGACCCCTTCCTAAACACCACATGAAACTAGCGTCCTACAGCAGGGGAGCGCCTCAGACTATGTGTGCTCAAGCTTTGATGACACTACAAGCAGGCCTTTCAAATTGTGGAACCCATAGACACTGAAGAATGTAACGATGTGAGTGCCTTGAGCTTGTCCCTCTCAAAAAAAAAAAAAAAGAAAAGCATTCCTGGCATAAGCAGCTCCAACCACCTTGAAAAAGACCAAAAACAGATCGAGAGAGGTGACTGTATTTACAGGATTGTAGGTCTGTCTATTCGGTCTGAATTTGAAATACAAAGTTGAGGGGTCAACTTAGAATTTAAAACTAGTTTCAGTTGTGAAGATTGATTGACATGTGGGGTTTAACGTCCCAAAACCACCATATGATTATGAGAGACGCCGTAGTGGAGGGCTCCGGAAATTTTGACCACCTGGGTTTCTTTAACGTGCACCCAAATCTGAGTACACGGTTCAGTTGTGAAGACTTTTTGAAAATATTCTCTGCATAATTCTGTGAAGTTAGCTTTCCTACACAGCTTAAAGCACTGCCATGAAGCCACCTTGGCACATTGGAATTCAATTGCTTTTTTCGAAGACATCTTTTTTTTTTTCTTTTTGCTGTGCGATTTTAAGGAACGACCCACATTCGAGTCGACTCAAATTCATGTAGATACGATAGTCCTCACCAGATCCCAGTCGGGGTATTCTGCTAATTACTCAAATGAACCCTCACACTTACTTTAAAACCGAAAAAAATTCCAGTCAGAAGAACCTCCCCTCCCGCATGCAGAACTTTCACGATTTCGAGTTCCCAAGTTTGGTGACAGAGGTCTTTTAAAGAGTACAAGAAATCCCTGTAACTCTGCTTGACAGATTCCAAGAAATTTCGGGGCGCAATAGATTAGTGAGGCCATAAACATTGGGGGCCATTCAACAATTACTGGGAAAAGTGGCTCAGAACACAAAAAATCTCTGGTAGCATAAGGCACGACTAATAACTTCAGTAGGACTGCATTTAGGACACAGAGCTACATTCGAGCTTACGCTATTTATTTAGTTTCAATAATGACTGTCATTCACTACAAAAGGCTAACGTGTTCGAAACCACAAAGTTGTGAATAAAGAAAGAGGTTGGTTGAAGTTCAATGAACCATAGCTATAATGAAGCAAGTGCAACAAGCTACATTTCAATCACCACCCTGATCTTTCATGTTCCCAGGCAGAAAAAGCTTCAACAAAAGTTGGAACCTGCCATATTGCCTTAAGCAGGAAAATTCGATAGAATAATAGAACCCAGTTTGCATCTCATAATCAAATCGTGGTTTTGGAATGTCAAACCCCAACAATTATTATTAAACATCTCTGCACAAAACATTGCCTATTTCAAACTATTATGGAATGTCTGGTGCTAGTACGATTGCATCACTACATCACTACATTCGATTTTTGGCCCAATGGACACATAAATTTGGCTGGGGATTTTCACGAATGTGTCCTGGTTTCGTACCACTGAGACTCTACCGTAAGTTAAAGTGGCTGCTTAGCCATGGCTCGGCAGGTGGCGGGTGAGAGCAGAGAATTACATCCGCCGCTGGGGGTATTTGTCGTGCCTTTAAGAGTTAGATGAACACCACCCTATATCATTTATAATGCAGTGGGCTCGCAAAAAGACTGGAACAGACTGGCCTGCATTTTTGTCAATGCAGCCAGATCTCGCACACACATTTCGATTTTCAAAAGATTTTCATGGCAACCCTACACGCGGAGGAGGAGGAGAATACAACTTTATTAAAAGTAATTTCATGGGGTTCCAGCTGGCCGCTTGTCTGCGACAACCTCTTGTGCCCATGCAATGACTGCTTCCTGCAGTTTTTCCGTCGGGGGACCGTATTACGGTCTCCCATGTCGTTTCGAAGGGAGCTGGCAGAAGCTTTCTGGGTGGGGGAAGGCCCTCGCAATCCCAGAGGATGCGACTTTGGTTTGCTATGGCATTTTTGTCGCAATTTTTGCATGTTCAGTCAACCTCTCCAACTGTGAATATCGCCAAGCGGTGAGGAGTGGTTACGCTGTTCGCTTGAATTCAGCGGAGGATAGTGGCCTGCGCTCTCGTGAGGTTGCTGTGCGGTATGGGATATCATCTCCTGTCACCTTTAAACATATTCGCAAGTTCGTTATAGGAGGTCACTGCCTCTCCTATCGGGGAGCCCAGTTTCACTAAAAGTGCGACCCGGTTTGCTAACCCTCGGACCACTTAATGTGCTTCCTCGTTACCGGGGTTCCCCGAGTGAGCGGGGACCCAGACATGATTGATTTTGGTTCTATCATTCTGATTGAAGTTTCTCAGGACCTTGGCTGTATTTAGTCCCACACTTCCCCTTACAAAGCTGAGAATAGCGCTCTTAGGGTCGCTAAGGACAGTGTGGGTGGTTGGATGCATAATGACCAGTGCTATGGCCATTTCTTTGGCCTCTCTGATTGATGCGGCTCTAGTGAAAGCCACATTTACGATTTTAAGTTCTCCGTCCACGGCACCCAGGGTGTATGTGTTGTGTCCCTGGTTGGCGGCATCGACGAAGACCGCAATTCGGTCTTGCTTGTGTTTTTCACTTAGCCTATCTGCTCTGGCTTTTCTCCAGGCGTCATATCTGCGCGCCAGGGTGTTTTCGGGTATTGGCTTGATGTGTAGGTAATGTCTGATCGCGGGAGGTAGTGGTGCTCTGCCTCCCGTGGTGTGCATGGGCTGAATTTTCAGTTTATGCAGGATATGTAGTCCCGTCATCGTATCTGAAAGCCGTGTTATTTGTGCTGTTTGTGTGCTTCGATCAGCTCCTCTAGGGTGTTATGCATTCCAAGTTGGAGGAGCTTCTCAGTGCTAGTATAAACAGGCAAACAGACATTTCTATGTCTGTCGAATTATAGCTTCAATTTTATCTTTGTCTGATTTCCTGAGATGATAATAGAAGAAAGAGTAGACTATGCGGCTGATTAGGAAGGCCTGAATGAGCCTACACAAGTCCATCTCCTTCAAGCCTCTATGTCTGTTGGCCCCTCTCCTGAGCAGTCCACCAATTTGTTTGGCGGTTTTCTGCAATTTTGTGAGGGCCATGGTATTTTGCGTGTTATGTTGAATAAGCATACCAAGCACTCTAATGGTCAGAACCGGAGGAACCGGGCCGCTTTCCAATATAATTTTTATCGGTGCTGTTGTTGGGCGTCCGTGCCTGGCGTCTTTTTTTGGCTTTACTTCTAACGATTAGGAGTTCGGGTTTCGAGGAAGAGCATGTTAGCCCGTTGTGTCTAACATACTCTTGCACACCGTTGGCTGCCTCCTGTAACGAGTCATTTATTGCACCGTCCGAGCCACTGTTTGTCCAGATTGTAACACCGCTTGCGTACATGGCATGTTTGATATGTGGTATCCTGTTTAGCTGTTGTGGTAAGTTCATCATGATGATATTGAAGAGTAGGGGGCGAGAGGACGGCACCTTGCGGGGTTCCTCTTGCGCCTAGCGAAAACTTTTGACCACGCACTTCACCTAGTTGGATGGTGGCCGTTCTTTCTCTGAGAAAGTCGGAAATGTAGGCGAACGTTCCTTCGCCCACGTTCAACTGGGATAAGCCATTTAAGATGGAAGAAATTATCACAATCCGGGAGTCTCCTGGACAATGCGGGAGACTTCGCAAGTATGTGATGATGATAACAATACATATACAATAAAAGCTCGTGAATTCGACACCCGTTAATTTTGAAATTCTGATAATTGGGACGACTCTATTGGTCCCGGCCAAAGTGAATGTTAATCTACGAGACCAAACCTTCGTTAATTCATCAAAATTCAGCTCCGCACCACTTAATTCCGACAAATGCTGACGACTGCTGCTACACAAAAGTGTAGTAAAACAGGGCTGGCACCACTGGAGTGAAACCGAAACCTGAGCCGTCATCATCGACTAGAGGGGGCAACCGCAGCGTCACCGAACGTCTGCTTCTTATTTCTTCTCCACTGCGCCTCCCACGCCATTTCCCCTTGTGTTGTCGTGTCGGCACCATCTCTTCTTGCGGAGTTCTCTTTTCTTTTTCTTCCTTAGTGGCCGTAGCATGCCCCCACCATCGTGTACTACAGTGGCAACGCTGAAAATGCGGCAGAAGTACGAAGCGGAGAACTTGGTGACTAAAGTAGAAATTTTGGAAGCACTGAAGAACAGTGAATCATGACGACACATTATCACCAAGTACAACGTGAAGCAAAGCACTTTGGGAAGATACGTGAAAAATGAACAGAGCCGACAAGCCTTTGAAAGCGAGAAGTTTCATGCATTTAGAATGCGATTGCGAACTGCGGCTCATCACCAGCTCGAAAAAGCTTTGCTCCGATGAATTACTGACTGGAGCAGAGGCGCTTTTAATATTAGACGTTTGCCTGAACACTCCCGACAGCTTGCGTGCTGTTGGCCATTTGGAACAATTATCCAAGATTGTAATGTCGGCCGGAATCTGCACAAAAATGCAAATGACAATCACCAAATACTTCAGCAAATAAAGATATGCTTCTGCAGCTTGACTTTAATGTTGTTTTTTCGGTTCATTTGTGAATTCGACATGCAGTTAATTCAGACATTTTTTCCAGTCCCCTGAAATCTGAATTAACGCGTTTTTACTGTAGTTCTCTCCTGGTGGCGTAATATAGCACAACGTCATATTTGTGGCCTTTGCGACCAGCTACGGCAATGCACCGAAGCCAATCACGGAGGCCATGCTATTTTACTAATTTTACTTTTTTTCTTATTGGAAATGAAATATTTTTTGTAAATTTCAGGCAAGATTCGTGAAATCGTATGCACGATTGAAATTTGTACATTTTACGAGAAAATCGGAAGAGTTGGCAGGTATGTGTGTTTGTCTTTTCCATTTGCCCCTTGTGAATTTCAACGAGATGCGGGACGAATGTGCCCGAGTCTCCCATGCGGGTGGTGGTGAAAAGTTATTTATTTACAGGATATTTCGTGCAGAGAAGCTGCCAGTATTTGGAGGTTCTTGGCTTGCAGTGGGCATTTGTGCCCCTGCGGTTAGCGCATCAAGCAGATGCCAGTCGTGGAAGCGAAAGTAATGCTCCTACGCTTTCGCGCACTCATTATGCTCATCTGTTCTACCGTATCAAAGTAAACGTTAGTGCGGGAACTGAATCATGATACCACCACTTTTAAGGCTGGTGCACACCGGCGACTAGCCGCAGTCGTGCGACCATTTGCGACTGGTCGCAAGCAGTCGCGAACGGTCGCAAAGCGACTGCTTTGGCCAGTCGCTTCCTGACCGATTTTTTGGTCGCGCGACTGCAGTCGCAAAACAGTTTAACCAATCAGCGAAGACCAGAAGTGACATCAGCCTTTGTTTACATCCAGCCTCCTCGTATGTTTTTTTTTTCTCGTTGCACTTGCCTACTGCCGCGAGGTACGAACGACACGTACGTTCCTCCATAAATTTTTCCTCGCATCAGGCGAATGCCACCACGACCAGCTTTGAGTACTCGGCCGAGCTCCTCATCGACGCGATTAAAATGTACCCATATCTGTATGACAAGCGGCACCTTTCTTTTAAAGATCAGACAAAGAAGGACCGGGCTTGGGCAGAGATCGGAAGCATGTTCGGCATGTCGAGTAAGTACCGAGATTTTTTGTTTGAGTAGCTATATAAGCAAGAACAGGTGTGTGCTGCATGGCTGGGGTTGCCAATGAATGAACAATGAAAATATTGGTATTTGTACTGCAAGGTTACATGGTTAGTTTGCATTAGATTTATTGACTGTGATGTATGCGAGCACAGTTGTGTGCACGTTTGTTCTCGCGACTTTCCGAGTTTAACATCGAAATCGACGTGACAGAACATTCTATAGCTGATAATAAAGCTCAGACGTTCGAAATACTGCTCGCAGTTGCCAACTCACCGAGCGCATGCTCCTTGCTGTGTTTGTACGTCATCGTCTGGCCAAGGGAATGTGTGCTTTTGTGAACGTGCGGCCTTTGCAATGCATAATATCTAGTGCGCGGTGAGGGAGGGGGGGGGGGGGGGTGTTACGCTTTAATTCTGCCTATGTATTGAAGTTGTGCTGTTTTAAAAAAGAATGCAAAGTAGCTTTTGCTTTGAGCGCATTTTGTGTGCTCCATAGAGGAGCGTGTAATTAAGACACACAAAACATGTTTAGCAGCACTCTGCGCCGAAATTGCAGGCCGGTAGTTTGTGTCCTGCTTGGATATTGCGGGGCGCAGCAGTTCGAGCAATGTGTCGAACGTTCGTGGCGGCATCCGCATGAAGCTAACCACCAAAAAAGAACGAGATAACAGGTTATGCACTATCTTATAAGCACGTAAAACAACCATAAACTTACTCTCGGAAATACTCCTCGTCGTGCGAACGCAAGTCGGGAAGCAAACAACCTGCGTGGCCAGCCACCTCTCGCGAGCGAAGGGACGGTCGCACCCACCACCGCCTTTTTTGCTGTGGGTTTTAGTGCTGCCAGCGCTGACACGTTGGCAGAGCACATCAGCACCGCCACAACCTCTTCTTCATCACTAGACTCGAAGTCCATGATGCTGCCGGGAGAACGCTACGCAAACACAGCCGTCGGAAACAAGCTCGTCGCACACAGCGAGCTCCGATCGCCGCTGGTCACCAAAGTTCTCGTTGATAACGAGATCTGTACCTGACTCTCCGCGTTTGCGACTTCCGGTCGCTCGCATGCAGCCTTGCCGGTGTGAACATCACTCACAATTCGGTCGCCAGTCGCAAATGGTCACGCGACCGCGGCTAGTCGCCGGTGTGCACCAGCCTTTAAACTAGTGAAATGTCGCAGTTTGCGTGCTCAGTTATAGGTTACGAGCCTCATGATCAATGTAGGCGCATTCAACATTGCTTGCTGAAAGATGAAGCGCTAGTCAACAAAAGAACGCTGCACGTGTGTTCGGGAGTTGGGCTTGTTCGGAAGTTGGGCTTCTTCGGGCCCGTCATGCACACATGACTTCTTGGTCGGATGCCGGAGAGGGTGGGAAGAGATTTGGCTTAAAAAAGATATGCGGGGCAAGCGGCAAGGGCTTCGGGCTTGTTTCCTCGCATCTTCCTTTCGTGCCGCTTAAAAAAAAAATTTTTTTCAGCTTCAACCGATGAACCGATTGAAAAAGTGTTTGCAGCATAATGCTCATCATCGGAGACACAACAACTTCCACGGTGTAAGTAACTAAAGTTTGTTATGGGGCTTGGCAAGTGTCCCTTTAAGGCAAACAACAAATATGTCTTCTCGATTCCAGCCCTTGATAGCACTGGCACCACCATCCATAACAGTGTCGAAAAATCTTAATGCTTTATCTCATTTTTCAGTTCAGTGTAACCCCTTGGATTAACATGACCAACACTTTCCTACGACCCACTGAGGTGGTAGTGCAACAAATGATTGATATTGTGATTTACCAGCTTGGAATGGAGACTATTATTAGATCCATGAATACCTCTCAAGCCCTGATGGTTTGTCACCTACACTGCTTTCTTTGTGTCTACGCTAACTATCTAAATACCTGTGCATCATTTTCACTAAGTCTTTAGAAGAATCTTCATTGCCCGATAACTGCAGACTTGCAAACGTAGTGCCTGTTCACAAGAGTGGACCGAGAACTTTTAAACTATAAGGCAGTATCACTGACAAGTATTGCATGCAAAATACTTGAGCGTGTTCTATTTAGCATTGATATGACTCACAAGAACAGGCTTTCCTTACTTTATCCTCTGCAGCACGGCTTTCGTAGTCGTTTTTTCTGTACAACAACACAATTACTTAAATGGACACACGACTTATCCTGTGCTTTAAATAAGTGTTTCTCAGTCTACTGCTTGTTCCTAGATTTTAGAAAAGCCTTTGACGTTGTACCCCACTCTTTATTATTTCAAAAACTGAAATGTATAATATCAACCATACGGCTGCGAACTGAATAATCGAGTATTTATCTTTGAGAAAGCAAAAGGTCGTTATCAATGGTAAGGCTTCCCAGGGAGTGTTGGCACAAATTCAACGCCACAAAAATCTTACGAATCCAAGCAGTACTAGCGGCGTTACAAAGATTTGTTGCATGCTGCAATCAAATTCTCTCTCCTCTCGTCAGACAAAAGCGCTGGAAACTAAACAGGGAGGGATGGCGGGAGCAAAGAAAGTATGCGATGCATGCCTCGAATACGCGGCTTTTTCAATGTGATCGTGCATGAACGCATCGCGGCTCTATTACGTAAGCTCCCGGCATCAGCGAAGCATTGTCGTGTGTCCTGCATGGATACAATGTGCAAGTCGCCCATATTCCGAGTCACAAACTACGTCACGAGCTCGTCAGCATCAAGGACAAACTAAAAAAAAAAAGGAAAGTTTCCTGGCATTGTTTATAAGATTCTTTGTGCTGACTGCGATTATGTCTATGTGGGTGAAAGTGGAGATATCGAGCGATGTCTGAAAAAGCACATGACACGAAAAATAAAAACATCATTTCCAGTGCTCTCGCAGACCACGGAGAAAAAATGCACCACTACTTCGACTGGGACCGAGCTTCAGTTATTGCCCGAGAAAAAAACTGGACAAAACAGCGCTACTTGGAATCTTTGACTATCCAGACAACGACGAACATGCTTAACTGCAACGCCGGGAATCTACCTCTGATGTATGCAAGATGCCTCAAGCGATTATTTTAGCGGATTTAAACTGGAAGCTTCGCCCTCTCAGCTTAGTGAACAAGGCTTCAGTGTGAAAACCGAAACGCCTGTCATTGTATTTTTGACACCCTCTTGGTCGGCGTCCCGTCTTTTTCGTTCTAAAATGCCATTACTTCCCGACCAAACAAGATTTCGTCCAATTCTCGACTTCAAGCATATTGTATCATGGCAAATGTCTTAAAAAAAAGTAAAAACTCATACGTGCCACATCACCCATCTATGCAAAGTCAACAAGGAGCAACTAAAATAGGCCTATAAATAGCAGACAGGTCACAGAATGCACTCCCACATACAATACCATTTGTACACAAGGTAAAATACCCTATCACATTACATCCATCTCAATTCAATGAGTTTTGGACAAACCCCACAAAATAAGATACTTTTATCACTACAACACCTGCATTGCATTTTGGACTACCACTCTAGTAAAATGGCCAAACTTGCCTTATCAGTTACTTAATGCTTGCCCTAGGTTAAAAATGCTATGTTCCTATTAAAATTCTCTTTCTAGCACTTATTATTTACATTGAACCTGCAACAGAGTACCTGCATTTTCTTATAGATAGTGCTATCTATGCTTATTAAACACAGACATTTGCCCTTCTCATAAAAACTCACACATACATGCTGAATAAAAAAACTGGCACCTGGCGAATGAACACATGCAAACACTAATTTGTCATCTGTTGCGGCCACTGCAATGTCAAAGACGTGTAGTCCATCACACGCATTCTTTTCCAGACGCAGACCTTGTTACTAACTCAAGACAATGTGATCCTGAGGTTTTTCGATCTGGTAGGATATCAGGTACTCCGGGTATGCCTGGAAAAAAAAAAAAAAGCAAGACAGCTCGTGAACCAATGTGAAGGTGACACAACACAATTCACATATCCCTTCATTGCTTCTCGCTTACAAATCATTGACTTCAGTCCCAAGGTATACAAGTGGGTACTTTCATTTTAGACCTTTTCAATAAAAATTTAATAACTGTTCGGATTCAATGTCCCCAAACCATGACTTGATTATGAGGGATGCATTAATGAGGGCTCCAAAAATTTCAAACATCTAAGATTCTTTAGTGTGCACCTAAATCAAAGTAGAGAGGCCTGAAGCATTGTTGCTTTCACCAAAAATGTAGCCGCCGTGACTAAGATTCGATCCCACAAGCTTCATTCCAAGACAGCAATCTTACACTATAAGCACTAGACCACCGTGACAGGTCGCCCTTTAACATAGAGGCAAGTACATAAAACAGCTCACTCTAGATATAAACCCAGATGCATGTGGAGCTAAATTAAGCAAGTTCTTTATTGCTGATAATAAGGGCTGCAGCACGAGCACTAAGGTGCTAGAAGAAAATTGAAACGAAAGGCGAGGCAAGGAAAGCAAAGAATACAACAAGAGCGCTGAAACAGCGCTCGTGTTGTCCTCTTTGCTTTCCTTGCCTCGCCTTTCGTTTCATTTTTCTTCTAGCACCTTCGTGCTCGCACTGTAGCCCTTATTATCATGAATTCCAACCAACTAGCCCAAATAGCCGTTCTTCAATGCTTTATTGCCACTGGCTTTTTTGAAAACTGACACTGAGACGTCCCCCGCTACGCCACCGATTTCCAAAGAGAGGGAAGACCACTCAACCCCTTGTCTATCCGGTTCCTTCTTGGCTATGTGTCTCAATCACTTCCCACATACAGGGATTCGTGCTGGGGCCGGGAAGTAAAAGACGCTACGACCTGTTCCTGTTTACTGATTCAATTAATTTATTACTAACTGCAAACATCGTATACCCGCGTACATCAACCACTACACAAAATTATAACACATGATTTAGACACTCGCGAAGTTCGACACCGGGCAGGCACATAAAGAAAGCAACTGCAACAATGCAAGGGTATGCATATAAAAAAACACAACGACACAAATGATGAAGTTATCAATGAATAAAACCACGCAATGTCTCAACGTGCCGCTTCCTTGCCTGCAAGGCTCGTTTAAATAGGGTGCATAAAGTTCATCTCACGAAAGGTCCATGTTGACGGGGGCCTTGGAGCTGGCCGTTCGAGTCGGGGCTCAGGGCTTCTTCCTGGGGTCATTGTCCAATTCGTCAGCGTCTTCATCGTCTTCGTCATCATCGCCTTTGTCGTGCCTCTCAGTGATTTCCATCTTAGTCCTCTTTCGCAACGCTCCATTCACTCGCCTCCTATTCCTAACTTTCATTCCTCATCGTACCGTCCTTGCCCTAGTCATCATCTCATCGCCTCTCATCGCTATCTCTTCGCACCGTTACCTTCCTTTTCCATTCCGTCTCTCTAACATCTCGAGCTCATCGCATCATATCTCTGACTTCCCTCGTATCGTCTCGTAGTCCCTTTTTGTAGGACCCGACTCCGCCCCTCCGTGGCACCTAACCAATTGCCACTGTTGACACGACACATTTTTCTGTCAGTCAGAGTGTATCATCTTCAACGGCCGCCCCCGCGGCCCACACCAGTAGAAAACCCTCTCCCAAACAAGGCCGAGCAAGTAACAATGTACAAATTCAAGCCTCAGAGAAAGAGAGAGATGGCTGAGCTGTCCCAAAGACACTTTAATTACGGGCGAACAGTGGTCCCGATGCTTCCCACAAAGTGCGTCGTCTGTAATGGCCAACATCCGGAGTTTGCAGTGTTGTACCAAAATGTTTTCGGCCGAACCAATTGCCCCGGTTTCTGGTACTTGATGAGCCGAAGTCCAGAACGAGTCTCGACGTCTCCATGCAGCTTGGTGTCTCCCGCGAAATTCTCTGCGGCCACCGCTTCTTCGTCATTCAACGCCGCGGGTGGCCATCCGCGCAGAACGCAGTAATGAGCCCTGGAGCCACGGAGACTGACGGAAAGTCAGGCCGGGCCCGGCACAGGCACTGCAGCAAGGTCGCATTCCCTGAACCAACAAAAGGTGCTCTGCTGCTACCCCATGCCACAAATCTTGAGGGTGCACGCGGATTATTGCCACCGTACACTGTCACACTGTCTGTAGACAACAAGGCGCCGCCCGGCCCTCGTGTTTGCGCGAAGGGGGGGGGGGGGGGCGAGAGCAGTAGAAATAATCCTTCCAGGTACTCCACTCCTGAATGCCCATTCGTTCCACCGAAGGTTTTCTTTTCCTTTTTTTTTATGCGTGGGTTTAAGAAACGAGCAAAAACATCTTGAAAGGACCGGGGTTCAGTCCGTGTTTGCGGGGACGTCACAACAGGAATCTGGTCAAGTGGTCAAGTCCAGACCACTGCGTCTTCACAGATGACAAGATACAATAGGCTTTTCAACAAGTTGATGTAAAAGTCGACAATAGGCATGTGTGAATGTTAGAACGAATATTACAGTATTCGAATTCACTTTGACATGAAGTTAAATAATTATAAATTATTAATTATTTGGAATGAGCAAATGGACATATATATGGCATACCAAGTGAAACTATCCAGCCCAAAATTCAACCAACAGCGATTCTGCTGAA
Organism: Rhipicephalus annulatus; assembly: GCA_013436015.1. Classification (NCBI taxonomy): domain Eukaryota; kingdom Metazoa; phylum Arthropoda; class Arachnida; order Ixodida; family Ixodidae; genus Rhipicephalus; species Rhipicephalus annulatus. Next base: position 433,957 of record WOVY01011474.1, read on the forward strand.
AAAAAAAAATGAGCAAAAACGTAAATGTATAGCAGAAATATTAGTTAATTATTTTTGTTCAAAAATTAAGTGGTCATGTGACCACCCTTTGAATGTTTCAGCCAGGACATAAAACTAGACGGGAATAAAGTATGCATATTGGACCCTGGAAAGAGGTAAAATGGCATCTTACATTTTGTGCATTCTTAGTTGTCATTGTTTTTTAATGTGACGTCACTAGTAAAACCACATTCAGTAGAACCCTGCTGTTGCGTTCCCGTGTGCTGCGTTTTCCTGGCTGTTACGTCATTTTCGGCCGGTCCCGGCACAGCTCTCATAGGATTCAATGCATTGGGAACCCCGCTGCTGCGTCGCAACTGTGGGACCGTTCCCGCATCATACGTTGCGAAGTGCCACGACGCGCCGGCCCGAGCGGCCATGTTGTCTTTCATGTAGCTTGGCTTGGCGGCTTGACGATAGGACTGGCCGCCCAAAGTACCGGGGGCAACACCTATGATGTATTTTCGGTTCCTGCCAGCAAAAGCATGACCTTTGAGATCCGTATTTGCACTCTAAGAAAGATTGTGTCTATGACGCGTTGGGGCCCTAAAATTGGTTTTGGCATCTGTAAAGGTAAGGTCTCCGAGACCTGTTTTTGTTTTCTTGGGATGTCACGCTGGCTTAAACTTATCACCACCGGGTCGCGCAGCTGGCCCGATTCAAAGGGTATAGCCGATCACCATCACAATCGCCCATGTGTGCCCGTGCTAACCGTGCTTGCTGCGGTCTTCTCGCAATGCCTTTATTTTGTGTCCGTCGTTGCGCAGGTTATACGAGCGTGCAGCATAGTGCCTTTACACTTCCATTGCTCCAAATAGTCTACGCTTCTGTTGACGACGCCGTTGTCACCTCCGCAATGTTATCCGTCGACGACATCGTGGCTGAGTACGCCGACCCGTGCGCCAGTGCCGAGGAAATTGAGGAGGAGGTGGAGCGGATACCGGAGCCAACGTCCTCGTGGGCCGTAGCGGCACTGCATTTATTGCGAAGATATGTGAGCACCAGTGACGATGGCGAGAGCCACATCGCACTACAGGTGCTTGAAAAACGCCTTGTGCTTGTCGGGCGTGAGAAAATGCGCCAGGCAACGCTGCATGATTTTTTTAAGCGAAAGAATTAAAATGAAACTATGTGCAGTTCACCACTACTCTTATTTCTCAATTTTTCGCGTTTCTCAGCTCTTGCGTTTCTCGGCTCTCGCAATTTTCGGCTCCTACGTTGTTGTTTTTTTACGGTCCCGTAAAAAACGTATCAGCGGGGTTCTACTGTATATTGCAACGAGGGAGTTTGCGTATGAACACTTGTTATTATTGATGAAGCCTTAGCCGCAACAAGCTGATTCAGGTAGAAACCCGGCAAGCACAAGCCACACGAACATCAATGTCGTCTTTTACGCTGGCACAGAGCTGGCGCCACTATGCTCCGGTACAATCACTCCTCGCGCAGAAAGGAGCCAACCTGGTGACCTAAAGAAATGACACGACAGGGGGGTCTTAACATGGTTCGAGGCATGATATGTGAACTGTTTCACGCCCACAGCAGCGTTCATTCAAAAGTGGATCAATGGACTCAACTTCACTGTTGACAGGAGATTGTTGCCAGGAGAGGTAGACGGGACCCAGAGCCACACCAACATCCCCAGGTTATAGTGGGCACTAGATGCAGAGCCATTGCAGTGAGTTTTCTGGCACCATTGGTCTTGCGCGGTAAATGAGCGAACGAGTTGACGACACTCTTCGGCATAAGCAGCTGCTTCGGAAACAGGCATTGCTTCAGAAACATCAGTTCTGTAGGGGAGAATGGTGTCCATGGAGCACAATGGTTCTTGTATGTATAGAAGGAAGAAAAGAGAGAAGCCAGTGATTGTGGTGCAGAGATGTACGCGTTCGTGACAAAAGGGAGCACCTGGTCCCAATTAGTGTGGTCGTCAGATGCGTACATTGCAAGCATATCTCTAAGGCTATGGTTAAAGCATTACGTCATGCCATTGGTTTGAGGATGGTAAGCAGAGGTGGAATGCACGTAAGTTGTTGGTCACCATGTCGACACTGGACATCATGATTCGCTTCGTCAGCGCCCCTACAGCATCTCGCAGGCTAATTGTGACGTCGTCACTCAACACTTCGATGAGATATTGCAACGTAGCGTCATTCAACACACACACAGTCCTTGGGCTTCACCAGTGGTTTTTGTGCGAAAAAAGGATGGCTCCTTTAGATTTTGTGTGGATTATTGGCGACTAAACAAGATCACAAGCAAGGATGTTTATCCCCTGCCATGCATTGATGACGCCTTGGAGGTGCAGAGTTTTTCTCTTCGCTGAATCTGCGCTCTGGATATTGGTAAGTGCCAATGGCCGAACCATACCATCCAAAAACGCCGTTTGTGTCACCTGACGGCTTATATGAATTTACTGTAGTGTCCTTCGATCTTTGCCGAAGGGCATTCGCCTGCGACTTCTGAAAGGATGATGGACAGTAACCTTAGGGAACTCAAACGGCACATCTGCCTTTGCTATTTGGATGACATAGTTGTCTTTTCTGCAAATTTCAATACTCCTCTTTCCCCTTTGAAACAAGTTCTTCAGTGCCCTACGGCAGCCGGGTTACAACTGAACTTCAAGAAATGCCATTTCGGCGCACGCAAACTCACAATGCTTGGCCTTGTTATTCAAAAAGATGGAAAAGGTCATGCGGAGCTAGAAGAGCTCAAATGAACAGTTCAGTAAGTACCACATCAAGCATGTTGCCACCAAACACCATGGACTCAGAGGAGGACTGTTGGACTATGATTCAAGGACCCCATACATGTAGATGCAGAATGGTCAGCTTAACAAGGAGAACATCCTCATCTGCAAAGCCTATAATATTGCCATGGGAATCTCACCTACCACATCCACGACAAAGCTCCTCTAGATGAGGGTCCATAATACCTGGGAAAAGTTAACTGAAGTGCTAAAGCACTTCTATGAAACCTTGGCTATGCAGTCGAAAAAAAAGCCCACCAGCCCCGCTCTATTCCATGAAATCCAGGACAAAATATAAAATATTTGTTTATCAAATAACAAGCAACATGCACACGGAACATGACAAAGGAAGAAGACATGCACGAGCACAGTTGTTACAGCACAGGCTAGTGAGCTATACATAAGAACAATGAGAGCATACAATACACAGATGCCAATAAATACCGATGGGCAAACAAATATATAGTTTGCGTGGGGGATGAGGAAGGTAGAGAGCGCACTGCCACTTTGACATATGCCAACGATGCAATCACCATGTAGGAACTGGGCATTGCGTCAGCGATCAATTCAAGTTTGTCAGTAATGATCGTGACGGATTGACAAGAAGCACATCAAAGGTTTTAAAAGGAATCAATTGGCAAATCAACCTTTCAAATCCTTCTGAAGTGCTACTTCGAAGATGCAAGTATCCTCTGGACACCGGGCAAGAATCCCTCGCGGGGAACTAAGCGGCACATGCTGCAGCCTGAGAGCATATACACCAGACTTCTCTACAGTGATACTCTGACTTCGGAAACGCAGAGGAGGTCATACCAAGATAATACTTCGACATGATTGCACACTACCGAAAGTAATGGCGTGACTATCCACCTGCGCACAAAAGGCTAAGTAGAAAGCAAGCGGTGACCAGAAGAGAGCTACATGCACGCACCTTTCTCCATGATACATTACTACACAATGCACCCCGGTAGCTACCACAGGAACTGTCAATACTGCCCGAACTCTACAAACACCTTCTACAACACGGTATGAGGCTGCTGTTAAAACAACCCAAGTATCCCCTCCATGGATTAACAGAGTGGAGCAACTCTAGAAGACCAGTGGGAGGTACTGCTGACCTCTCTAAACCCTGAGGACCAGCTCCGGGTTGTGGAAAGAACTCGAGCGTCGGTGGCTAGCCATGGCTGGCCACAGACATCACCCACCTCTGGGCAAAGAGAACGCGTGCCTGGTAGCAACATAAAGTTGCCCTCTCTCTCTTTTATGAGTTAACGTAGTATGTGCTGAAATATTTTCAGCATGTGTAAACAAACGTTTATTGTGAAAAATGCTTCCAAAGTTGACAAAAAATGACTTTTTCAAGGATTCACTTGTCAGTTAAGGGGGCAGACTGCTCTTTGGGACCAAAAAGTGACAAAAAAATTCATTTTTTAAAATTGACATATTTGGTTTCTGCAAGAATTTTTCTATCTCTGCAAATTTTCACGCACCGGGAAGTAGTAATTTTTTTGTAATGTCATTTTAACTGTCCAGATTCTTGGTGCTGTTAACATGCAGAACCTGCAAAAAAAATGGGGAACCGACTTTGAGGCTTCTTTATAATTTGCCAGACCTTTGTCTAAAGCTTTACTACCAATTTATGAGCGCCTTCATGAGGATTGCAAAACATGCGCATCATGATTGTTGATTTTTGAAGAAACTGTGTGTTTTCAGTTTTTTCCATTTTTTCTCAAAAAGTAAATTTGTTACTATTCAATTTTCAGGCCTCAATATCTCTGCAACTAGGGCAGGTACAACAATAATTCTCTTTGCAGTGGAAACCTGTATGTGTGTAGAATGCAAGTATGGGAGCAGAATTTAGAGCACATGCCTTTTTAATTAATTACTCATCAAAATTGTAACACAATTCCAACTGCTTTTGAAAATGTATAGTTCATTTTGCTGCGAAATAACCAATAAAGGCCTAAAAACAATACGTCTTCCATACTTTCACTCTATAGTCATTAGTCTATGTTGGCATATCCTAAATATCACTTTTAATTAAGCTCTTTTTTTTCTATGGTGGCCTTAAACAATAGGGGGTGAATTTAAGTTATCTCAGGAACAAAGCGAGTTACAGGAAAACTAATTAAATATTTGAAATCAACAGAAAAAACTGCATAACCCTGTGCAGCTTTATCAAGATCACTGAAGAAATAAACAAAAAATGTCTAAGACCAGTCTGCCCCCTTAAGCACCAAGGCCCCCCGTGATGAAAAAATATAAGAAGGTTCATTATATGGGTCAAGATCTTTTCTTGTGATGTGGAAGCTTTAGCAGCGAAAAAGTAATGTCCTTATTCGCTGGCAACAAAAGTGGTCACCACAGTAATTTCATCCAAAATATTGCGATTGATTATTGTTTACTTTTGAAGTGTTAGACCTTCTTTTCACTAGTTTTAGGCATTTTTTAGCCTTGTTTCAGGCTTGTATTGACTGCTGCATGACCATGTGACAGATCGGTATTCTGAAGTACGGAGTATTGTAATAATTTTAGATTAAAACTATTAACAGTTGGCACGAAATTTTATAAAAAGTCGTTAATCTGAAAAGTTCTTTAATGTGGGGTTCATTCTACCGAGATTCCACTGTAATAAAGAACAAAGACGAAGCAAGAAACGAGCAACAACACACAAAGTGCTGCGCTGCTTTATTACATGCTTCATCTTTTTTTTTTAGCCAAGCTCTTTTCAAATTGAAAATGGTCAACCAACAAGTTCATGTTATTAGTCCTTAGATAGTCCGTGTGCCTACACTAAGTGGAGCGTTCTGAGGGAACGACCGAGGTTTTGAGCGGTTCCCTGAATATGCCATGCCCCGCCGCAATGGTCTAGTGGCTAAGGTACTCTGCTGCTGACCCACAGGTCACGGGATCAAATCCCGGCTGCGGCGGCTGCATTTCCAATGGAGGCAAAAATGTTGTAGGCCCGTGTGCTCAGATTTGGGCGCACGTTAAAGTTAAAGAACCCCAGGTGGTCGAAATTTTCGGAGCCCTCCACTACGGCCTCTCTCATAATCATATGGTGGTTTTGGGACGTTAAACCCTACAAATCAATCAATCAATCATGAATATGCCACGACTCAATAGTAAGTAATCATCTTCCTCTTCAATTAGTCTCCCTTTCCCGGATGGTTGTTTCGTTGAAGTTTACTTTGTGCCCAAACATCTTGGAATATTCGGTGACAGCGCTGCACTCTTTGTGCAGGTTCCAGACGGCATTTACATGTTGCCATAGTTGTTCAAATAGGTTTTCAGTCTCGTCAATGTACGATAAGGACACTTAGCACCCGAAATTTTGTACAAAACTCCAGGTGTTCCATCAATTGTTGGCCAATGAACAATTCAATTGTCTTTGGACGTATAGGACTGGCATTCATTTTGGAGAGCTGTCAGTTAATGCTGATTGGGAGCTGCATAACTTTTTTTGCTCTGTGGTGGGTCACAGATTAAATGAAGTTTCTTGGTTATCAGTTTTTTCTGAAGTCTGCAATTAAGCGAGCCTCTTCTTTCCTGCACGCACAGTACACAAGCCTCTAGCATTTTGCCTCCATCAAAATGTCGTCCATCAGTTACAGTTATTGCATCCCATATGGAACAAAGTGACGCACGCATATGTTCTAGCAGAAGACGACGAGGACAAAAAGAACACATGCCAACTCATGATGCTGATGATTTTATGGTGTGTCAGCATGGCATAGCAATAAGCTTAACAACTCTGCTGTAAAACACTGCAATCAGCACAAACGAAACAGCACTTACGCTCTCGCTATACACGCTAAGCATAACATACGGAGCACGTGAATCGCACTACTGTTCGTAAAACATGCACAGTTTATCCATTCACGCTCAAACTGCTCATAGTTCTTGTTAAGTGGTTACTATAATACAAAAAGAAAAGACGTTCACATATAAAGACTTGTTTTATTTGTTAGACACAATGTCAATGAGAACTAACAGACAATAATACCGAGAAACGTATAGGGGAGGTTATATAAGGTAATTGTAAAGTAAATATGAATAAAAGAAAAGTAGGTGAAACAATAACTTTCTGTGGGCAAAGACTGAACTTACGACCTTTGAACAATGCGTCAGACGCTCTACCAATTGAGCTACCATAGCAGCTATTCCAAAGTCCTTTCATAGGCATATACAGTCGACTCCTCTTAAACGGAACTCGAAGGGGATCCATAAAACTGTTCCATTTATCAGAAGTTTTATTTAAGCAAAGTACACTTATTTAGTGAACCAAGACATTTATTCAAATTGCACAAACCTCCCCTTACTCATGAGGATGAGTAGGAGAAAAAAAGGAGTGAAGGGTGGTTTGTTTGGCAAGCTTGAGTTTTTTTTTTTTTTTTCAAGGTGCGCACCCATGCCTGACAAACTAGCTAGAAATTCTGGACAAGCCTCATGCTCAAAATAGCGCTGCAAAAGTTCAGCAGCCTCTTTAGCTGATCCGTCTGGTGGAACCACTGCACTGTCAGTATTGTCATCACATTCATCGCTGGAAGGTTGATCCTCATCTTGCACTTCGGCAATCATTTCCTCGACAGTCTCTTCACAACAAATACGAACATTTTTATCAATTGATTCGTAGTCCTGCAGCGTGAAAGGGGCAGAGCGCACGACCTGACTGAATACTGTCTCAATGTCTGCATCAGCAGGGCTTTCTTCCTCATCAAGTACTGCTTTTTTGCGCTTGAAAGCCGGCATGGTGAAAGCATCTGTGTATTGTTGTTGCCTTCACTTGCCCCAAGCACAAGCCAAAATGTGGATGGCTGCCAATAAATCTATGCTGCAGAATTTCCCGCTGCCTGCTCTAAGCAGCATTTGATAGAGCGATTGTCTGCGGTAATGAACTTTGATGTTCTGAATAACCCCTTGATCCATTGGCTGGATCACTGCCGTTGCATTGGCTGGCAAGAACTCCAGAGTGATGGCTTGGAGTCCTTCAACCTGACCATCGGCTGGGCAATTATCCACGATGAAGACAACCTTCCTAGCTTGCCTCGCAAATCTTGCGTCTTCCTCACGGAGCAGGTTTTCGAAAATTGCCATGGTTATCAACGCTCTTCCGTTCCCATTGTACGCAACGGGAAGGTGTCGAACGTCTTTGAAACAACGTGGGTGCCTTGATTTTTCCTATTACCAACAGCTTCAATTTCTCATCTTTTGCCATGTTTGCACCCACCAGCACAGTGATGCGGTCTTTACTGTGTTTTCCTCCACTTCAGGCTTCGCCTTTGAAGATGAGAGTGCTTGATGGAAGCACCTAATAAAGAAGACCCATCTTGTCAACGGTGGCTCAAAGCTCAAAGCTCATCAAAATTTTCTTCAGCCGCCTCTGTTGCCAGTCAGCGCAAATGTCCCTGTTGACTGCACCATAATAACCTGAGAATTCTTTGAAGACTAGGCCATGGCGTGTTATGAAGCGGCTGAACCATTCGTCGCTTAGGACAAAGTTCTTAACACCCATTTGAATGGCGATCTCTCGAGCTTTCTGCTCGAGAATTGGTTTTTATGGGCAAATTAGAACTCCGTGCACGCTTGAACCACAAAGAAAGAACTTTTTCTAGTTGTTCATAGGGTGTCGTCCGCATCCGCATCCTTTCAGACGTAAAGGTCCCGTTCTTAACAGTGCCTTCAATCATTTCTCAGTCTTTCCAGATCCACGAAAGCGCCAATTTATGGATGAAGTTTTTCGCCACCTCCACCTTGGGCAGGTCGCTTCGATCGAGCTCCTAAAGAATTTGCAGCTTTTTTTTTTTCAAGCGAGAGTGCATGGTACGGCCCCTTCCTCTTCATCGGGCTGAAATAACACCGTGATCCACCACCCTTAGTAAATAGGCCTAACGCACCTCCGACTCAGCTCCCACAGCCACAAGGGAGAATGGCTACTGGATTGGCTTGTCTCGATCTCGAGGCATTGCCATTGTTGTGAGACTACCTTTGGCATGAGTGAGTATATGCTGTGTTTAGAGTTTGTGTCGTTTAACCGTAGGAAACCAATATGCACTGTTTCAATTAACCGATGAATTTTACTGTGCAACGCAAAGAAATCCAGCCATATGAGCCCGTTTAGTTTCGTTAATGAGGCATTTTTGTTTAAGCAAGATTCATTTATAGGGAGTCCACTGTGCCGTATTTAATCGCATAATGAACCCACCTTTTTCTTTTCAGAAAAGCTGACACCAATTTAGGGGGAGAAAAAAGTCACAGGAGTTATAATAGCGAAATTTTCGAGTGACGTCCTTACTTGTTTTGACCCCTGAAATGCACGACAAATATTTTCTTGTAGCCTGAAGCACTTTTTGTTTCGTCTCGTAACGAAAGTACATGGATCGACGCCGAAGTGTCGTTTAGCCACTTGGTTTCAATGCTCCAGCCCATGCTGTTAGAAACCAGCCCAGTAGCTAGCATGCCAGCTGACCGCGCCCTGCGCAGCAGGTGTTCCAAACTAAGTTCACAATGACAGACCCAACAACAAGAACACAGCGTCGGATAGCGGCGCACAAACATTGTGGTAAACGATGCGGGCGCACAACGCGCCAACGCAGTGGATGCGGTTGCGCTTTGCATAGGTACGAGATGGCGAGTGCGTGGCGTGTTCCATGACGCAGCGAGAGCGCCATTTTGGACTCCACGTGTTTTGTTTTTGTGTCGCTGTGCTTGCATAGCGCTTTCAGCAAAGAGCCTGCATTTAACAGATGGCGCTTTGCCGTACAAGGTGCAACTTCAAAGTTTGATTGTCGTCGTCCGTGCTCCCGCTGCTCGCAAGTCGTAAGCATGGTTGCGAAACTATCTTTGGCTTTCATTGCGTTGTTATTTTGTGACATAATGACTTGATTTAACATTCTTTCGATTGTTAACAGCACTGCCTATCATACCAAAATAAAATGAACAGATACTACATTAAAAAGGTTTTTTTTTTTTCTTTTTTCAAAGATCGAAGTGGGGGGGGGGGGTTCATTATGCGAGTAGGTTCATTACGCAAGTAAATACAGTATTCGCATTAAACGTGGCAGTATCAGTCAGCACTGCCAGTAGCCATGATAATGATTGAGCAGCATTCTTCTTGTGCCTGTTGGAGTCACATAGCATGTGACCTTATTACAAATAGTGCAAGAAAGACAAAATTTATTCGCTCAACATATCTGTCTCAGTTTAAGTGAAACCCTAAAAACACTCAAAAACTGAATTGCAGATAAGAAAAAATAAAAGTTGTCCCATTAATTGTTCCGTGCTTGCGCCTTGCAGAAATGTACAAAGCAGCATAAGAGATGTTTCAGCATGCCCAAAAAAAGAACTTGGATGTGGTAGTGCGAGCTCTCTTAAAAGGTGCTATAGCATCGAAAATGAACAATAAAAAAATTACACCATCTCCGGCTAAAGGGAACCTAGGGTAGATACGAAGCAGCATGCGCTAATGCTGACACTGGTGGTGGCGTTATGCAGGAGAGAAACCTAGAGAGGTACAAGGCATGCAGTGATAGACAGGTGTTTGCTACTGGAACATGCCAATCGCTGCTAATGGGCAATGAGAGAAGACTCCGATGGGACACAGAGACCCAGAGTTCGCTTTTAGTTAATGCACACGCTGTGAATTTTTATTGTTTAACAACGCACAGGAGAGATCTCTCACTGCCACTACCTTGGAGGCCATGATCCAGTTATGGGGGGGGGGGGGGGCGGGGGCAGTAAACGGTTGTGCAGTGCAAGCAGAAGTTTTTTTTTTTTTTTCAATCAAGAAACTTGTTAGCAGACACTTCCTGCATCAGTGTTGCAAAGAGAGAGGGGGAGCGTAAAAGAAAGAGAGAGGGGATGCCCATTAGCAGGAAGGGTGGTCACGCCACACACTGAATTGAGCTTGACCATAAGAAGCTTCACATCTGAAATTGGAACGTATTCGAATCGCTGTCCAGCAAAGGATTCAACAACTACAATATGGGACTCGTGCACCAGGATACATGGCAAATCAGTCTTGCTGAAGCCCACAAGATTGGAGACAATTATTTTGCATAGATGTACAAGACGTGATAGGTGAACAATTGAAAATTCTTGCGACTACCTTTGCAGGCAACCGAGTAGCTGACAGAATAATTTAAAACAAACTGCAAAGCCTGCATGGAATGCACAGCACAGTCACAGAGAAAGCTGGAAGAGCAGCCTTTCCAGTGCCTTTTTTCTTAGGCCGACACCGATAAGCACACTTGCATGGTACCCACTACGCCTTAAATCATAAACTTTTGTGTAGTGGAGCACCCCCCACTATATAATGCATTATTAATCCTTCTTAGGAGAAGCATGGTACACACCTATAAATCACTATGCGCTCTTTGTTGATGCTGCGGCAGACGACAATGAATTATGCCTAAGGCTTTTGTAATGTGTTGGAGCATTCAATGACCCACTCCTTATGCAATTCGCATTGTGAGACGACTGGTTGTTACTTGACTGTTATAAAATACTTTCTTCACATGTTAATAGGATTCCTTACCCAACATCAAGCCTGCATAGGGTCCATACGCAATGGAGTTCCAAGTACCCGCATAGCTCAGTGGTAGAGTACTGGGCTGCCATGCAGAGGACCCAGGTTAGATTTCTCTGTCCTCAGTAATTTTCATTTAGTTCTTTTCTTTTCGAGCGATAGTGGTTACGAACACTACTGGCAGTGGAGAACAACTATGACGCCAGATTGGACCTTGTTATCTTCCAACAGCTTTCACTGTAAAATCCACTGACCTGCTCGCCACGGTACACCACATACTCGGGGTAGGAGAGGCCACCCACACTGGGCCGCCCAATGACCGAATGGTGGCCAGGTGGAGCATGAGCCATCTTCATGGCACTGAACTGCAGGAATGACTTTCCCAGTGTCACACGACACAACAGCATCTGCCTGCAGAACAGAGAGCTCAGCTCAACACGAGTTGCCCATTTGTAACAGTTTTGGGCTGTTTTAACACAATAAGCAAGTTATTGCACTTTATCTGAGAGCAGAGCAGAAGAGGAGGATGAAAATGGGGCATGGCAAACAGCTTCGCTGTTAAAACATGGCTATTTATATAAAATATTAAAAACTTCATGCTTACATTCTACTTGGGAAAAGTACATGCATTGTGAAAAAAAAAAGGTAGAGGAACAATGCTTTTCTTTTTACATGAAATCCAAGCTCAAGAAGTTAACTTTACTTTGTATTACTTAGCCTTGGTAGGACTTCACGTTAACTCACTCTTGCTTAGTTCTTCCCTCACAATCCGCAGTTGGGACGTTAACTCTTTCGGGACCGCCCGAAAAAGGGATGAAAAAGAGAGGTGTGGGTAAAAATTTTTTATTATATAAAACAAAAGTACTACACTACTTTATCATACACCAAAATGCAGGTTATTGAATGGTTTTTAACATACAAAACAAATGTTTTACCTAAACATTGCACACAACAAATGAAAAAATCTGAAAGAACTTAGAGAAAAAAAAACACAAAAAAGTTTTAAAAAGTGTAAACACAGAAATTTTCAACAAAAATAAAATTATTTAGGAATATACAAAATGTGGCACAATGCTTTCTTTCTTGATCGTAAAAGTTTGGTGTGGCTAGGAGTAACGGTTTTTTGTGTGAGCCCTTTGGCACTAGGTACCAGCACTTGCACACGTGCCTAGGTTGGCGTTGCACGACGCGTGTGCCACTCGCCGAAGCAGTTCCGCACTGAGGTGAAACACAGGTGAACTTGGCACGTGTCACAAAAAACGTTTGTTTTGAGCTCGACTTTGGTGCGTTCGTAGCACAACTTGCAGTTCTTACGTTTTTAGACTTTTTGTGGTTTGTGGTCCGCATGTTTTGGAGTGGGTGGTGGAGGAGATCGAGTTTGTTTGCCATCAAAGCCAAAAATCTGCTCAAGAAGCTCTTCTCTGAAGGCCAGATGATCATACCCGGCTTTCGACTGAGCTCAGGGATCTCCGGGTGTGATGCACGATGTGCTTGAAAAAGCACAAAACTGTTCACGCAAGCAATGTCGATGCAATGAAGAAATAACGTCTTCCACCACCGCACACTTCGCATCAAGACGTTGTAGTAACCAATCATTTGATCCGACTTATCTACTCCCAGCATTCCAGAGTTGTATACGTCAATCAGCAATGGCTTGGGCACTGATGCTTCAGTCCAGGTGTTACCACTCCGCACTCGTCTTTTAGCAACAACTTTCTTGTTGGCAGTGTGGATGGTGCTGATCATATTTACAACGCGCCGATCTTTCCACTGAAGGTAAAGGATGTTGCCATCTCGCATCCATCGAATGTCCCCACGTTTGACTTTTTTTTCCCAACGTGGCTCCTTCAGTTCTTTGGGAAATCCTCGGCGATCTTTGCGCGTTGTTCCACAAGCCAATGTTTTATGGTCAAGGAGGTAATCAAAGAGGTGCGTCGAAGTGTAAAAATTGTCCATAAAAATTTTGTATCCCTGATCAAAGTATGAGGAACACAGATCGCACACTACATCAAAAGCCAAGCCATGAGGCCCCGGCTGCACACGGCGGCCAGTGTAGACACTAAACTGCACAGTGTATCCTGTGTCAGGGTCAGCTAGCACCCACAGCTTGTATCCCCATTTAGTCACCTTATCTTTTAGGTATTGACGAATTCCAGACCTCCCTTTTGATTTTACCATGCGCTCGTCCACGGAGAGATCTCGATTGGGCTGGAAGAGCTGTGCTGACACTTGGTTGATGTGCTCAAGAAGCCACCACATGTATCGCAGCTTTCCTTTTGACTGTTGGTTCGGATCATCCAAGTCCGCAATATGGAGGAGCGCTAGCAAAGCGATAAATCGCTTTCGGGGCATGATGCGTCGTGCAAGGAGACCACTATAAAGACTTCCTACGTTCCAGTAAAGTTTAAGTCTTGGAACCTTCACAATCCCCATGTAAATCACCAGCCCAATGAACTTCAGCAGTTCACTGGGGGTGACTTCCTCCCACGAACCATCTGGCCGAGAGTGCGTCGGTTTTTCAAGAATGCGGGTCCACGCATACTTGTTTGTGTTTTCGCAAATCATTGCAACAACTTCCGCAGAAAAAAACAGAAGAAAGAAATCCAGGGCAGTCAAAAACTTCTTCGTCCCTCTTCTCAGGGCCATGGCGACGTCATCGCCCAGGTAGACACCGGGCTGTCTTCTTGGCAAAAACTCAATCCGCTTCTGCACTGGTGGCAGGAGATCACCACCATAAGTTGTTGACCCCCTAGCGAACAGATATACACCATAGGTGGTTGACACCCTAGCGAACAGATATAAATCAGCGAGAACATATACTGAGTTCACATAGCTACTCGAGAGCCAACTGAAAGCGAAACCAACACTCACCTTCCAGCCCCGCTTGAAGTTCCCCGCTGATCATCCCCTGAAACCTCACTTGAGGTAAAATCTGAGCTCGTAACTTCACATTCCGAGTCATCACTGCCGCTTTCATCGCTAAAATCTACTGTGGAAGCCGAAGATCCCCGAGGCGGAAACGTTTTTCCTATCGCGCTCGCGCGCGAGCACGACGCCATGTTTATTACTGTCGACGACGCCGCGCTGTCAAAAAAAAAATATCTGACGCGTGGCCGCCTGGCGATAAAAAAGCAAACTTCACGAAATAAAAATTATAGTTCTCAAACTATCTCACAGATGGCGGCAGGTGTTCCATTGAGCAAAAATTTTTATTCTGGAGGCGCGCGAAACCATCGATCACATGTGATCGACGGCCTATGGGCGCGGTCCTGAAAGAGTTAAACCTCACATATCAATCGTAATCCGCAGTGAATATGTTCCATATCACCACGGTAGAGTGCACATATTGGCACCTGAGCGAACTCTAGCACTGCCTAAGAGTGTCATGCAGAAATAACTAAAGCAGTAAGCTGATTTTAGATCTCGCCTGCATCAAACCAAGACTCTGAAGAGTGACCATGTTCAGTTCAACCATTAATCCAAGCAATTATGGTTGATTTGCCTGTTTTTACAGAGGTACTACCCACCAAAGGGTAGTTTTTTTGTTTCACTACATCTTGATTTTTCAGTAGAGTTGACCATTGAGTTGCTGATGGCCTATACAACCTCAAAAGTAGCTTTGATCATTCATGTAAATGCTTATTCATGACTAGTCAAATGTAAGCACATATGTACAATAATATATTTGAATTTGCTGATGTCCACCACCTTCCGATTTATTCATTGATTGATTAATTTGTGGGGTTTAACGTCCCAAAATCACCATATGATTATGAGAGACGCCGTAGTGGAAGGCTTCAGAAATTTCGACCACCTGGGGTTCTTTAACGTGCACCCAAATCTGAGTACACGGGCCTACAACATTTCACCTCCATCGGAAATGCAGCCGCCACAGCCGGGATTTGATCCCGCGACCTGAGGGTCAGCAGCAGAGTACCTTTGCTACTAGACCACCGTGGCGGGGCATACCGATTCATTCAGAAAATATGTTGCTGACATTTATGTATCTTATGTTTCGGAAAAACACACTAGCTATATAGGTGATCAGTCAACCTACTATACACGCATGTTTTTCATTTTGATTTATTATTGTGATAGCAATTATATGGACACTCTCAGCTGGATTTCTCCACCGGCACCGGCGTCTATGTCATGCACCGTATATGTATACGTATCTGTATATATAAAAACGCAACAAAGGAAAAAATCCCAGAAAAAAAAAAGACTCCGGCGCACGGAATCGAACGTGTGACCTCCACGTCGTGAATGCGAGGCGTTAACCACTAAACCACCGAGAGGTACCTCCGTCAGCGTTCAAACGGCAAGCTATTCATATCTATCACCGCTGTTGGGGAGGCATCTTGGGGGGGGGGGGGGGGGAGATTATCGTGTTTTTCAGCATGATGAGGAAGATGGCGCAGCGAGCACGCGGCGGCTCTCATCTCTCACGCGTACTTTGGCCAGCGTAGAGAATAAGGAGGTGTACTCTCGATCGCGCGCCCTTATTTTGCAGTGGGGAGAATCCTATGTCTTGGCTAGCCTTTGGGTTTCGTTGGAACAATTCTGTTGTATTTACTGGGTGCACAAAGGTCACTGCAATCGTTGCACACCATCCGTTAGCAAAAAGGACATGCTTTTCAAACACAGCAAAGTAACAACTGAGACGATTATTCGCGTTCATCTGTACCTGGTAGTACTTTTCGTGCGTCATTTGTGCGTGAGAAATGCAGGACACGTTTCGATCTACTTACCATTCAGCGCGTGACCTTCCTATCGCGCTCAATGCTTCGCCTGTGCGGCAAAGCTGTGACTTTTTTTCATGCAATAAACACTAGTGACCTGCATAGAGCAAGCTCTTTAACACTTTCCTGTTTAACGAGCACTAGATATTTTTTATTAGAGCAACCTCACTATCCTTTACCAATTTGATGAACACCAGTGATATATCTTTAGATCTAACATTTCCCTTCTTTACGAGCACTACTGACATGAACTTACAGCAAGCACTTTAAAGGGACACTAAATGCAAATGACAATTCATGTTAGAGTGAAAGCTCAATGTATGACAACATCTAAAACAGCAATACTATCTATGGCAGTGCCTTACTTACCAAGAAATTATGCTAAATATATCATAGGGTGTGCGCCACGAGAGGGACATTTGCGAAATGATCCTGATGACGTAAAAGGGTCCAACTACAATTAATAACTAGTAATCAAACTAGCTGCCATAAAATAAGAGCTTTCCATGCATCAAAAGACGTAATAAAATGCTGCTTGTCTGTTTATGTTTGATTTATAGAAAAAAAAAAAACAACTGCCGGGCATTACTATGTGGAATGGCGTGGGTGATACAAAAGTTAACTTTCTAGTTGATTAGGCAGGATAAGTGGTGCCATCTAGCGGGGCCCTGTTGAACCAAGCAAGCAGAACCATGACCTCAGAGATGGTAGAAAATTATACAATGGCCGCTGTCGCTACTGTGGCTCCCGCTAATTTCACTCTGCTACTATGGTGTCGGCGGCCACGTGGTAAAGGTGGGCTATGTTGGGCACGTAAAATGCCATGTTCGAGAGTACGCTTTCATGCAGGTGACTTGAAGCGGGCTAACGCGATGTGGAAAATTAAAACGAGATTTCATTTCAAAATAAGCAGTTGGCACAAAGGTAGGTTTGTAGACTGCTACTTTCCGATGCTACAATCAACGTCAACTTAATATTTGCCTTTAGTGTCCCCTGAAGACATTGCTATCAGTGTCCATTCGCTTTCACAGACTGCTATGAATTAAGGTCCCTGCCCAACTCTAAAGAAGACTTGCCTGTGGCAGATGTAGCAGGAACGATCTTTGTGTAATGGGCAGCCCGTACCTCCACAGGTGCCATAGACATACTGGTTGCTTTTGGATGAGTTTTCAGCAAAGTAAATGCCTACAACAAAAACAAAGCTTATAAAACAGCAATACAACACAAGAAAAAAAAACAATCTATGCAAACAAAGCAAGGAATGGGTTTCATCCTAGAAAGATTAATAGAGATCAATATTTTATGCAACTGCCTATTTTGTTCCTTGTTTTACTATCCAGCCTTTTCACTAAGTGAGCACAAATGAGTGTTGGCAACTTGTTAAGCACAGTAGGGATGGTAACATGTATGCACTCTTTTTACAGTACAGCTATATATGGTAGAGTTCTGGCTGATTGCGTCCATGAATAAAACGATGAGTAAACCAGCAATTTTTGGTCTACTCATCACTGTTTCTTGTGTGTAAAAGCGCGGTTGCACGGAGCAGGCACGCAACTGACCACATGTTTGTGGCATACCTTCTTTCTCACAATCAATCACGGGCATGTCTGCAGGATCCATTCTTGCTCAGACATTGTCATGTTCATTGTGTGGCCTTGGTATGCTTGAAGAACAACGTGCTCGCGAGAACTTATGCGAAGAGCAGCGAGAAAGAACACACTTGAGATGCCAAAACATTGAGAACAAGCGATGAGAAGACCCTGACATTGCTGCTGGCCATTTCACTGGTGCCAACACAAAGTGCCGCTGACTAATACTTGTGTCGCAAGAGGAAGGCCATTGGAACCGATGGTCTATTGACTTAACTTTCAAGCACAAGCTGCCACACGAGTGTGATGATAATGCTCGAGCGATCCTGACAGTGAACAGAGGTGTGTTTGGGCTGTCGCTTAATGAAAGCATGCAGTATGGTTAGAGCAGTGGTACGTTTGCCGTACTGTACACACGCAGTTAGCATGATAACGTCAAAGCAGTGAGGCTCCTCGGTGCTCACGATTTTCCACCTTCAACTCTGCAACAGCGAGCTTCTTTGGTTTCTGCAAAGGCGTTCGCACCAAGCACGGTTCCGCACTAGCGGCAGCAATCGGCAGCCCAGCACGCACAGGTAGACCAAGTTCTAAGGGTCATTTACAGACTGATTTAAGCTTTCTGCATAAACTGTGCAATTTATTAAAATCCTTTAAAGCTTTGAATCGTTGCAGATAACTGCCGCTCGGCCAAATGCATTTTCAACTGCTCATTCACAGTAGGATATCCACTGGAAGTGCAACGTCACCCAGGCTGCTGACATAATTGGGTGACGAATGTGTGCAAGATCAGCTGGTTGGGTGGCGGCACCTGTTGGAGTAGATATCCACCATTCTGTGATGTTCGTCTGTGTTGCTATACGTTGTACGTGCTGCCAGGGCACACTGGGCTATGGTCTCAAGAGATTTAGTGAAACCTGCCTGCGTGCAATCTGGTCATGACTAGACTAAGCTAAAATCGTTCAGCGCACTAATGAGAGCTCTGCAACCGCCAGCGATACCAGCTCATCTCAAAATTCAGGAGGCAAAGCAGGAGTGAGAAGAAGGGCATAAATATAATTGTCCGTATCGGCCTTGGTACACAGCGTGTCACTACATTTGTGGTCTGAATGGGTTGATGATTGCTAAGGTTAAGGCTTGGGTGAATATAGGTGCACATAGATAGTAAAAAACACAGTGCAAAAATGACAAGGAAAAGACAGAAGAGACATGAAAGACCTCTCCTGCCTTGTTTCTTCCTTGTTTCTGCACTGTGTTAATGCTGACATAACTTAAAAAATACTGTTTTAGGGTGCCTTTAACAGCACGCGGAAGGCTTATAGTGGCACTACCTCACACGCGTGCCTGGGCAGATAGCTGAGGATTCTGTGATAAGGCTTTTTATCGGCGATGAGTCCTACTGGCACGTTTGTCAGTGGTTGCCACATCGCCTTCTTTCATCCCCCTTGGTTACCAGCTAAGGCATCACCGCAAAAGCGCGGAAGTCGTAACAATTGATCGGCTGATTAAGGGCTTTTCAAAATGACGAAAAACAGTTCACAGCACATTGTGTTGTCGGCAAGTTCAACAGCACAGTAAACTTTTATGGCACAAAAAGTGAGATGGTATGCAGCTGGTACGCTAACCGGTAAGCATAAAACGAACCATCACTGCTTAAGTGGTCAGCAAATGCATTAGTTTTTATGACAATCTGTTGAGGATTTTGTTAGCTATGTTTGAACTGTAAGTATGTCTAAAGCGGCTACATATTAACGAAGTTCGACAGTAATACATCCTCATTTTAAATATACAAACAATTAGTATGTAGTTACGATGCTGAATTTCTGACTGCATCTAATAGAGCACAATGTTTTTGGTGACCGCTCATGTAGTTCATTCTACCATAGCAGTTAGTGTGTATGCTGCACACAGCAGAAACTTTTTGTGCCATAAAGTATACTGCAGCGCTAAACATTCTGCCAACACATTTCTTGTCTTTGTGAAGTGCAGAAACCAGTGGATAAATGATCCAACTTCCATTTGATTGTGGCAATACCTTTGCAGATAGGCATAAGAAAAGAACAAAGGCAATGTGTTGGCCACCAACAAACATGCCAGTACAACTTATCACCAATGGTCTTATCCCAATAAGCTTCTACAGCTATGCGCTCGGGCACACATGTCGCGTAGTGCTACTTTAAGCCTACTGCACAATTTTAGCTATCGATCGCTGCCACCTCGTTAGACGGGACCACGTTCAAGCACGCACCGCTTTTAGAAGCAACATAGCAGCTCGCTATCGCAGCATTGAGCGTTGCGGGTCGTGCATCTACAAACCTCGCTACACTGACACTATCCCAATACCCAAGCGTACAGTACAGCAATCAGAGTGGTGTTTTAACCATACTCCACTGTTTAATTAGGCAGCAACCCAAACGTGTCTCCCGTCTGCAACCAGGAGCGCTAGAGCGTCGAGGATTGCATATTGCTTGTAGAAACTTAACACTGCAGCGTGGTTACAGTGTTGCCACTGATAGCGAATCGGAATGCATCGGCTATGACAGTGAAAATAGTGCCATTAGCAAATGCGGCAGGGAAAGTGTACAAGATGGTGACCATCGTGTACTTCTGCTCACGATGCATCATGAGCGGAAGTATGCGATGGTCGCCATCTTGTTCCAAAAGCACCTTGTGGTGTAGGAATGGCGCATATTAGACAAAAAAGACCCTTTCAGAACAGCATAGCGCAGTAATTTCCAGTTGGTACCGGTTGACGCTATTGGCAGCGGTTTCCCTCCACCGCAAGCAAAACATTTTCCAATGATTGATGCTAGGGGAGGTTTCTCAGCTTGCCACAACTAATTATCAGCAGCCAGCAGCTTAGGCCACAAGCATTTGCTGAATGCACACACAGCACCTGTCACTACCCGATGTTTCTCTTCCTTGGGAATGCAGGGATTGCAGTGGTGGCCATTGTCCAGTGATTTCAAATCGAAGGCCATTAATTTTTGTGCTTTTTCCCTTCCGTATCTGTTTTTCGGTGCGAAAGATAAACAGAAATCCCTGCATCATGACACAGACAACTATGGTGTTTCGATCAATGATATGAAAATAACTCGTCACTGCAAGAGCACTAAATGTTCCTCAAGACCAGACCACACAGACCTTTCGCTAGCAGTCCACTATTGCATCCTCTCTATAAATTTTCTGAAGTATGTTCAATATCTACACAGACGTAACTGGTCTAAAGCATTTCTCTTTTCTCTCCCTCTTTTTTCACCATGAGGCAGATTATGCGTTCACTATGTGCTGAAAAATAACCATAGAAGAGGAACTATTCCAGAATCGGCATTCACGTTTCAGTCATTCTGGAGATCATTTTCACAAATGACCCACATTAGAGACCTCTTTCAAATGGCAATATCAACTGACCCTCTGGTCAAATCCCTGCTCCAAACACTTTTATTTTCTTCCATCTTCTGACCATAAGCTTGTCTACCAAGGTGGGATGGGGGGGGGGGGGGGAGTTTTGTGTTTGCACAACCATCACGTAATTATACAGGATTCCCCAGTGTCACAGAACGAGCGCCAAAAATGGGCGCGCCGCCAAATTGTTGCGGTAACGCGCGGAAGAGACGCCGGGAGGTCAAAAGAAAAAAAAAGAAAACAAACATCCAAGGCTCCCCGGGCGCGCGCTCTCCCCTTGGAAGCGTGGCTTCGCCGACGAACCTCCTCACCCCACATCGGCGGCCGAGATAGCCCGCGAAAGTTCTAGAACGAAAGGGGCGTGGTCATACCGAGTTGAGTCATCGGCCGCGGAGGGCATTCCAACTGTCTCGCCCTCTTCACAGCCTTCGCTGCGTATCGCGCCGACGAAATGACGAGAACCGTCTGGAATGTTGCGCGCAAGTTATTTAACCGAGCAGCCGAGATGAGAGATCAGGAGGAGACGGAAGTGAGCGCCAGAGCGCGTAGGGATTCCGCCGTGTAGTCGGCGAAGGTTTTGGTCCGTAGGGACGAAGCCGGAGATGAGGATTTCCACCTGAGGGGTGAAGGCTCGAGCTACAGGCAAGAGCGTGTGTTTACCGCTATCGAGCGAAGACGCGTGGCAACAGCTGCGGGTGTGAAGCCGACGTGTTCCGGCGAAGAAGTTGAAGTTTGAAGAGTGGCCAATTGAAGACGGGAGGTTTCCTGGAAGAGAAACTTCGAGGGCTGCGGAACGACAACAACGCTGGACTTTGAGTGAGTGATTCTCGGAAGAGTATCATCTAGACTTTGGTTCCAAGAACTTTGGACTGAATAGGTTTTCTATCTCTTTAGTCTTTAAGTGTCTTGGTTGTTCAATGCATGCGACTGCATTGTAGTGCGTATTGTTGTCCGTGTCCGTTGTTTCAAGTGTGGCTGATTGTATTGTGTAGTACGTTGATTGATTGGTTTGATTGGTGACATATTGTATGCAACTATTGTGGAGTGTGCATTTTTGTGTATTGTTTTCGATCTGCCATTATTGAGAATATAATTTGTTTGTTTATCAACTCTTGGCTCTGACTTGTTCTTTGGGCCACAGCCGGCGTCCGCTGGCGCGCCAAAAAGGACCACTTCTAAATTGTCCACGCTTTCGTGGTGCGGTTCGGGGGGCCGATACTTCTGTTCTTGGAATTAGCCCGGCGATCGCCTCCCTAATTAACGGGACCGGTGTGACACCCAGCTACAGGTTAAACATATACTCACCACATGATGCGACGAAATGTGTGTAGCTGGCATCAAAAATCTCGCACTATTTTCGTGTTAATTGCCTAATGAGCTATGTTGAATGAACTTTTGAAGCAACAAAACTTTTCCATATAGCAAGCTGTAGATCAATTTGACAAATGTCCATTTAGACCGTTTCTAATGTTCTACCTATTACCGTATTTACTCGATTCTACCGCGCCCTCGATTGTAACGCGCACCCGATTTCCACCGCGGAAAAAAAAAAAACGCAAGACATCGATTGCAACGCGCACCCATTTTTCTCGCCGGCCCGCACGATCACACCACTCGAAAAAACGACTTCTTCGGGAGCGTATTCCATTTAAATATGAGGTACGGGCGAACCTAGTACCCATCTGACGTGTAACAGAGCATTGCCGTCACGGTAGTTTTACCGTGGACCGATGTCAGCACGCGAACTTGCTTCGCCCCCTTCTTCTCGACGGTTGTGGTGCCAGGCATGTCGAAGTAAAGAGGCGTCTGATGGGCATTCCCGATTTGCCCAAGCAGGTAGCCGTTGTTGCGCCGCAAGTTTAGGACGAACCTCTGAAAACTGTGAAGCTTGTCATCGTACTCTTCCGCAAAACTTTTCGCATATGCATGTTCCCCTTGGGAGGGAAAAGCCTTTCCTCTAAATAAAGTTAGCCAGCACCTGCTCGCTTTAAACTGGCTCTGCATTAGACCTTTTTCCAAGACTAATTGCATAGCCCGCACTTGGAGCAGTTCTGTTGTCACGGGCCGCTGTGCCGCTCGCTGCTCAAGCACATACTTGCCGAGCAGCTCTTTAATTTAAGGAAACCGACCCTGCTGTGGTCCACTGAAGCCTTTGCGTGAAGCTTTGCTGTCGAGAATCTCCTGCTTTTGTTTCCGCCGGTCCCGCACGCACGTTTCGGGAACTCCGAACGACCGCGATGCGGCCCGATTTCCATCCGTTTCTGCACACGCCATGACTTTTCTTTTAAAAGCGGCATCGTGGTGCACACGAGTTTTTGGAGTCGGCCCTTCCACGCCGTCGATGCTAATGCACTACTAGATGACGAACTCCTCAGCACACGTACGAAGTGCCGCACATGGGAAACACATAGGCAGAATTGGCCGACGCGCCATGCCAACGCACGTAGGGGGCGGCCATTTTGGATTTGCCGATGGCAATAGATTGACCGTAATTTTTTTGTTCGTACTCGATTCTAACGCGCATGCAACTTATAAACTCGCTTAACCGGAAAAAAGGTGCGCGTTGGATTCGAGTAATTACGGTAAGTATTATTGTTTTTCATTACTACACATGCCTGCAAAATATGTAGAAATACCACATGACATTTTCACTCGTGCGCCATTGCGTACACCGAATGCAATACTCCCTACATGGGAGGAAATGAGCGTAGCACTTTCCCAAGAGTGCTACTTTGACAAGGCAGCAACAGTGGTGGTGGTGTCCGTGCAATGACGCACATTTTAGTAGTGGCAACACATGCTTGTCACGATAATCAGCATATCGTCGTGACAAACCAAGGTGATATTCTAGACACTTCCAAATTGCATGAATTATAGTGCCTCCATTGGAGGTCATTTGCGTCACCTCCAATGCAGGCACTGTCATTTCTGGGACAGCACAGTGGCAGTTCGAGCATCCATACAAATGCTATTGCAGTGAAAAAGCACTGACCAGCCCCAAACATGCCCCCAATGTAGGCATGGCGTTCATCAAACCCTTTCTGAACAATGGCATTGATAAATGGGGAGCCATGAAAGAGCATGCGCTCATTGGACTGGTTGTGATTCTCTT
Organism: Rhipicephalus annulatus; assembly: GCA_013436015.1. NCBI lineage: Eukaryota > Metazoa > Arthropoda > Arachnida > Ixodida > Ixodidae > Rhipicephalus > Rhipicephalus annulatus. The sequence continues at coordinate 458,114 of WOVY01011474.1, forward strand.
CAGCGACTTCCTTCCTCCGATGACAGTAGCGTTCCAGAAGTTTCCGATTGCGAACTTTTTGAATCTGAGAGAGACAAAAAAGCAGACTAAGTACAACCACAAGGAATGAAGTGCTTTGTAACACAGAACAGTTGAAACTACAAGTGGAGCCAATGCCAAGAAACACACTGACCAAAAGCCCAACATACCTCTTGGTCTGTCATCAAAGAATTCCCTGTAACACAATACAGCAAGAAAGAAAAGCACTAAAAAAAGAGCAAACTCCATGAGTCAGGTCAGTGGCACCAGTTAGGGCTTTTTGGTTTATTATCATGGAATAATCTGTAGCATGGCAAATGTTTTTCTTCCAGCATCCTTATTTCCTGCTGGGGCCCCTTTACAATACCAAATTAAAAATTTTTTTTGGTTGCAACAAAAATTAGTTCAATAAAGATTTCTATTACAAAACTGATTGTTCTCAATTACATCCATTTTTCTGTAAGCTTTTTAATTGACCACTTTGGCATGTGGTAACATTTTGACATCGGAGATATTTACATAGAAGAGACTCAATTTTGCCAAATCTGGGCTCTTATTCTTGGGCCTGTGTACAGCACCAAGGTGAAAATGAAGATCTAGAAGATGGTCCTTTCTATGAGAGTGATAAGTATTCTTTACTGAACATATTTTGTCAACAGGTATTTGAAAATGATTGCCAGAAGCATTTTCTTGAAAGATAACATTGCATCTTGGTGGGCTGCCGTTACTCACCGAAGCAAATTTATAAAGAATGTCTGAGATAATTATTGGACAACTCAGCGGCACACTGATTCTTCTACTGTTAAAGAATATTGAAGTGACTACCACATGCCAGAATTTTTTTCTCATTCCTAAAATTTAGGAATACACTGAAACTAATGATTACATAATGTATCGCTTGTAACTTTTTCCTACTTTCTGGACCTTGGTTGCCTGTCAACTGTAAGACAGTTGGCAAAGGATGACCCAGGAGTAAAGCACAACAGACCTTGATAATGTTGTAACGCATAAAAATTCCGCCAGCATATCCATTGTCCCTATGTTCACGAATGGTAGCTTGAAGCTGTAACAAGAGTCAAGTTTAGAAATTACTCCAGATGTTGTAACCGTATACTATTTGCATAATTGCAATAACTTCAAATCAATAAAACTGAAAATCTCATGACTTAATGCAATAAACTTTTTTCCAATAATGAACCTGAAAATTACTGACAGGAGAATGATATGATTGCAAAGTTTCAAAAATACAGACATTGTAGACAACACAAGTCATAGATGAAAAATGAAAGGAAACGTGCAAACAAGCACATACACCCACATAGATGACTTCATTTGCGATTAAATTTGCAAATAAAAATGCTGCTTGCCAGCCCAAACAAAACAAAACTAATGCTAAATATGCAGCTGCATCGGACTGCTGTTTTAAGCTTAGTTATAGCAAAATCTTGAACGTAGGTGGACATGAAATAACATGGAAATAACATGAAATAATTGAAGTGTCTAAAGCCAACCTTACAATAATGCCGTATTTATTCGAATCTAGGCTGTAGTTCTTATTTTCAAATTTTTTTGTATCGATCTCTAGGATCAGCTTAGATTCGAAGATTTCAAGAACGCACAATTTTGCATTGAGAAAAGTTGTGCATAACTAGCGCCACCTAGACAGTATTGTAGCCATTAGTAGCCGAGCCAACACCTGGCTTAAATACACAAGTTAAACGGTCATTTTGATCTTCGTGGTGAGTGCTGAGACGAGCTTTTGGTCATTACGAGTCGCACTTCGAGTGATCTCTGTGTGGCATAGCTCAATTACGCCAAACAGGTTGTCTCATTATAGTGCCACTTATTAGAGGAAAGTTGTCCTAGCTGCGGAGTCATCGTTTAACATTCAAGCCAGGTGGGACTTTGGAGTGGAAGAAAAAAATGTGTGTTGCTGGTGGGTCTGCAGCATGGGACAACATCCCAGGAACTTTGATTGTGCGCTCTTTTAAGAAGTGCGGCATATCCAATGCGCTTGATGGCACCGAGATTGAGCCCTGTTAGAAGACAGCGCCGAGGAAAGTGGCGACGACGACTCGGAATGAGCGCGGCACCAGCGAACGCGGCATCTTTATGATGGACACCTAACTAGAAGCGGAACTAAAGGCAGTGCGAGAAAAGCGACGGCAAAGAAACACACACAACACGACTAGTGCCTCTATGTTTCTCAAGTTATTTGCATCATGAATCAACTGCTTTGTTTCATATCATGTTCAATAAATGCTTTCTCTTTGTGAACGCTATCTTCACTGTTTCGTTCGGCCTACATTTGAGGCAACTTTTTTTTTTTTCCCCACGCTTCAGACTTTTGGGGGTCTGCCTAGATTTGAGTATATGCGGTAAGTCAACTGTGCTTGCAAATGATGCATAGTGACAATAAAAATTATTTTAAAATGTGTTTACGAGATGAATCTACATGCCAGGAGTTCAATATAACTGCTGAAGTGTTATAGTAAAAAAATGTTGCAACATGATAATGTTTTTAGTCAAAAAACTAATACAGTGTATAGAAAACCGACATTAACCAGACGGCGCGATGGGGCTTTTTTGAATCGCCTCAGCCAGGGATACCGCCAGGGATACCAAGAAAATGAAACTCTCGCTGAACACATCGACACACTGAAGTGTCAGTGGCCTCTTTGGCCCGTTTTCAAAGAAGGCTTACTGGATGCTTCTACCTGTGACCCCCCAAGCCACAGCTAAAAAAGAAAAAATGTGCCCTGGCAAGTCCTGTTTTGCTGCGTCTACTTGCTAGGCTGTGTGTTCCGGCGCTACCACCGGATCTCGTAAACTGCATTGCCGGGTGCCTATAGTTAATGGAGCAAGGAAAGCAACACATAACTAAGGTCGGCGCCTCTATTTTTTCAGAGCCAGTCAAATGCGCCCGATCCAGCCGTTCACCACCCTCTCCTCCAGCCCTTTCATGCTCTCACCCTTCGCCTAGACTTCACGTGTTCTTTGCTGTCATAAGGAAGAGAACCCATCATGTGGACTGCAATATTATAAAGTAATTTCTTGTTCAGTTGTGTACAGATCAAAGGGGCGGTGTCTTGCATTCCTAATGTTCACAATATTGCCAATCACCCTGCCTTTATAAGAGATATTGTGTTTTTTGATAGCATGTAGCGTTCGTGGTGCTATGTGAGCAACCAATCAGGAAGCGTCACTACGACACTGCTACATGTGCTGACTGTAAGAGAGCTGTAAGGAGACGGTACTGCTTCGTGCCACAATAAACACGAGCATGAAGGAACAAATCTGACAGACAGACTCATAATAATGGAGAGGGAAACATTTATCGCACCTTCCTGGAAAAGTGCTCAGCCGCAAGTGTCATGCAAGCAGCCCTACTCTACTTCTGGCGTTCCATTACGACTACTCCCTCAACTACGGTGGAGCGACGGCTCCTATTGAGGAGCGCACATTTGCACTAGCATTGAAACAAATAAAGGAGGCACTGCTATGGTGTACGATTCGTTGTCGTCGATCCGTGCCACCTCCACTTGTGACATTATGGCCGGCAATCAATGGGAGCACTGTTGTGATATGATCCACTGAAAGAAGCCAGTGGAGTGATCAGTTCTTGGGCTCAGAGTTGCAAGGTTTTAAGACGAAAGACATGAAATATGAAAGAAAGAAGTGTAAATTTAGGAGCTCGTTTTATTTTTAAGGCACAACATTAATGAGTACAAACAGACAATGATGCCAAGAGAAATACAGAGGACGTTATTAGACGTAAATATAATGTAAATGTGTAGAAAGAAAAGTGGACGACAGGATAACTTGCCACCCGCAGAATCCGAACTTACAAGCTTTGAATAACGGGTTCCATGCTCTATCACTGAGCTACAATGGTGGTCATCCCCCATCAACTTTATAGGGTACAGTGAAAGCTCGTTAATTCACACCTCATTAATTCGAAATCTTGGATAATTCGAAATGGTCGCCGCAGTCCGGTTCGCAATGCATAGGAGACCATGTGTAAAACGATTCGTTAATTCGAACAGAAATTGCTGCCTCTACGAATAATTCGAAGCACGCGCCGCCAAGCGTCATCATCGTCAAACACTGGTGAAAGCTTTTACAGTCGAACGATAGATAGGTGGCACGACCAGTTTTTTTGAGCTTCAAGTGGCCTCCGAGCAAAGGGCGAGCAAAGTATGGCCTCCAAAATCCAGGGAGCAATTTTTTTTTTTTCCTAGCCCTCCCGCTATCTCAGCGCCTGGCGCCACTTGTACGCGGGACCCACGGGACGCTGAGGAGTCGGCGGAGTAGTCCTAGGAGTCCTAGGCCGCTCCCGGCAGCGTCACTTTGTTCCTCGAGCACTTTGTTCCTCGAGCACGTTGTTCGTTCACGAATAATTTTTTGCGCGGGCGACAGGAAGTACTTCGGCATTACGCTGCTCACTGCCATGCACACGTTGGTGCGCGCATGGGAACTGGTGACCGCGGCCACAATCGCAAACTGTTTCCGCCCCAGTGGATTTGCAGCTGGAAGTGCGCAGGATAGTTGTGACGTCGACGTGGATGGGGCTGAGGAGCTCATGCCAGTGGCATTACGCGACACTCTTCGGGGCGTACGTTTTGCCGATTATGTTGAAGTTGACACGGGTACATCGGTGTGTGGTGCCCTGACTGATGAAGACATTATCGCTCAAGTAGCCGGTGCGCAGCCTGATGCTGAAGAGCCAGAAGGTGAGGAAGACGAAAATGACGAAGTGCCTGTGCACTCGTCAGCTTCTGCGGTGATGGAGGCACTTAATGTGACGCGTCTCTTCTTCAGCTTTGAAGAGGGTGAAGAGGATTCCCTGCGCCGCGTCCGCGCGCTGGAACAGGGAGCCGTAGCTGTGGCATTCAGAAAAAAGAAGCAGATGGTCATCACCGACTTTTTTCGCCAATAAATATTTTTCGTGCCCCCACCACCGAAATCCACCCATTTTTGCTCACTTTCATTATTTCAAATTTTGTTTAATTCGAAATTGTTCAGCGTTCCTGTGGAATTCAAATTAACGAGCTTTTATTGTATATAAGTGCAATTAAAAGTGAGAGCATCAGTCAGCGCCGCCCGGTACCATTGCAGTGTGTGTGTGGAACACTCTTCATGCTTGTTGGCCTTCGTAGCATGTGATCTTATTGCGAGCTGCAGATGAGAATAATCTCTCGCATACTACCCGAAGGCATTCAGTCTGACAGAATGAGACCCTCACTATGAATAAGAAGTGTAACTTCAAGAACTCAATTTCGATTGCGGCTCCATTAGGACGTCAAATTCATAGGTCACTCCATTACCACAAAGCATGGTTCAGCAGCGTCCACCCTCACCGTTTGACTTCGATAACGCCAGCTCCTCGCCCACATGGCTGCTGCAGTTCGAGAACTTTTCGTTCGCTACAGGACTTTATGTCACTCCAACGGACGTACAGGTGCGCCCCATGCTGCACTCTATGGACCCGAAAGCCAGGGTTGTCCTGGCGTCGACTACGCCAGCTGAGACAGATTTGGACATCGCCGCCGTGAAAAACGCGCTCACTGACCACTTTGTTCACCAGCAGAATGACCTGTAGGAATCAGCATGCTTCCATCGCCGTAGGCGGCAACCGAGTGAAACTGTCAATGCACTTTTTACTGCACTCCAGACAATGGTCAAGTCCTGCAACTACTCGTCACCCGTCGTCGAAGAGAAACTTGTCAGAGACCATTTTATCATGGGCTTACTTGACCGCGAGCTCTCTGACAAGCTCTGTCAGAATCCGAAAATGACACTGCAAGAAGCGCTGACGTACTTTCGACAGCACGAAGACGAGAATAACAAGCGAAAAGCTGGTGACTCAGAGGCATCATCGTTTGCCTTCGACGCCACTCGCAAGAGAAAGCAAGCGCAAGCTGTTAACACAACACAACAGCTGTACCCATTCTAAAGGCAAGCGTCGCCCCCTCGCACCGACTGTCTGGCTCGCCGAGCATCCTGCAGCTTCTGCCGCAACATTGACCATTTTGAGAACGTGTGCCACAAAAAAGAAGCAAGCAAGCGGGAAGCACACACAGAAACCTCCGGCCAGCTCCATTGAGTTGCACGTAGTTACAAGAGAGCGCTTCAAAGGGCAGTTTTTCGAGATACTCGTCGAATGGCGCCCACTTTCCTTCAACGTTTACTCCAGCACCGAAGTTTCGGTTGTACCCAGAATGTTTTCAGGAGTCCCCTCAAAATTCTCGAAGCTTCGAAATGCCAAGAACGAGTTGAAAAGACCAGGTGAAAACATCCTGCCGGTCATAGCACTTACGTCGCTACTCTGTCGTGGCGCAGCAAGTCAACCAAGCAGCTTCTTTATGTCCTAGCAACCAAGATGGTCCCGTTGCTAGGGTTCCCGGCAATCCAAATTCTCGGTGTCTGCACATTCTCGGTGTCTGCAAAGTCAGGAGCACTTCACAGCCCTCGGGTGGCTTGTGTCTCGATCCTAATCTCTTCACAGGATTTCAGACGCTCCCTGAAGCCTACACTATCCGACAGCAACCCAATGCAATGCCTTTCTCTTCGAGCGTACCCCGGCGGCGTCCAACTCCCTTTCCACAACGTCATCAGGACTAAGCTAGACAAGCTGGAAGCGGAGGGCATGATTCACTGAGTGGACACACTTACTGAGTGATGAGCTGAATGAGTGACTGTGCGTGGACTCAGCTTAATAAGGTGATCCTTTGCGAGCCCCATGTGCTTTGTACAATGGAACAACGCCTCGGTTTGCTTGGAGAGCCTACACTTTTTTCTAAGTTAGATGAGACTTCAAGCTCAGAACACGCTGTCCCTTAAGTCCCAAAAATTGACCAAATTCATTACCTCGTTTGGACGCTTTTGTTTTCTCCGGCTGCCAATTGCGATTACGTCTTCACCAGAATACTTCCAGTGGCCGATGTCTCGGATCATGACAGACCAAGCTGAACAAGATCAACGACATTCTCCTTTTTGAGATGACATGCTCCGAGCATGACCGCCATCTCAGATAAGTCATGGCCTGGCTAGCAAAGGCAGGAGTCACGCTCAACCACACAAAGTGTATGTTCGCCAATTGTAGTGTCAAGTTCCTGAGCGTCGTGATCAGTGCAGAAGGCATTGCTCCTGACCCAGACAAGGTTTCAATGATCCAAGCCACGAATCCACCTCAAGATGTTGCAAAAGTTTGTTGTCTCCTAGACCTCGAGGAGGCTTCTTGTCACACGTTTTGGAGGTGGCTGCGCCAATCAGAGAATTGCTGCTCAAGAACTCTGCCTGAACGTGGGGCCTGGCGCAGCAGTCTGCCTTCTCTGAACTAAAGACGCTACTGTGCTCAGACCTTTGCGAGGCTCGCTACAACACCAAATACGAGACCACAATCTCTGCTGACGCCAGCTCCTACAGTCTCGGGGCAGTACTTCTCCAAGAACAGCTGTCCGGTGAACGTCAAGCAGTTGCTTTTGTATCATGCTCCCTCACACACAGAGAATGCCGGTACAGTCAAACCGAAGAACCTTTGGCAGCCAGCAAGGCGGTGCAAAGGTTCGAGAAATAAGTCAGTGGAATTGACCTTTTCCTCGAGATAAACCACCAACCACTAGTGGTACTCTAGGGTTCCATGGAAGTTGATCTACTGCCACCTCGGATCCAGCAGCTTCGCTTGAAGCTCATGTGCTTCCAGTACCAAGTACTCTACGTACCGGGGAAGCTGTTAGCAACTGCAGATACACTTTTGTGCACACCTCTGGATTCTACTTCATTCAACCGGGTGAATCAAATCGAGCTCTTTGCCCAATAAGTTGTTCGCTTCTTCCCAAACATCATCTCTTCACAGCTCCAGCACCTGCTACAGGCCCAAGCCAACAATGACGAGTGCAGTCTCCTATATCAGTACTGCACCAACAGCTGGCCTCAGCCTCTCCATGTGAAGAATTACTGGCAATATCAAGGGGACTTCAGCAGCTGTGAGGGACTGCTTCTAAAGGGTTCCCGCATCATCGTGCCATTCGCCCTTCAGCGCCGGATGCCCCTCCATGACTGCCATCAAGGCTTCAAGGTGGAAAGCTTTATCTCGGGAGTCTGATAGCCAGGCATCAACAACCAGATAGAAACGCTGGTCTCGAACTGCTCCAGGTGCGCCAAAGCCAGGGTGCAGCGCTTGGAGCCCATGTTGTCGTCGACCACTCCTACTCTGCCATAAGAATAAGTCGGCATTGATCTTTTTCACCTCAATGGCCAAGACTATGTCCTTCTGGTGGATTAACCACAGCCCCTGCAGTCATCAACGCTATCAAGAATGTTTTTGCACGACGTAGAATTCCGAGGCTGGTGCACAGCGACAACGGTCCTCAGTTTGTTGCAAAAGGATTCTCCGCTTTTTCAGAGTCCCATGGCTTCTGCCACATCACCAGCAGCCCCCTTTCTTGCAGTCGAACGGAGAGGTGGAACGAATGGTGAGGACAGACAAGGACCTGCTGCAGAAGGCGGATGATCCTTGCCTTGCACTTCTCGCACACTGGGACACCACAGGTGTAAATGGAGTGAGTCCTGCCCAGCTGCTCATGGGTAGATGCCTACAGAACCAGCTGCCAAAGAAGTCGCAACTGCTGGAGCCAGCTTGGCCTCTCCCGGTCCCATTCACTCAACATGACCAAGACAAGTCGAGGCGTCAAGAGTCAGACTTCAACCGATGGCACGCGGCCCACACATTGCGGGCTCTCCAGGCCGGAGAGCGGGTCTGGGTACAAGACGTCAACTCCTGAGCGACAGTCTTGGGGCCAGCTCAACGCTCATGCTTCTACATGGTGGAGACTCCGACGAGTGTACTCGAGCACAAACTGAAGCACCTAGTGCCAACGATGGGAAGTCCTGGGCACCACATGGCCAGCCCATCTGCAACTCAACTCCTGTGGCAGCCCCGACCCAGACAACTACGGCGTCAAGACCCGCAGACGAAATGAGGCGACCGGGGACTGACCCAGTAACCCAAGACGAGCGAACTGCATCACCTCAAAAAAGCACCTCCACTACAAAGGAGCTCGGGGTTGTGCTGCTATGCCACACACCTAACAATTCAGCAGAAGAATCCGCAAGTCGAAAAGACTCGACCTGTGAACGTTGTTTTTTTTGTTTGTTTGTTTTCAGCCCAGCCCAAGAGTTTTGGTGCATGTGTATGTCCTAGTCTACCGTGGGGGGATGTAGTGTACAGCAGTACCGGTAGATGGCTGTCTATTCATGTAGTGTTCTACAGTACTGCCAGATGGCAGTACAGCATGTACAGAGTTCTATATTCAAGGCTGCCAATAAAACATGACGTCTCTGGTCCACCCGGAGAGACTGCTGCCGTGTCGTTACTCCCCCAATGCGCTCAGCTGGTTTATACTTCAAGGTAAATTTGTGTGAGCAAATAAAGGCAGGGACACAGAATGAACAAATGAACAAAACGCACACCCTTGTTGATTTTTTCCGTGCCCCTGTTTTTATTTGTGCAGACATATTTACCTTGAACTATCTTGCAAGGGGCGTTTCAGATGCTCTCCCTAGCAAATTTGCACCACCTTCTCAAGAACAAATTTCATTCTTTGCGGCACAGATGACAACCACACTTGATGAGCATGTTCGTTAATGAACTAGCAATATGGCAAACTCAAATTTGAAAGCACATTTTCTTTCAAAATTGTGTTTTTAGCCCTGCATGTCCACTTATATGAACAACAGTAATAGAAATGCAAAAGGCAATGATGTCACCTTGCATCAGTTGACGAGTTCAATAACCGAATCAACGCGACGAATCTGCTCGTGGCATTATCACTGCATTGGTCATTCGAGATATTGAACATCTCACAACATGAGAGTGAGCACACTGTATAAGCACAAAATGAGTCAGGTATGGCGTTTTTTGAGTGTATCAGCTTTTGCACAGTGGCTAGATTTGGTCCCGGCTATTTGAAATATACAAAAGTGGTTTACACATTTCTTGTCTAAAGCATAGTATAACGTTCCAAAGCATGCACACTAGTGTAAAAGGTATTTTTGCCGAGAGTTCAGAAATGAGTACAGTTGTACCCAGACATATCAAACAACTCTATTAGGTATATTTAATCCTTGGCTATAATCAAACAGTTGAGAAGCCCCCTTGAACATGTGATGGAGAAGCATGGGTCTGATGCACATACATTTCAAGCAACCGTACAGTGATACGTCAGATGACACTGTGCCACACCACACCAAAGCTGTGAAAATGCATTTTTACCAAACAAATATTGGTTACATCTCAGCCATGTTCCAACAGGCAAGTTCCGATCCCTCTTTAGCGCGCGGGTGGCGATTAGATGTTGTGGCTTTGTGTTCCTTGGGTTGGTTGTACAGTGCCCGTGAACTCACCTGCTTGTTTGATAAAAAATCTTTAGGTTGTAATTTGAGGCCATAATGTTTTTCTAAAGGCACCAAAATGAGATTATAATACAAAGTGTCTCGGCGGCGACTTCGAAATGTTCACAGTGCCTTTCTTCTTTATACCAAGAGCATAACCTTTTAAGATCAACAACCTTATGAAGTATTTTTGACTAACAAACACTGATCTCAGAGCCTTTTGTTGTTTCCTGCACCAAAGCAGTGGATGCCTGCTACAAAGCTGCAAGTGCCGTCGCCATCACCGAGATTTTGACAGTGGGGCTAGACAATGCGCTTACGGTAGGGAGATGTTACAAAGGACAGATTACAAAGAATGCATTACACACTATTAAAAGAACAAGCGCAAACTTAACTGCTTTTCATTTCTTTATGTGTAGTCGGTATAAGTAAAACTTCACAAAAGCACATGGGAAAAGATTAGTACACTTGAACTTGCCTATGTGACGTCCATTACAAAACCGGTTCAGCTGCAGATAGTTTTATTGATGGCTCACTGATGCATGTTTCATCACCCAGAAATGCCATGACAACGGCATTGTACACTATTCTCTCTCTCTCTCTAGCATCGTACACTACTCTCTCGCTGCATAATTGTTGTTTTTCGAACTGGGGTACGCATGTGCATTGGTTACAGGAAGTAGCTGAATTCTTAGGGTGGGCAATATGTTGACAATTACACCTATGTTTTCTTAGCATATATTTTCTTCCGCATGTAAGCGCATCACCAAGCCAACATGAACCAACTAGCCCCTTTCGTCGCATTACTGACAGTGGGAACTTGTTCCTTAGTTGTTTGTGGACAATCTTGTCTTGCGTGGCGTGGTGAATTTATGTACTTTGCACTTGGTGCCCAATTCAAGAGTTGAACTCAATATGAATTGACCCACAGATAGCAATAAAAATAACGATTGGTGCTTTAAGTAATGTCAAAATAAGCGTCGTCGTCGTCAATTGTTTACTTGCAACGCTGGGTGCCAAGTCACGACTTTGGGTGCATCGTGACTGCTGACAATGGCGTACCGTGCCTCAGTAAATCTGCGACTTATCGGCATTTCTGGGCGTCATCTTGACCCGGAGTACAGCACTTTACAGATGGAGATGATGACATAGCTGTTTCTAGCTGCATTAATTCCAATACTGGGAAAGCAGATGGGAGCAGTGACTAGATGTCAATGCAGCTGTTATACAACAGAGCTTCATAACAAATTGAACTGTACAGCTCATAATACAAAACGAAGAGCTCAGACGCTTACACGAACAGTGCTTTGTTTTTTGTCTTGTATTCTGCCCTGTACAATTCAATTTGTTTTGAATCAAGACCAACTAGCCCTGCAGTTCGCTCTGTAAACCCCAGTGATGGAATTGGCATTCAGTGCCATTCACCACCGTTGTGGCACAACGTAAGGTGATAAATTCGCTTAATTTGAAAGCTTCAATGATGCTGAGAATAAATTTAATTGTACACAAGAAGTAAGACAAGTTTACGGACCATTTAGTGTATAAGTGATGCTGAAGATTGAGTCCAAAAAATGCACACCGAAGTCATATGCCTTGTAACTGCGATCTTCAGTTGTGGGGGTGCTAACACCCCCTGTAAAGTCGTTTGCGCCTCGTGGCGCACGTGTTTCGCGCATAAGCCATAATTAGGGTTCACAACTATTGAGCGGTAGGTGGCATTGTGCAAGCGAGCTTTTATTACCACCATCATCCTCATGGTTAGTACAGTGGTGCCGGCAGTGATGCCTGGCGGTAAGCCTGGAAGCCTGAGGGGCGGAAAATGAAAGGTGAGGGGTCTCTTTTTGCATGTGGCAGCTGGAGCGAGCAGTCGTCTTTTGCGGCGGGTCCACGGTGGACGGCACCACGGATTGTCTGCCGTGGGCCCTCGTGGCGAGTCGAGCATTGGCACCGCCGCCTTGTGCGTGTTCTTATGTTGTGTTGTTGAGTGTTGTGGAATATTGTGTAAGGTTTTTTTAGTGTGTTAATCACAATGGATGTATAATAACTCGTCTGATGATATCGTCGATCCAAAGGCAGTTGAATGTGTTGTTTTGGTTTCATTCGACGGTGTCAACTGCATCCATTTACTTTAAAAGCGTAGCGCTCTCCACTGCGAGTCCCCACACAGTAAAGTGACGTGAAACACCCTGCACACCCGCTACCAATGCTCAAGTCCCAGCAACCTTTCAATACAGGGATTATTTTTTACCTAATAACATAGTACAGGTATGAGACAATAACCAATGCTGCCTGCTTACCTCTTCTTCTACAGCCATGTACTCTTTATCATCAGGTGACAAGTCCACTAGAACAGTTCCAGTTGTGCTGGGCATAAGAGTTGATGAGATTGCTGAAAAACATACAATGTGATTTTAGTTAACAAGCTGAAGAAGCCAGCCTGATCTGGCACCCACCTCGACCTGTGAGCAACTTTTCAATGCCCTTCATCAACTTGTGCCGATGGCCGTAGGCAGAGACGCCTATCTGCTTCAGTTCCTCGTGACCCATCTCAGCCAGAATGTCAATTGTAATCTGAAAATTAAGAAGCATAGTCCTCAAACACACAAAAAAATAATGCCATAAAGGTAACACTCCCATGACAAATACAGTGATGTGATAGCTGCGCCAATTGTGCCAAACTGCACCGAAATACTCATCCCGCTACATTCTGGTACATTTACGTTGTTCTGTGACAAAGCTGCGCCAAACATGGTGTTCTTATATTTTGAAAGTTAAACTACAATCTCTTGACGAAGAAACGCCCTAGCATCCATCTTTCCTCACGTGCACACACCCTGCTACTAAAGCTATGAGTATGTGTAGATTTAAAAAAACGTGCATGCTTGTGCAGTGCTGGTCGAATTACCTTTCAATTTACACCATACACCATCTATATATCTTAAGTTGCCAGAGGAACTCATACAAGGTGCACAAGAAAACACCATTCTCCAGAGACTGTTATGTGCAAGATTTGTTGGATCGGTGTGGCAGCTGCACCATTTAAAGAATTGAGTCCTGTGGCAGAGATGTAAATTCTCATCCCCTTAAATTTGGAAATGTTGAAAAGTTCGCTTTTCAGGCCTGCTGTGCCGACAAAACGAACGCAGAAAAAAGAAACTGTAGCAGAAAGTCGCCGGCTAACTTTTCAGAACTTCTCGTGTATCAGCCGGATTTTCCCGCATGATGACAAAACGAACGCAGAAAAACGAAACTGTAGCAGAAAGTTGCCGGCTAACTTTTCAGAACTTCTCATGTATGAGCCGGATTTTCCCGCATGATGACAAGTGAATTTCTGCTTGTTTCAGGCAGTATGTTCGAAGCATTATCAACCGTGAACCACAACTTGAGTGTTGCACATTCACCACGAGTTTTCGTACAATGCAAGTCGCTGCTTTCATAATCAAAAAATCAGAAAATCTACCCCTTTCAAAACCTTTCAAAACTTAACCACTGCAAAGCATTTCATTGATTTAGCACCAAACCACACCTCCACGACTGCTACCGATGAGGCGCGCTTACGTGGTCTGCACTAATTCGGTGTAACCTGCAGACTTGCAACTTGAATGGTGTGCTGCCTTGGGAAGTTTGCCTGGGAAAATATGAGATTAGGCACAAACGATATCGCACTCACGAGCTCAAATGAAGATAGCATGTGTGGAACCAAGTTGGGACAGAGTCGGGAGAATAGCCACAACAACTAAAGCCTGCAAAGCTTGCAAGTCTGCCAGCTGGTGGAAAAGGCAAGAGCCCATTTGCGAAGCCTTTTCAGAAGAGCACTTTCACTGATAGTTGAATTGAGGTCGTACGTGCACTCTATGATGGTGCAACTATTTTCTGGCGTGAACGCGGGCAGCCATTTGGCGCAGAGCGTGTGGCTAAGGCAAAGGCTTTTCAGGTGCCTAGACAACTCGTCGTCCCACTACGCGGCTGCGACGCATTCTTTTCAAGAGTGAAGCTAGGGTAAAAGTTGGGTGCCCGCAAAACAAGAAAGAAAGAAAAATACCTTATCACCGCTAAGGTAGCTATAGAGGACCATATCACAGCTGCGCTGGCTGCTCACCACCTGGGTTTGCCCCCACCCAGCCGCACATGCGCAGAGGAGGAGCCGCCGCCGCCAATCCATGGCCACCATGGAGGCAATTTGCAGAGTCGCTGCGCCTGATTTGCCTGCCGTGGCACGAGCAGAGTACCAGCGACGGTAGGCCCAAGCCAGATTTGCACGCTTAATTCTGGCATTAAAGTTCAGACATTTGCGCATGGTCTGTGACAAGCTGTGGTTTGACAAGCAAAAACTGAGTCTAGAGGTCATGTTAAGAACCTAAGGTCAAACAGCTTCACTGTTATTCAAGCTTTACATGGCTAACTTCTTTTAATTTTTTCCTTTTATTCCCCCCCCCCCCCCATGCATGCTTTAGTTCTTTGTAGTGCCTTCATCACTGTTTTTCCCCTGCCGGCGTACCTCCGTTCAAAAGCGCAGTTTTAAGCTTGCTCATCTGAGCCACAGTTTAACTGATTTTTCATCTCGGAGAGTACGCGATAAGCGGTATGCGTATACATGCAGTTTTATGGCTTTATAAACGGTAGTAAGAAAAGTCTGCTCTATAGTCAGTCCTGAACTATCCGTGGTGACCCTCCTAGCAGTTCGAGCTGTACATGCATGGAATGTTATGGAATGCTTCGTAGTTATACTTTATTCAGCTGTTTAAGTTCTCACAAATTCTGTTTTTCCACTCAGCAATGACCCTTTAGCATCTCCAACACTGCTTTAATTTATGCTCTCGATAGCTTTTAAAGGCCTTTTTTTTTAATACTTTTGGGGGCCCGGAAAACCGTTTTCCCATCTCGAAAACACAGTTTTGGCAGCTCCAAAAGGTGCTTTCCGCTTCATTAATAAACTGCTCCAAAATGGCCTCAACCAACCACATCACTGCAAATAAGAAAACATGAAATATGCATAACGTTCGCCTTTTACAGTAGAATGGGGTATCATTAATAGGCCACCATTTGCAATGCCTTCACTTGCTTTCGGTAGGTATCTCAACCATGCTGGGAGGAAAGAAATGGGAAAAGAGTAAAGTGCAACCATGAACACAGAAAATGGAGGCAGTTATCTGTCTCCCTTTTCTGTGTTCATCGTTTTTGCACTATCAGGGGCGCAACAGCAGAAAAAGAATTTGGAGCAGCAAAATGTTATTCCTGAAGCCCAAAAATCCAAATTTGCAGCCGGTTGCGAGAAAAAAAATTTTGACCACAAAATTCTGAATTTGGAGCAGCATAACGAAAAAGCTAAGCTTACATTTATAGAAGAAAATAAAAATGTTTACAGACCATTCAACATAACTTACATTGCACACAGTGAACAGGGGCACTGCTACTTCAATAAAAACAGTATTTTGAACCACCCTACTGGGCCAACAATGATGAAGCCTTCACTGGCATTTGCGGGCCTGTCAAATCCTTTGACAGACTCTGCAAATTCAAATGTGTATCTTCCAAACTGGCAATCTTAAGATCGGGAGATTCGCAAACCAGTAAAAAGTGGTGAAGGCAAAAAAAATAAAAAAACTGGCATACAGTTTTGTTTGTTTTTTAGGGTTGCATAAAATAAACACTGCTAGGGTTGCCACCTACCTACCCGATTTTAGACCGGCTCAGCCAATTTTTTAAACAGTGGGCATCTTGCAGGTCTGAACCCACCATCATCGGCAAGCTTGTTTTCTTTTTTTCTTTTCAGAGAAATAAACAAAGCATCATTCTAATCTTGGGTATTTTTATGCCAGTATTTAGACTAGCAGGTTAGCTCAGTATACCATTTTTCTTTGTATATCATGTTTATTTGTCCCAAGGAAAGTAATGTTATACTGAATTGCACTGCATACCAAAAACCTAACATGGCGTCTATTATTTAACACTAATTTATTCACCTGGAACCTCATCTCGGCCATTTTTGTTCTAGAAAAGATTGGCAACTTTATACACTACTCCATTGCCACCTTATTTTTTAGACAAAGACAATCGTACTAAAATTCAAAATTATGTGGTGTGTACACGCATGAATAACTGAGGAACAAATATGCTGTGCCCCTTGACTAATGCTGACCGCCCCTTCTAAAATTTATTACGCTTCTCTGCATGGCACCAATGTACTACTGTGAAGGTGTCTTAAGCAGTATTTTACATGGAATAGAACAAGGCGAAGAAGTTTTGGAACAACTATCCCTCTCCATCCAACCCCTTTTTTCCTCTCACAGTGAGATTAGATTTAGGCCACACCGATGCCTGCCGATGCTACGGGGAAGGAGCTTGCAACAAGTGCGCAGTGTGCCGTTGACGCCATAGAGTGCCGTTGTCAGATAGGAAGGAGACGCGGCGCCGAAGCGCTTTGTCCCAGAGTCACACTTACTGCAACGACTGCAAGCTGCAAGGCTGCGGCTTGAGTCCGGGTGTAAAGCGCGTACATGGCGCGCCCATGCCGGCTCACCTGACTGCTTTCCCTTTCCCGGCGGCAACGCGGGCCGCGTCCGAGACAGTCGTCTGCGTCCTTTCCCTCCTATACTTTCCTCCTCAATCTTTACCTCCCACTTCCCCTTTCCCCGCGCGAAGCCGTGTTGGTGCCTTCGTATTGAAAAAAAATAACAGCTCCGCGCTTTTCTCATCACTTTCCTCATTCAAGAACCTCTGCCGCAAGGCTGCGGCATGTACGCCGCTACGTTAAAGTGGCGCTCTCGGCGCCATCGATGTGTGCAGCATTCGTAAACGCCTGCTGCTCTACCCCTACTTTCGAGAGTTGCGGGAAAGCTCGCCGCCTGTCAATGGAGCGCAGGCAGTTTGGGGTGGCTGAGTTCGATATATCCATTATATATCAAACTTTGTTCGAAATAAAAAATCAATAATGAATGAGATTTCCCGCGTGATATAGAAACCGTTCGATATAGGCAATAATTCGATATATCCGTGTTCGATATATTGAGGTTTGACTGTATGTGGAAAGCGCCTTAGTCCTGCTTAGTTCAAAACTATCACACCAACTTAAGAATGTCGAGCAAGCAGTGGAGGCTGTGCGCGAGCAACAGCTTGCAGTGGCCACTAGGCAATCCATTTAAACAGATATGCCATCCCGTCCACACAAATAAGAAAATATTTATTCTAGGCCGATCAATAGAACTGGCTCAAAAGGCCTGTACAAACGCTTTATTATTGCACTACACTTTGCTGCTGTGCAGGGGCCCCATCAAGTTACTGTACCTACCGTAACAGCACTTGCTCTTCAATTTGAATTTGTGCTGCAATTTTTAGTAACTGCTGCTCGTGATTCGAGCCTCTCGTAATCATTATGTCCGACACACTGTGCATGTGTCAGCAGAGCTTGCCTACCCCTTACTGATGCACGAAATAAAAGCGATCATAACACAGCCCCCCCCCCCTGCAGTTTGGATATTACAGACTTCAGATAATACGGACTCATTTTGACGGACCATTCTAACGAGAATGGACTGCACCACAATGTCGTATTTTCACAAGGCTCTTGTAAGGCAATGATAGGGGTGTAATTGTATTAGCTCTATTGGTACATAAAACTTCTGATATTTGAGAACTGCAATTCTCATGTAAAAATAAAAGAAGCCATAAACATCAAACTCACCATCTCCTTCTCAAAAAGCTCGCACAGGTGCCCCAAGCCAATGTTAGTAAGAAACTGCAAAAATTCTTTGTTTTGTGTAGCCAATTCAGCCAAAGGTGCAGCCCCTTCGCTGGCTGCTGAGCCCTCTCGAACATGACCAGCTCGCTGTGTCGATAGCAGGCTCATGGCAGCAGGAATTTCAGCTTCTAATGCTTCCAATGATAATGCTGACAGTGGATTTGCTCCTAGCCCATTGGGAGGACACTGCGACTGAACTGTTGATGCTTTAGCCGAAGGAGGAAGGGCATGTGGAGGCATGGCATCAGTCAGCAGGCAGCGCACGTCTTCTGCCTAAGAAAAAACAAGCCACAGTTCTGCACGCACTATTACTATTATTGAAAGATAAAATTGACAACCACGTGATACAAGGGAATCCATACAGACTTTTCAGAAAGAAAGCTTAGTTGAGGAAAAATTCACAGTGAAAATTTGTGAATGTTGTGAACATTATGAATATTAGCTGTGAACATTTAAATTCTGTGAAAATCATACTTTCCACTGGTCTTACAAAAAAAACAAAAAAGAGAAATTACAACTCTAGAGTTTCAAGGAAAAGGTTGAGTGCGGAGAAAAGGAGGTAGATGAATGGAATGGGCATATTAAGAGGGAAAGCGCAGCATATGCCAGAGTGAAAGCATATAAGAAAGGAAAGCGTGGCTGAGTGTGAAGGGTGAGAGTTAAGCATAGTAAGCTATTT
The DNA here is from genome assembly GCA_013436015.1 of Rhipicephalus annulatus. NCBI lineage: Eukaryota > Metazoa > Arthropoda > Arachnida > Ixodida > Ixodidae > Rhipicephalus > Rhipicephalus annulatus. Next base: position 476,944 of record WOVY01011474.1, read on the forward strand.
TGGGTGAAGGCAGGGAAGGGGGAGGGAGGCGAAAGGAGGAAAAGATGGCAGAGCGGAGTTGAACGGGAAGAGTAGAACCATTGCGCAGCCGCCCAAGCGCAGGTGGTATGAAGTTAGAAGTGACATGAGCCCGACCTAGAAAAAGGCGCACTCTCACAGTAGCAGTCGTTGGTGCACATTTCAAATCTCCCAGAAAATGATGATGAAATGTGGGATTTAACATCCCAGAACCACCACATGATTATGAGAGACGCTGTAGTAGAGGGCTACAGAAATTCCAACCACCTGGGGTTTTTAAACGTACACCCAAATCTGAGCACACAGGCCTACAGAATCTCCCAGAAAGTGGAGGTAAAACAGGGGTGTACGTCGAGAAAGGCTCAGATGCTGCTTGGCGAAAAATGTTTTATGAGGCAGGTCTGGCTACCGGCGAGCACGCGCACGAGCTACTACCACAGCCGCCGATCATCATTATCTTCTTCTTCAAAGACAGCGCAGCGTCCGTCCTTCAGATTCATTACAATAACTCCCCGCGAAATAAGAAGCCATCCTGGCGACCTATGGACAAGTAAACACGGGAGGGTTGTAGCAGTGCTTAAGTCTCGACTTGTGGACAATTTCCTGGCCACGACAACGTTGGTCAGAAGATAGCTCCAGTGGCTCGATGAGGCAATTCACCGGTAATGTTTTTTGTAGTATACAATATGGGCCATGATACTTGGGGATCAACTTGGTGGACACACAGCTAGACGAGCGAACCTGGATCGTAGGAAGTAGAATAGATGCGTCATGGAGGTGCTTTTGGCGTCCTTGGTCTTGTGTTGTCCATGATCTTGCCAGTTGGCGGCATTCTTCAGCGTATGTAGCGACTTGAGACAGAGTCGTGGACATTTAGGAGTCAGGCCTGTACAAAAGAACTGTATCTATAGTGCAAGAAGGTTTGCGTCCGTAAAGAAGGAAAAAAGGAGAGAACCCAGTAGTGCCTTTAATGGCGGCATTATAGGCGAACATGATAGACGGTAGCATTCGGTCCCAATTAGAGTGGTCTGACGAGATGTACATAGACAGCATCTCACCGAGGGTGCGGTTGAAGCACTCTGTCATTCTATTGGTTTGCGGATGATAGGCACTTGTAGTGCGGTGAACGACGCGGCACTCACGCAACAATTCTGTGATGATGTCTGACAAGAACTTGCGACCAAGATCGCTCAATAACTGTCGAAGTGCTCCATGACATAATACGATGTTATGAAGAACGAAAGTCACAACATCTTTTGCTGTAGACAAAGAAAGGGATGAAGTTTCGGCATACTGTGTGAGGTGGTCGACAGCAACTATGAACCAACAGTTACCGTCTTCAGCGTTGGCAGGGGACCATAGATATTGATGCCGACACGGTCGAACAGTTGGGAGGGGCATGGTAAAGGTAACAAAGTACCGCTGGCGTGAAGAGGGGAAGTCTTTAGTCTCTGGCACGTCGAGCAAGCCCAAACGTACTGTCAAATGAAATGGTACATGCCACACCAGTAATATCGGAGCCGTATGCGAGAATAAGTCTTTAGGAAACCTGCGTGGCCACATTGGGGGTCGTCATGAAACGTGGAACGAATTTCGGATCGCAGATGACGTGCAATCACGAGTAGCCACTGACGTCCAGCGGGTGTGTCGTTGCGTCAGTACAGCGCGCCGTCGCGAGAAGTGAAGTGCTCAACTTGCCGACGCAACGTGCTGGTAGAGAAAGAAGCAGTGCGACCAGCCAAAACGTCCAGAATGAAAGCAAGCCACGGGTCCTTACGCTGCTCAGATGGCATGTCAGCGATGGTAATGGCAGTGGTATCACAAATAAGACTTGTGCAGCAAGTAGGGTCAGCCGACAGGTGTGAACGGGAGAAGACGTCTGCATCCGCATGATTCCTGCCGGAACGATACACCACGTGGATATGGTGGTCAGTCACGACGTCAAAAGGACACCTGTACACGTAAGGTCGAAATTTCTTTATCACCCAAATGATGGCGAAGCATTCCTTTTCAGTGACGGAATAGTTGGTTTCGGCTTTGCTAAGAGTTCGGCTTGCGTAGACAACCACGTACTCTTAGAAGCCGTCTTTCTGCTGCACAAGAATAGCGCCTAGCCTGACACCACTAGCGTCAGTGCAGATCTCTGTGAGTGCCAATGGGTCATAGAGTCGCACAATAGGTGGTGACGTGAGGAGGCAGCGCAATTCATTGAAAGAATCCTCACAGGTGGCAGACCAGGCCGAAAGGTCCCTAGAGCCGGCAAGGAGCTCGGTCAAAAGAGCGATGATCGTTGTGAAATCGCGGACGAAGCGCCGGAAGTAGGAGTGAAGGCCTATAAAGCTTCGGAGCTGTTTCGTGGTGGTCGGTTTGGGAAACACTGAAACGGCTGTAGTTTGGCAGGGTCGGGAAGAATGCCGTCCTTCGAAACGACGTGGCCAAGGATCGTAAGCTTTCAAGCGACGAAATGGCACTTCTTCAAATTCAGTTGCGGCCCTGCGGTGGAGAGACAAGCAAGGATTTTCTCGAGCCAAGTTAAATGGATTATAAAATCACTTGAAAAGAGGACATTGCCATCCAAATAACAAAAGCAAACGTTCCATTTGAGGCCTCGAAAAATAGTGTCCGTTATTCGCTCGAAAGTACCTGGCGCATTGCACAGGCCGAAGAGCATGATTAAATTCATAAAACCCGTCGGGCATGACAAAAGCAGTTTTCGCGATCGGCCTCTGCCATGGGTGCCTGCCAGTATCCAGAGCGCGGATCTAGAGAAGAGAAAAATTCGGCTCCCTGTAGACAGTCCAAGGCGTCGTCAATGCCTGGCAGCGGATAGACATCCTTGCGCGTGATTCAGTTGAGACGTCGGTAGTCCACGCAGAACCTAATGAATCCGTCCTTCACCAGCACAACTGGAGAGGCTCGATTATGCCATTGTCAACTTGTTCATTGATGTAACGACGTTCGGCAGTTGACACACGATATGGTCACTGTCGTAATGGTGCCTTTTGACCGGTATCAATTTGATGAACAACTTTGGTTAACAACAGATAACGCTTGACCTAAGGAAGACTGATTGTGGTCAAACGAGGCTCGAAAATGCTGGAGGAGCTTGATCAGCTGTTCCTGCTGCCCAGGCATGAGGCGGCAATCAATGAACTCGCGGAATACATCCATACGGTCATTGGCGTCAGTTGCGGGTGTAATAGCACAAGTCGGTAGAATGGCTTGTCTGAATACATTGCGTTTTCGAAAATACAATCTAAGGTCTCAAGGCTCCCCAGACACTCGCTGCGTAGCAGAATGTATAGAAAAGCAGAGACGTTGCATGCATTAAGTACCGCCGAACCAGCGGAAAAGTTGATGACGGCAAACGGGAGGACGACGGTTCGGTGGTGCGCACTAGCCACAGATGATTGGAACAGGAGTATTGAGTTAGTGACAGCAGGGGAAAACACAGGCACTAAGATGGTAGACAAGGGCGCGATGTGGACATCAGCTGCGGCAAACACTTTCGAGGGACTGTGGTGGTTGATATCAGGGCACGGATTCGTCAAAGTGAGTTCAGCACGAGCGCAGTCGACGAGGGCCTGATGAGTAGAAAGGAAATCCCGTCCTACTATGACGTCGTAAGATGAACGTGGAAGAAAAACAAACTTGACGGCGTGCCAAACATCTTGAATAAGAACACATGCTGTGCACTGAGCCGTCGGCGCGATGAAATGGGAGGTGGCTGTACGCAGAGCAAGATTAGTAAGCGGTGTTGTAACTTTTCTCAAATGACGACACAGTTTTTCACTGATTACAGAAACGAAGGCGCCTGTGTCGACAAGTGCACGTACGGCAACATCTTCTACAAGCACATCAATTTCATTGAGCGGACAAAAAGGAGGTCTTGGAGAGTTAGACGACAACGAAGTTCTAGCTTCCGGAACTGCGGCTGTCAGTTTTCCTCTCGTGCAAGGTTTGTGCGCCGAAGCATTGGGGAGACAGATGGCGACGGGGCGGTAATGACCGGCGGGAGTCGAGAAGGCATTGTGGGGATGAGCTGGCGATAAGGGAACATGGTCGCTGAGGATTCTGGGCAGCTTGGTGATTTGTAGAATTCCCACGGGCGGAAGCTGGAAGTTGTCCCACAAAACCGCACGCAAAACAAATGGGTCAATTATCGAAGGTGCGCCATGCGTTAATGACAGAACGAGCAGGCGGCGAAGTAGGATGGGGTACCGTGTATGTAGGCAGCACCGTCGGGTAGGAGGACCCGGTGTCCCAGTATGCGCCAGAGACAGGTGGGGTTGGTGGTCTAGCAACGACGGCAGCGTAGGTCAGCAGCGTAAGGACAGGTGGCGACGAAGGCAGTTCCTGCGTGACCTGTGTCTTAATGACCTGACGTAAACGTGGGTCTAACGAGGTCACTGGCTCGGATGCTTCGGCCAAAACGAAAAGTTGACGCACAACTTCATCACGGATAAATTGTTTAATGTGGGGCAGTAAAACGGCGTGATCAGCAGCGACGTCGTGCACAAGGGCGAAAACTTCAGCTGTATCTTTGCAGCCCTGCACGCCGAGACGCGCTGCTTACACAACTTGTTGCACTCCCAACACAACTGCACAACGTCGTCGACAGTCTGTGGGTAGGTCCTAGTGAGGAGCATCTGGAAGGTATCGTCGTCAACTCCTTTGATGATGTGCTTGATTTTGTAATATTCAGCCAGAGATGCATCGACGCACTTGCAAAGAGAGAAAACACAACTTGTTGCACTCCCAACACAGCTGCCCAACATCGGCGACAGTCTGTGGGTTCCTAGTAAGGAGCATCTGGAAGGCATTGTCGTCAACTCCTTTGATGATGTGCTTGATTTTGTCATGTTCGGCTAGAGATGCATCGACGCACTTGCAAAGAGACAAAACAGTCTGTGGGTTCCTAGCGACGAGCATCTGGAAGGCATCGCCGTCAACTTCTCTGATGATGTGCTTGATTTTGTGATGTCCGGCTAGAGATGCATCGACGCGCTTGCAAAGAGACAAGACATCTTCGATGTAACTTGTAAAGGTCTCATCCCGGCGCTGGACTCAACTACACAGATGCTGTTCCGCGCGAAGCCGGCGCACGGCGAGACGACCAAAGACCGCGGCAATGGTGGTCTTGAAGGCGAACCAGTTGGTGATTTTTCTTTCGTAGTTCTTGAACCAGAGGCAGGCCACATCAGGGAAGTAAAAGCACACATTCGTGAGCTGGTCGCAGGCGTTCGGTTTGTTAGAAGAGCTTACGATTTCGTACTCGATGAGCCAGTCCTCAACGTCTTGTTCGTCGTTGCCGCGAAAAATTGGTGGGTTATGTTGTCGAAGCACACCAGTACAGAAGACTGTCGTTGGTGGGGCAGCTTGAGAAGGGCCAGGAGCAGTCATGGTGAACGGTGAGGGTAGCGTGTGATTGCGAAGTTCCAGGCTGATGGAAACCCCGGCTCCTCCACCACTTAAAATAGAGGTGTTGCACGTTTAGAAAGGTCCAGACACAGCTTGGCGAAAGGTGCTTTATGAGGCAGGTCTGGCTACCGGCGAGCGCATGCGCGAGCTACTACCACAGCCACCGATGATCATTGTCTTCTTCAGTAACAGCGGAGCGTCCGTCACTCAAATTCATTACAGAGTTTACAGAGGTTTGAAATATGTGCCAATGCTTGGATAAGGGCACGTGCTCAGGATTTCAAGGTACACATATGAGTAAAATGTAGACACTTTCTTTGGGTCTTTTGTATGCCTTCTAGCAGAAGTGATTATGTTGCTCGAATTCTGACCCGAAAATCACAGATTCAATCCTGGCTGCAGCTGTTGCATCTTGGTGGAGGTGAAATACTAGAGGTCCATGTACTGAGCCATGTCAGGGCACATAAAAGAACACCAAACGGTCGAAATTTATGGAACCCTACCCTGTGGCATCTCTCATAATTACATCGCAGTTTCAGGACACCACATATACTTTGACCCAAAGATAGAGACAACTTACTGCTGCGATGTCCAGAGGTGTCTGGCCTTCATGGTTCTTCATTGTTGAGTCTGCCCCATGTGCCAGCTGGAAAAAGACATAGTTTCGTGTGCCATGTGTGCCGAAATATCACAAGTGAAATTAGGACATTTTGAAATCACTAAATACATTGTGTTTTACCGTGCAAGTTACACTACCATCTGCAAATAATCTAAATAATTAGACAGAATTCCACTTTCTCCAACAGAAGACTTTATATGAATCTGACTGTCTTAAGCCGTCATGTAACATATTCCGAAAATAAACAATACATAATACTCCTGCACACACAACACTTTAAAAATGTTGAGATATGTCCGTTTACTTGGATCATGTGTACAGATTTATTCGCAACAGGCGCCAAGGATTATGTAGTCAAATATACCCTGCTTTGCGTGAAATGCTGGTATGATCTACCACTGCGTCACAAATGGTAATGTTCCCTTCACGTAAGAGCACCGCTAGTAGCAATGATTTTAAAACTAATGCCAGAAGGTCGAAATTAAATCTTCTGAAGGCATACTCAGCGATGTGGCCCAATTAATGATTAAACATCCATCACCTCAACGAGGCAACTGGTTTTGCACGCCATGTCCACCTACTGATAATCAACTGCAAGGAAAATTAATATACAAGGTGGCTATCTAAACTGACACTTACGAAGCGACAGCACCATTGCTACAATTCAGCACAAATACAAAATCTGACAGCAATAAGGATTTCTGCACATAATCTCAACAACAGTCAATATGATTAATTTCGGTGACATGAAGCCCGAAAATGATTGCTAGAGAAACATGAAACTAAATGTGATGGTGCATGAGCAAGTACCTTGGTACACGAAAAAAATAGGCACAATAGCTACAGCGCTCGAGGGTGACCGCATTCAAGATATTTTGCGAGACTCGATACTGCACATGAGTGCGGGTCTTGGCACACCAGTAAAAGTGTTGTCCGTAGATACATGCATCACTCTGATATAAATAACCCTGGTAGAGCGAAAATGCACATAACGCTTAAAGGAATCACACATAAACGATTCAACCTAAATATGTAAATACAGTAGACTCACAATAATTCACTCTGATAATTCATATTTTTGCTTGATTCAAACCAAATTCAATTTTTCACTTGGCCCTCCATTATTTATATATTTAAAAGCCTCTTAATTCAACTCCATCATTCGATTATTTCATACTTTTTGCATTTTCATAGCAGAAAATATATGCTGCTTTTCCACTATTATTTAAAAATCTGTTTGCTTATATAATCCTCAAAGTCTAAAAATAAAAAATAAGTACCTGAGGCCTTTAAGGAAAAAAGCTTTGTAAATAAACAAATGTTTGAAATGAAGCAGACGCATGGTTAACTGTGATGCTTCTCAAGTGGTATAGAGAGCTTTGTGCTGAAGGCACATACCTATAGCAAAGAAGCAGTTGGCAATTCACGTTTTCTTTAGGTCTGATCAGCAGAAAATAACCAATAAACTTGTGGATTTCACACCTCTGCTTTCTGTTTACTGCGTGCAGTTACGACTTAAAACACTTGGAAAAATTTTTAAATGTGTGAAATCAATGCCTGATCATAATGTGTCGTATCACCTCACCCAGAGTCATTTATCTGAGAACTTCTGCTAATTTTAACTTCTTGATAATTCAAACAAAATTCAGAAGTTCCTTCGTGTTTGAATTAACAAGAGTTGACTGTATGGAGTCTTGCACCTCAAAATCACATGATTATGCACCAATGAGATCAGTTTGTTGTATCTAAGCAGAAGCTTGTTCTTGCTCTTCACACCCGTCAGAATGTGACTGCAGTGGCCAGGAATGGAATACATCGGTAGAGTTGGCCGGGTAACACAGACCTGTTCACTCTTATGGAATTGCCTACAACCAAGCTCGGGCACTGTTTGTGATTGAGCACAAGCAAAAGCAGACTTTTGATTGATATGTGGGGTTTAACGTCCCAAAACCACTATATGATTATGAGAGACGCCGTAGTGGAGGGCTCCGGAAATTTAGACCACCTGGGGTTCTTTAACGTGCACCCAAATCTGAGCACACGGGCCTACAACATTTCCGCCTCCATCGGAAATGCAGCCGCCGCAGCCGGGATTCGAACCCGCGCCCTGCGGGTCAGCAGCCGAGTACCTTAGCCACTAGACCACCGCGGCGGGGCAAAAGCAGACTTTTCATTGTTTTACCAGGAACATTACAGATTCTGTTTTCGTCATTCATCTGCAGCTGGAGACCAGCAAAAAGCAAACGCGAACAGCATAACAGCGCATGACGTGAGCGTATCATCTGTGGCAGGCATCAAAGAGTTCGCGCCGTGACGTCACCCAGGCCTCTCGCCAGGTGGCGCCACCCCAACTTCTCGTGCCTAACACACATTGCAAGTGCAGTGTATAATCTCTTACGAGACTTCACTTTTTCAGAAGTTGCCTGCTTATAGGATAGAACATACATACATTAACCAATATTTAAAGGAACACCTACACATTGTTAAATATCCTTATTATCATAATTATCAGCCTACCTTATGCCCACTTCAGTATGAAAGCCTCTCCCAATGATTTTTAGCTCACGTTGTCCTGTGCGAGTAGAGTCTATTTGATGCCTGCAAATTTTCTTGCGATAGCAATTCTATTGACAGCCTGGACAGTTTTTTGCCGTCTAGTCCAAATTGATAAGATCACCCAGCGCATGATACGTTCTACTTGTGGGAATAGTGTGCGAGCAAAGGCAATGAACACGACTGAAGCGGAGATAAAGTGAGCCGGCCCATCCCTGTCACTCCGAGGCAGATGGAATAAAATCCCCCTACCCTGTGTTCGAATGCTCAAGTAGAGAGGAAACGTCCTGGCAGTCTTTAACGAGCCTGAAAACATGTAGGAGGGGGGTCCTTTTATGAAACAACTGCGACCATTGATTTTATGAACACGGTCATCACTGGTGCGTGCATCATCGAGTTATCTCAGCGGCCGTCAGCGGGTGGCTCGCATACCGTTTTACATGCTATGCTCTCAACGCAAAGGGAATGTGCGAAGAGTGCCACTGGAGTGGCCGTATTCTTTTAAAGTAGCGTTTTGTAGAGTTGCACGAGATCGGATCCAAAAGAGCCAGTCTCACTAGGTATAACCTATCACAATTACGAGCATTTTTTTTCACAATTGCACTGAAACTTACTTTCCTTTTTTTAATTTTGTAGCTCCACCTAACCCTTTGCTGTCCCATTTCTCAGTATGCACTGCAACAGTAAGACTACTGGTTATATTGTTACCACATATACAATTTTGGTATGTGCATCTGTGTAGCGGGGAACAGGGTGATGCCAGACGAAGAGGACATTCGGTTGGTGGCAAGAGGTCTCTGGTGCTTGTTTATTGTATACCCTCGAGTCGACTGATACGTCGCCTCTGAATAAACTCCTCTCATAAACGTAACAGAGTGGAGGAGATACTGGGTACAGCACGTCGATGAACCACGGAGCCACAGCTGTTTGAACTTCACCAGAGCCGTCGTCTTGCCAGTCTGCCATCGAAAAGAACTGTCATGGCCGAGAGCAAAGGTCACGGCTTCTCAACTACGCAAAGGTCAGTGCCGGCTGCACCTGAGTATCTCTATATGGAACCCCGGCCGTTCGCGGGAAGAGCAGGAGAAGATGTGGATGCGCGGCTGACACATTACAAAAGGGTGAGCCGGTACAACTGCTGGGATCCCACCGACCAACTGAGAAATGTCGTGCTGGTTCTCACGGAAACCACCCAAAAACCACGAAGATTCCTTAACAACGTGGGATCGTTACGCTGAAGAACTCAAGAAATGCTTCGGCGACTCTGATTCGAAATAGAAAAACGCGGAGCGCACGTTGGCTCAAAGAGCTCAGACTCCTGGAGAAACGTGTACCATCTACATAGAGGAGGTTCTGATGTTCTGCAAGATCAAAGACCCGTATATGTATGAAGAGGACATGGTCGGACACCTTCTGAAGGGTATAGCAGAGGACGTCTACAATTTTTTGATATGCAGGGAAGACCTCACTTCAGTCTCCGCTGTCCAACGTCACTGCCGTACTTTCAAGAAGCTTAAGGCCCGTCGTGTTGCCCCGAAATTTGGTAGGCTGGCAAGTGTGACAATGGTCGCCATCGTCGACGTGAGCCCGCACACCGACCTTACCGCTACTATTCGGGCTATATTATGTGAAGAGCTGCAGCGACAAGGTGGTTGGGTTGACGAAACCATTCCTCATCCGCCTACCAGTCCACCCTACTACACGGCGGCGCCATTAGCTCCTTTGCAACCATCGGTATGTGTGACAGACATCGGCAAAACTAGAACTCCGTGGCCACACCGTGATTAATTCGCGGCCGACCAGCGATATGGCCAACGCCTTCATCACGGCCCCGCCACACAGAGGTGGGCAGTCCCCGCTCAGCAAGCTCGTCACCGGCGGTCTCAGCATCAGCACTGGTTCGGCGAGCATCCTCAACCAGTCTGCTACAACTGTGGCTTCGAAGGCCACATTGCCAGGACCGCTATGAAATCAATCTCTGGCCTCTGACAGCAGTGCGACACCACCGCCTGCCCCTAGCGGCAACCGATCACCGTCTCCTCGGCGCCGCCACTCCTCGCCTCCTACGGAAAACTAGTTGGGGCGGCCGTTGGAGGTGAGGTCACCGGACAGTTTTCGGTGTTTCGACAGAAATACCTCCTTTAACTTTCATGTTTAAAAATAAGGTTCGAGTGCTTATCGAAGGTGTACCAACAATGGTGTTGGTGGACACAGGTGCAACCGTGTCAGTGATGAGTTTGGTTTTCACCCGTTATGCTTCGTTGGGGCCGTCCTGATACGCTTTGTGGAGTGAGCGGAGATGTGTTACAACCTGTTGGTGTCTGCACTGTGACTGTTAGTTTGGCTTGCCAGAAATTTGTTGTAGAGTTTGCTGTTCTTCCTCATACTACGCATGACGTCATTCTGGGACTCGATTTCGTGAAGCTATGTGGTGGCACTGTCGATTGCCGCACAGGACAAGTTACAGTAGATACCGATATTCCAGTAGTGTTTATCGAAAACTCGCCCAGTCAGGAAAGTGCTCTTTGCGTGTCCGTGGACACTACTATGCCGCCATTGTCTGCAAAATGTGTCCCTGTTATCTGTTGACCTGCAAGCGAGAAAACATTTGACGCAACCGTGGAGCCCGTGCATCTCAGTTGCATAAAGAAGGCAGTTCAATACCCTACTGCACACTATCGGTTGCGCAAGGGCATACTGGTTTATGGGTGATTAACTGCTCTGATGAACCTATAGTGCTGCCGGAGGGTCTCAAGCTTTCAGAGATTCGTAAACAACAAGTATTTTCACTTGCCATCCTTGCATAGAGCAGAGATTCCCCGGATAAGACCCATTGCGATAATCTGCACGCCCGGGACACCCCCATTATGGCTATGATTGACAAGTCACTCAACACCAACGAACGTAATGAACTGGCGAGTATTTTGCGATAACATGCCAGTACTTTTGATTTCGCTCGGCACGATCCACCGTCATTCCCTGTTTCTCATGTAAAGCACCGAATCGACACAACTCGCAGACCTCTCCGACAGAAACAATATCTTGTATCGCCTTCGAGTGATCAATGAACAGGTTTGCGAGATGCTCACGAAAAATTTAATTCAAGAATCATGTAGTCCGTCGACCGCTCCAGTCATTCTAGTGAAGAAGAGGGATGGGACATGGCGATTTTGTGTTGACTACCACTGTCTCAACGCCATCACTAAAAAAGATGTATACCCACTTCCGTGGATTGATGATGCTATCGAATGTCTATCATCATCGGCCTCTTACTTTTTATCTGTGGATTTAAGGTCAGGCTACTGGCAGATTCCAAGGCACAAGGAAGACAAGAAGAAAACGGCATTTGTGACAACAGATTGTGGGGGTCTCGATATGGCGAACGAGCGCCAGGCCACGCTCTTAGAGTGAACAGACGCAGTAGACGCGGTCGGTACAAACCAACAACATATACACTTTTATTTGACTAATTTATAACGACGATATCGTTTGCCGAATCGATACATAACTCGTTAGTATTACGCTAGGACATTGTTACACAATAACACGACAGACACACAACAGGACATACCCCAGGCGGCGTCGCCAACGGTTGACTTACCACGTGGGACACCGGCGCAAAGCCCGCGGTGCCGAGCACCGGGGAACCCACGCTACAGACAACCGTTCGCGACAGCCGCCACGCACAGAAGAGGCTCGCTCAACTCTCGCCCGCCACCAAGGCCTGCCTTCCGCCAGGGGTCACCGCCGGCGCTGCCACTCTACCAACAGTGCCACTCAACGCGAACACAACGCCATTTATCGTCCGGCGGTTGTCACCCCCGAAATACTGCTTTTGTGCGAGACCCGCGCCACGCGGCACGAACAACTTTACAGGGGGTGTCAGCACCCTCCCAAGATGAACTTTTAAAGACAATAGTCTTTTTGGAGGACCTGCGACGTAAAAAAATTTGGTCTGTCTGTCTGTCTGTCTGTCTGCTGTCTGCTGTCTGTCTGTCTGTCTGTCTGTCTGTCTGTCTGTCTGTACATTTGTCTGTTTGTCCCCCATAACGATACCTCAAACGGCATCAAACGGTCAACCCCATTCGTAGTGCCCACCAATATTGCTCAAGGTTTAGCGTTCATGGTTGTGCGATTGTGAAATAAAAACGCAAATATTGAGCATATCTAAGACACCATAACAACATGTCTATGTTTTGTATGTCTTCCTTTATACTAGAAGAGGCACACACAAGTAACTCTAAGGTATGTAGCGTTTAACGCGCTGCGCTGACAGTGCAACGCGATGCTCAAGAAGGTGTTCCCAACGCTTTGCTGCGACGGCACGGTGGTGGCACCTGCCCGTCGCTTTGCATTCTACACCTTATCACCTCCGAGACTGGCGCGCATCTTTTTCCGCAATCGCGCACGCCTTCGTTTTCAAAGATAACTGCCAGATGGCGCTCGTTGCTAACGTGCCTAGATGCCCTTGTTCGCCTCCGCTACACACTCGAGGAACTCGAACGCAGCGCCTTCAAAATACCAGTCACCGATTTTCTTGCGCAGAACATCAAATAAACGTTTTGTTCACTCTCTCCAGACACAAGACTATCGTCTTTCGACGACATCTACAGTGTAACATGTACATTCGAGCCAATTTTTTTTTTGTTTAATGTGATGCCGTTTGGACTCTGCAATGCGCCTGCAAATTTTGAGCGCTTCATGGACAACATTCTGCCTGGATTGAACTGGGAAGTGTGTATGTGTTACTTGGACGACATAGTAATTTTCAGGCGCACCTTTTCTGAGCACAACACACGACTTGGCCTCGTGCTGGACTGCCTAAGCAAAGCACGCCTGGTGCTTAACTCAAAGAAATGTCGTTTTAGAAAGCACCAAACACTCGTCCTTGGACACTTAGTAGACAAAGAAGGCATACGACCGGATCCTGCCAAGACGGCCGCAGTGGAGGTGTTTAAGCAACCGCACTCGGTGAAAAAACTGCACAGCTTTTTGGGGTTTTGTTAATACTTTCGCCGATTCATTCCCGGCTTTGCCAATATCACATACCCGCTCACGTGCTTGCTTCAAAAAGGTGCGCAGTTTGACAGGACCCCGGAATGTGAGTCTGCTTTTCGGAGTTGATGATGATATATGGTGTTTTTTGGCGCAAGGGCCATTTGATGGCCAAAAAGCGCCAGTTCATGGGACAAAGAATGTGGACAATGATTGTGATTAGCGGCTGTATAAGGGCCATAAAATTCCTCGCAATAAGGCGGGTAAAAACATACAAGTAATAAAATCATGACAATGTCGTGAAAGGTGTGTGTGATGTGAATAGGTGACAAAAGTTAGTGATAATGAAAAACGATGGTGGACATGTATGGCATTAGCATAAGTACCTCACTCGTTCATACCCTTGCGTCCAAGGGCCGTGAGGCAAGTGCTTTCCTGTGTAGCCACCGCAGCAAAAACCTCTCTAGAGAGGTCGTGCTACGGTATGCCCGGGTATATGATATGAAAATTATGCATTTCCTTTAAAAACGCTAATAATGATTTATGACTAAAAAACGGTTCCCTACCAACGAACATTGCAGGGTGTAAAGGTATATGTTGTCGGTAGGGTAATGAAAAATGTTGTCTTCTTAGAGTGTCTAACTGTTTACATTGAATTAAAACGTGAAGAACTGTTAATGCCTCACCACATTTATCACACAATGGTGGATAACCACCGGATAAAAGATGTGTGTGTGTCGTGTATATGTGTCCTATCCTGAGTCTTGTTAGTGTTACCTCTGTTAGACGTGATTTTGATACTGGTGGCCAATGGCCAAGGTGTGGCTTGATAACGTGTAGTTTGTTTTGTGTGTGTGTATCCCACTTGCTCTGCCAGTAGTCCCTGAGGTTTCGTTTGAGAGACGGCTTAAGATCAAGGGCCGGGATTGATATGGATGTAATGGCGGTGCTCTCATGGACGGATGCAGCGAGCTGATCCACCCTCACGTTGCCTTGGATCTCACGGTGCCCTGGCACACAGCACATTACAACATGTTGTTTGTGTGGATAGAGTGTGCACAAAATGGAGTAAAATGAGACAAGGACTGGGTTTTTTTGTTTTTTAAGACTGTGCAGAGCCATTACCACACTGAGGGAGTCTGTATGAATTACTGCTTTTTGTATTTGTAATTGTTTGATGTGTTTAGCTGCCACCAGTATCGCGTAAGCTTCCGCTGTTAAGATACTTGTGCGTGGATGTAAAGGGCCAGCATCCGAAAAGGATGGGCCGACAGCAGCGTAGGACACAGAGGAGTTAGTCTTGGAGGCATCTGTGAAGAACTCAGGACGTGTGTATTTGTGTTGAAGATCCAGAAAGTATGTTCGGATATGGGCAATAGGTGCATGTTTTGTAACCTCTAGGAAAGACACATCGCAGTCTATAGTCTGCCACTGCCACGGTGGCGGGTATGCTACAGGAGCCATTAAACTGTGTTCAAGTGACACTTCAGTTTCTTCAGCTAGACACTTCAGGCGAACTGAGAAGGGCTGCCTCATCGAAGGCCTGTTTTGAAACAGAGTTGAGCTCGACAAATCATTAATTGTAGAGTATGAGGGGTGCTTCTTGTCTGCTTTCACCTTAAGGAAATAAACAAAGGACATGTAAGTTCTCTGCACATGAAGCGACCACTCATTTGACTCAACGTAAAGGCTTTCTACGGGGCTGGTGCGAAAAGCACTCGTAGAAAGGCGGATGCCCGAATGGTGCACGGGATCCAACATCTTCAAAGCACTTTGAGTCGCACTCTGATAAACAATGGCCCCATAATCTAAGCGGGTGCGAATAAGGCTTCTGTACAGGTTCATGAGGCATTTCCTGTCACTACCCCACGTAGTACGTGACAACACTTTTATAACATTCAAGGCTTTTAAACATTTTGTTTTTAAATACTTTATGTGGGGTACGAAGGTCAACTTGTTGTCAAAGATTAAGCCTGAGAATTTATGCTCGGCTTTGACGGACAGACGTTGCCCGTTCAGTCGAATGTCAGGTTCCGAGTGCAAGCCTCTCTTTCGAGAGAACAAGACACACGTGCTTTTTTGTGGGTTAAGTCGAAATCCGTTTTCATCTGCCCATTTGGAGACCTTATTTAAACCCAGCTGAACCTGCCGCTCACACATGGCCAAGTTGCATGACTTGAAGCCAAGCTGAACGTTGTCAACATATGTACAATAGAACATCATGCGGGGAATGGACAAGTGCAAAGAATTCATTTTGATGATAAAAAGTGTGCGACTAAGCACACCACCTTGTAGCACGCCTGTTTCCTGGACAAATGTTTGGGAGAGCACACTGCCTAGACGGACACGGAATGTCCGGTTTGACAGGTAACTTTCGATTATATGTAACATTCTTCCGCGCACACCAAGGTGGGACAGGTCTCTTAGAATTCCAAAACGCCATGTTGTATCATACGCCTTTTCGGTATCGAGGAACACAGAGAGAAAATATTGTTTATGAACAAAAGCGTCTCTGATCTGAGCCTCGATACGAACAAGGTGGTCTGTGGTGGATCTACTTTCTCGAAACCCGCACTGAAATGGGTCGAGCAAATTGTTTGTTTCAAGAATATGTACAAGTCGGCAGTTTATAATTTTTTTGAATACTTTACACAAGCAACTCGTAAGTGCAATAGGCCTATAACTTGAAGCTAAAGAAGGATCCTTGCCCTCTTTCAAAATGGGAATAATAATAGCCTTTTTCCAGGAGGTAGGGATAGTGCCAGAAAACCAGATAGCATTGTACAAGCAAAGTAAGGTTTTTCGTGTTTCGGCTGGTAGGTTTTTTAACATTTCATACACCACACGGTCAGAACCTGGGGCAGAAGTACTGCAGGAGTTTAGAGATGTTCGGAGCTCCGCTAGACTGAAAGCTTGGTTACATGTCTCGTATCTAGTGGATTTGTGTTCGAGTTTCTGTTTTTCTATTCTTGTTCTGTATTTTTGGAAAGTATCAGTGTAGTGGGATGAGCTGGATATCCGTTCAAAATGTGCCCCGAGGAAGTTTGCCTGATCTTCCAAGGTATCACCTTGAGTGTTTACGAGTGGGAGTGAGTGTACTTTTCTTCCTGCTACCCTTCGAACCATGTTCCAGACTTTGGCCTCTTGTGTATATGAATTTATCTCTGATAAAAACTTGTGCCAACTTTCTCTTCTGGCCTGCCGACACGTTCTCCTTCCTTGAGACTTTATTTTCTTGAAGGTGTCAAGATTTTCAGCTGTTGGTGAGTTACAAAGCAATCTCCATGCCCTGTTCTGTTCCTTTCGCGCATTACGACACTCTGTGTTCCACCATGGGACGTGTTGTTTGCCGGGCATTCCAGATGTTTGCGGTATGCACCTGACTGCTGCGTCAGTTAGAAAAGCTGTGAAGTACTGCACAGCTTCATCTATGTTTAACCTACATATGTCTGTCCAACTCAAACGTGTAGTGTTGTGGAACTGTTCCCAGTCTGCTTTGTTTATCAGCCATTTGGGAACATGTAGAGGACATTCATATGTTGTTTGTGAATTCAACACTACAGGAAAATGGTCACTTCCATATGGATTGTTTATGATTTTCCGTTTCAGTAGGGGTAGAAGTGAAGGTGATACGATGCTGAGGTCTATAGACGAGTAAGTTTTGTTGGCAACGTTATAGTAGGTTGGCTCTTTCCTATTCAACAAACAGGCGCCGGAAGAGAAGAGAAATTGTTCAATGAGACGACCTCGTGCATCACAGCGAGAATCGCCCCACAGTCCACTATGTGCATTTAGGTCCCCAAGAAGCAAATAAGGTTCAGGCAGTTCGTCTATTAAGGACTGAAATTCACGTCTTTCAAGACGTTGGTGGGGAGGTACATACAAAGAGCAGATGGTGACGAGTTTGTTTAAAAGTACCGCTCGAACAGCCACCGCCTCAAGGGATGTCTGGAGTGGTAAATGTGTACACGCTACTCCTTGGTTAAAAATAATGGCTACGCCACCGGATGACGCCACAGCATCATCTCGGTCCTTTCGGTATATGACGTAAGCACGTAAAAAATTTGTATTGGAGGATTTCAGATGTGTTTCCTGTACACACAGCACTTGAGGTGAGTGTTTGTATAAAAGCTCTTGGACGTCGTCGAGGTTTTTAAGCAGGCCTCTGACGTTCCAATGTATAATTTGTGTTTTCATATTGGAAGTAAAGTAGTGCTGTGTGTACGTTAAGGGAGTGACTAGTTTAAGCTGAAAGGTCGAGCTCAAGTAGCAGGGCTATTATCAGGCCCTGTTATGAGCTTTTTTTGTTTTCTTGGCGTGCTCCAGAGAGCCGCGCCGCTCTTTTGGCACCAGGGGTGCCGCCGTATCCATTGCCTCCTCGGAGGCACTGGATGCCCGCTCATGCGAGCTGGTTTTTCGAAGCTTGGGCCTCGCCTGGCGAGGTGAGGCCTTGAGACCCGAGGACCCTGGAGTCCCTGGTCTCTGTTCAATAGTAGGCGGAGTAGACTCAACTACTGCCGCCTTGGGGGCAGGCGCCACAGCCAATGGCTCGCTCTGCGCAGGCCGAAGGAGTGGCGAGGGCTGGTGCGACACTGCCCCCTGGCGCGCCGCATCAGCATATGTGGGGCAATAAAATGGCGAGACTCTTTTTCTTGCTTCTTTAAATGTAATGTTTTCTTTTATCTTTAAAGTGATGATCTCTTTTTCTTTTTTCCAGAAAGAACAAGAACGTGAGTATGCGGCATGATTACCGCCACAGTTCACACAGTGTGCAGGTGCTTCGCAGTTGTCGGACGCATGGCCCACGACTCCACACAGAGCACAAGTTTTCTGGCCACGACAGCTTTGCGAGCCGTGGCCATATCTCTGACATTGGAAGCAACGGCGGGGGTTGGGAATATATGGCCTCAAAGATGTCTTTGTATACCCAGTCTGAATTGTTTCCGGCAAATCGCTCGAAGCAAAGGTCAGTACTAAGTGTTTTGTAGGTATTTCCTTTTGATCTCTTCTTATCTTAATACGCTGTACGTTTGTCACGTTCTCGCTCTTCCATCCTTCAAGAAGTTCAGCTTCGGTCAGGTCAAGCAAATCTGCGTCCGATACGACCCCGCGAGATGAGTTCATAGACCTGTGTGGCGTAATACTGATGGGTGTGTCTCCAAACATTGTGAGGGTGTTCAGTTTATCGAATTGGTCTTTGTCACGTATTTCAACGAGTAGATCTCCACTGGCCATTTTGGTAACCTTGTACCCGGCACCAAGAATTTCGGTTAAGGACCTAGCCACTACGAAGGGGGATACTGTTCTGGCTTGCTTGTTAGTTTTTTGGCAGTGTATAACGTGGAAATGAGGAAAGGTTTGTCTTGGCCGGATGAAAAAATTGATATCTTCGGTGCGTACCCGCTTTGAGGAGGTACGATCACTAAGTAAAGTAAATGCTTTGTGCATGCTAATTGTATGTTGTTCAGTAGCGGTGGCGGCCACCCACCACGGAGCCCAACGAGGGGACGCTGCAAGTTTACGGATACTGAAACCTGCAGACGCCAGCCGTACAACGCCACTATAACCCAATGCGCCTAGATTAAGGTAGGCTATTTGCACAGGGTTAACCCTAGCCGCCAGGAAGTTTGGAAGTAAACGGAAGAGAATAGAAGACAGGACAGATAAATAGTAAGAGATAAAGACGAAGATGTAGGGAGAGAGTGATAGGAAAAGGCGACTGCCGATTTCCCCTGGGTGGGTCAGCCCAGGGGTGCCGTCTACGTGAAGCCGGGGCCAAAGGGGTGTGTTGCCTCTGCCGGGGGGCCTTAAAGGTCCAATCACCCAGCGTCAGCTCAACCCCCAGGATCCCCTTTTCCCCGGACACGGCAAAGCCACGCACGGCTAGGCGTGGGAGGGAGTAGAAACTCCCCCGTTAGCTCGGGTCCGTGGTGTCGCTACACACCAAACGCCTGCTTTAACAGGCGCCCCTGCGGGGACTTTTTCGGAGTTGAAGTTTCTTTTGACGTCTCATCTGATTCTTCGAAATTTCAATCCTCTGGCTCCCACTGAACTCCACACAGACGCTAGCGGTGTTGGTGTAGATGTTGTCCTGGTTCAACGCTTGGATAACGAAGAACACGTCGTAGCGTATGCAAATGGCTCGCTCAGCAAGTCCGAGCGTAACTACACTGTCACAGAGTAAGAATGCCTTGCACTAGTCTTCGCAGTGCAGCGCTTTTGGTCTTACCTGTACAAATGCCCCTTTATCATCGTGACAGACCATCATTCTCTCTGCTGGTTGGTCAATCTGCGTGACCCATCTGGTCGGCTGGCGCACTGGGCACTTCGTCTACAAGAATATGACTTCACGGTTTCCTATAAAAGCGGCCAACGCCACGCTGACGCAGATTGTTCTTCACGACTGCTGCTTCCAATGATGGAATGTGACGTGGACAACTTCAACACCAACATCGCATCACTGGACCAACCGTTTCCCGATACCAAGACCTTTAAGGATGAGCAACAAAGGGACAGCACCATACAGCAAATTCTTGCTACCAAACCAAAATCACTGCCTACGCGCTTCTGCATATGAGACAGGCTAGTTTACAAAAAGAACTACACCAGCACCGGCTCACGATTTCTTCTGGTGGTTCCAAAGAGTCTTCGCGTTTATGTCTTGCAGGCTATGCATGATGACCCAACATCCGGTCATCTAGGCACAGCGAAAACTCTTTGCTATCTTCAAAAAAGATTCTACTGGCCCAAAATGCACCAGACGATGGAACAATACGTGTCTATTTGTAACGACTTCTAACGTCATAAGCGCCCAACAAGTGCTCCTCCAGGGCGATTACATCCGGTGCCACCCCCTAGAACTCCATTCGAGCAAGTCGGGATTGACCTCCTTGGACCCTTCACCGGTCATTTAACACGGCACTGCGAGACAGCTGCCGATGTGTCTTTCTTCATGCTACGCTTTGTAATTCTACGACATGGACCTCCCAAAATTGTAATCAGTGACCGTGGCCGACAATTCACAGCAGACTGGGTGGAAGAGATGCTTTGTATCTGCGCTTCAAGGTTTCGACACTCTACACCATACCATCCTCAAACAAACGGTCTAACTGAACAAACGAACAGAACTCTCATGAACATGCTGTCTATGTATGTCGCATCAGATAACAAGGACTGGGACAGTATTCTACCTTTTATCATTGATGCATTCAACACCGTACAGCATGAAACTACCAGCTACAGTCCTTTCTTCTATATGCTAGACCGCCTCGTCATACCCCGAGTACCATCTTCCTGTGTTTGGACCACCATGATCCCTGCATTTCCGAGATCATCTGTCGGGCAGAAGAAGCCAGACGCCTTGCTTATTTGCGCATTCTTGCTTCGCAAGGCCGCTCGAAGGCACATTTTGACCACCGACGCCGACACGTGACGTACAATCGCGGTGACCTAGTGTTGCTGTGGGCACCAACTAGAAAACGTGGTTTGAGCGAGAAACTGCTAGCGCACTATACGGGACCTTATCTTGTTATAGACTGTATTAGTGATTTAGTTTACCTCATAGCACGTCTCCATTGGAACGGCCGAGGGTCTGCAAAAACTGAACTTGCCCATGTTGCACGTTTAAAGCGCTTTACTGCTCGAGAGACTGACTCTCCCAGTGGGCTTCGTCTGCGCGGAGAGAAATGTTCAATTTAGGTATGTGCATCTGTGTAGCGGAATAAGGTGATGCCAGACGAAGAGGACGTTCGGTTGGTGGCAAGACGTCTCTGGTGAGCGTTCATTGTATACCCTCGAGTCGACCGTTACGTCCCCTCTGAATAAACCCCTCTCGTAAACGTAACAATATGTCCTCCTTCGGACATTGACCCAGGTTCATTTTCCCCCTAACGTCTACCAGATGTTGGTTACTTATATTTGTTCTCTGGTTCACTTCGCTCTCTACCCATCTCTTTCCATGACACCTATCACTTCTTAAGGACATGTTAGTTGAAATAAAAAAAAAGAAATGGGCATGGGCTGGGCATGTAGTGCATAGGCAAGATAACTGCTGGTCATTCAGGACAATGAGATTAAAAATGTTGCTGTTATAGAGTGGCTGCAGCGAGCATAAAACCGGCTTTTGTGGTGGAGAGGCCTTTGCCCTGCAGTGGGAACAGTCAGGATGATGATGACAATGATACCTCCTCATTACATTGCACACTGGATGTTTCTTAGCTTCTTTCCAAGTTTTTCAGCAATTTTCCAGGTTTCTGCCCCATGCATTGGAGCTGGCAAAAAACAATGGGTGTAAACTTTCCGCTTCAGTGACAGTGTCAAGGCGCGGGTCATGAGCTGAGAATGCCTACTGTGCATGCATCCTTCCATTGTTATTCTTTGGTGAACTTCCTCTACAGTGCTAGGCTTTTCTGTAGCTTTTGGCACAGATATACATTGTCTTATGCTAGCTCAAGGGTCATGTTGTCAATCACCCACTGTCACTCATATTAATCCTTTTCGCTATCTGCATCCACATTAGTGCACATAACTGTTTAGGCAAACGACACATAAACTGCTTGTCATTGACAACTCACACCTTTTGCTCAAAATGTCTTTTATCCATAGTCATAGAGTGAGCAGCAGATATCAACATTATCCTTGTACTAAAGAAACAGCTGGTGTGCAAAAAAAAAAAAACAATGATGGTCAGATCACGCAGCTGCTCAGGCCAAATTGCTGATATTTTGTAATTACTATTTGAAGTTTTTTTTTGCATACAAAGCAGTGTAAAGTAAACTTATGCTATTCTTTTTTGAGAATCATTTGAACCATCTTTGAAGTACTCAAAGACAATTCATATTTATCGGTGGGTGCTTTTCAAGTTTAAAACTGTATGCCACCATCATTGCACACCCATTTTCACCCTTGTGGAACCATGTAAAATACAATACTTTGCAAGCAACATCTCATTTTCTTGCTTAGTAGTGAGGATGATCCAGTAGTGAGAATGATCCATTTGTTACATTGCATGCCACATTTGACCTTGACCCTTTAATGCCTGAATTATGAAACTGCCGAACAAATTAAAAAATGTTTTCATTTGCAGCTTTAAAGTGTAACCTTTAAATGATTCCACAGTTAAATTATTTAAAAGGCATCTTTAATGCATAGTTTTATGTACGTTGCAAATTTTCCACATGCCACAGAAGCAAGGACCTAGCCACAAAAAGCGTATGTTAGAACTATGTAACATGTCATGTACCATCTCTAAACACACCAAATAAAATTATTGAAGATAGAACACACGTCACGCAGGCAAGAAAAAACAAAGCAGTCAGAGTTGTTGCACACGCTTCGCACTCACCGCCATCAGCTACAAAACAATTGGTTCTAGCATAAAATATCTTAAAAAAGATAGCGCTAGATTTTTGATGCTACAAGCTACATTCCCCAGAAGTACTTGACAGCTAGAATTAAAGGCTTGACAACCGAAATTAAAAGCATTTCGTGACTTGTTTGCTTTAAGTTTTTCAGTTGGTTGCGAATTCGTGGCACTCGACAGTAAAGGGTCAATTATGGGTATTTTCGGGACTTTTCTTACTTTGATGTAAACACAATGGTTCATTAAATGCAGGGAGTAGTTTGTTTGCTTTGCAATGAATTTACGAAATTGACGGAAAGAACAAGATGTGTGGTTTGCCTGCACTGTCCCTGCGACTTGTCAGTCACTTGTGTTTGCTAGGGACAAATCTTCCCTCAGAGCATGAACAGTTCAAGCCGAGGGAGCTGGCTAGGGGAGAAAACACGTGTCCACCTGAACACCACCCTTACTGGGCGAATGGAAAGGCAAAGCACCCTTCTCTGCTTATACATCGCACCAAGAGCATTCTGCATTATCCTGACTTTCCACAAAAGCTGGTTTCAAGCACTCTTAGAACTGCTATTGCAATAAGAACTTCCCCATACTGCTGAGTAAAAAATGTGACTTAGTTTTCATAGCAGCACCAATGCACTACAAGCACCTCAATGGCACCATCCAGCGATGCCACCAGTCTTCCAATTTGGAGCAATTTTAGGAGCAGCAAAATTTTCATTTTTGAGCACTTTAGAGCAGTAAAATTTTTTACTTTGAAGAAATCTGGAGCAGCAAAATTTTTCATTTTGGAGCAATCTGGAGCAGCTAACTTCAAATCCTGGAGGAGAAGCACGTTACATTTACATTCAAGGACAAGAAAAATTATTCTGAGGCTCTTGTGAAGAGCTAGAAATATTTGGATTCACTGCAAATTTCATGGAGCCAATCATCTTAGAAGCCCTCCCTATTTCAATTGATGATGCAAAAATAATGACATAATACTGTGGACCATTCTGAAAAAACTTGTTCAGTGATTTTTTCCGTAGCAAATAAAAAGAATACTGGTTCAATAAAACTGTTCTTCATGAAATAACAATATAAATATACCTAAGTGGTTATCAGCAGATATGGTAGACAAACACTGTGACATAACACGCTAGAGACTCAAACAGTCAAAAGTGCATTTCCCTAAGATGACTTCAAGAATAAAAAAAAAGGTTTGTTTCCTTCATGACTGATTAGACTGCTGGGTGTAATATGGCGTCGTTCAGCTAGTCTCAGAAAGCCAACCTCCTCCAGCACTCATCTCTGTGCTGAAACTACCCAATTTAACAAACTTCATTTTCTTTTTGCAGCAATATTATATGTAACTAGGGCATTCTATCTATACTCCAAAAACCCCTTACTGTGTTCTCTAGAAAGCAGTTCCTTAAAAAAAATTACACAGGACAACTTATGCACACCAACGTGAAGGCAAGATCTATTTTGTTTTTAATGGGACAGCAATTATTTGGACATTCTCGACTGGTTTTTGCCATTGCCAGGGGTGTAGCCAAAAAAATTTTGAAAAATTGGAGGGGTTGCACATTGATCTGAAGGGGGGCGCAAGCAAAGAGGTCATTTTGCACTTTATATGCTATAGTGAAAAAAATTCGGAGGTGGGGAGGGGGGGACACATTCCCAATGTGGCCCCCCCGCCCTGGCTACGCCACTGGCCATCATGTTTTGCGTAATGTACCAATCGATAACATGCCCCAGTGCATCGTATTTTACACGCAGGCAAAAATGTGCGAGCGGAAGCGACAAACGCGCTAAAGCAGAGGTAAGAAGAGCAGACCGATCTCCTTTGCACAGAGGGCAGATGTGATAACATCACCCCACGTGCCAGGCCTCCCATCGATTGTTACTCAAGCAGACAGGAACGCACCGCCCGTGTCCAAGGCACAGAAAGGATCGAGCTAAGAACGCGAGGGGAGGAGGGGGGTTACGAGCTTTGACTTTAGGGGGTGATCACTGGCGCACACTTATTACGACTGGTATTCTCTTCTACCTTGTACTCTCAACGCGAACAGGATGTGCAAAAAGTGCTTCGCTTTCAAGAGCGGCCATATAAAGGTATGCACTGAGCCTTGATCGCAAGGTGGCCATACCATCATTGCGCCATTTCAGAGGACCATTCGTACATGCCGTTCATGCTGCATAGCTAGAATCACACTGGTCTAGAGCAGCAGAGCACGTGCCTGTCGACACTGTTGTTGGTCACAGCTTCCATCTCACGTTAGCTACAAGCTACCGTTGATGCTTACATTACAGCACAAGGGTCTAACACGCAGTACGACCATGTTTAGTAGCATTACGGCATCTCTCTACATATTATTGAAGAAAACGCCAACTGGCGCAGCTGGCTGGGCATTCTAAGCAAATCTGATTCTATATGTACATGCATCAACATGCAAGAGATGTTCCAGGGGTCTCTAGTCACCCAAGTCGCAGATATCAAACACCGTGAGTGCAGCAAGTTTTTGCAAAAGCACGGACCTTAGAAATTGCAACCCTGCCACTAGTGCTTCTCACGGATGATGTCAAGTTTTATTATTTGGTATAACAATACAATTTATTGGTATCGCACTCATTGCTAAGAGCGTAAGTGAAACTAGGAAATTGTATCTTTTAGATCTTATATTGCCGATATCACGTAACTCAAAAGAACGCTGGCTAAAGGGTCAATAATCACTCTAGATGCCGAAGCTTTCGTGCTGTCAGTTATCTAAACACGAAGGAAATGTCATGATGGTTTTTTTTTTTTTTTTTCGGCGGCTATTGACCCTGGAAAGCCAGAGGCGTACGTGTAACAAGGCGCGGCCACTTCACAAACCTTCTGAGGCACCAGAGCCACCAGTGATGGCCTCTCTATAGTTGCGTGTATTAAAACCGAACTGCAGCTGCTCCGACCAGGACGCATGCTTTTATACATGAGATGATATTTAAAAGGAAGCACATGAGAGTTTTAAATTTGGACCCTAGCAACCTCAAGTTCCAAAGGGCAGGGTCTTCTAAAGGGTTTTTAGCACCACATCAATTATAAACGCGGATGTACGTGTTGGTGGAAGGAATTACGAAACAGCTCTTCTATATAATGATCCATAGATAAAGTATATTAGAGGAAAAGTGTCAACGCTTTCCCAACATTTACTTGTTCTTCTGCGGACGCGAAGCACGAAAAATTAGATCACGATGTCCAGACAAAGACGTGACAGACATTCTTGCGGTACGCGTGCAGTTCTTAGAGAAAACTGCTTTATTACATGCCGTGCAACTCTTCAAACGAGCTATCAGCAGCATTCCTAGAACAGACGACGTCCACATATGAATCGCTGCCACAACTTCACGCTATCAATTGAACAGGAGCCCCTGCGGAGAGCACGTTTCACCGTTAAGCAGACTTGCACAACGGAGTTGCGTCGGCACCAAACATATCTTCGTGAATTTTAGGACGCACGAGCGACCGCAGTTTATTCAGCGTGATAAAATAGGCACGTGATTGTGACTTTGGTGGCCCGGAAAACAAGGTGCACATGTATTGACACGCCGTTGTGGCTATTGCTAGTGATAGACCACCCCAAATCCAACTTTGACACATTTTGGCACAATTTCCGTTGATATTATCACTATGGCACAGTAAATCTCATTTGGCGCACTTTGGCGCAGTTGGTGCAAGAATGGGATCACTGCCCATTGCACAAATATTAAATAACTACATGGCAATCACCCACTGCGAAGTATGCAACTTACCAACAATGCACAGAGCTGTGTCCGACCTTTTTGTGCTGCCTCGTGCAGTGGTGTAAAGCCCCACCGGTCAGTGGCATTCACAACCGTATTGTACTTAATTAACAAGGCTGCTATGTCCAAATGCTAAAGAGGGGAGGTAAAAAAGAAGGCTCAGATGAGTTTCAACACAAACAAATTCCATGTCCACAGTGTAACAATAAAGGAAATAACAAAAAGCACTTATTAGAAGCAGTGGTGAGAGTTCTAAGTAATGTGGAAAATGTGGTGCACTTTCACTTGACTTTTCAACTGGCTATCCAACAAAGCACAAATATTTCACCTTGCCCTTTGCATTCTACTTGGCAGGCAGTATTAGGGCTAAATGACAAATTATGTCACTAATCCATCCTCACATTAAAGGGACACCATAAAGAAAAAAAAAGCTATTTTAGTCATAGTAGTAAACCATGATTCCTGAATAACAAATGTGCAACCTTTGTTACGAGATGATAGCTATCATTGCAGTCATCTCCCACCAAGAATGATGCTTTTAATACTGGATATTATTCAACAAAAGCCTATTAATTAAAATTTTAATATGTTCAGTGTAGTAGTGCAGTTTATAATTGTGAGCAACCCTAATCAAATATGTAAGCTCATTAAAACTTAACGTAGCAATGCCCTTACAAAAAAAACTCCATTAGTAGAAAATTTGTCTCTTCCAAGCACTTTTGCTAGTAATTTATACTGTACTTTACAAGAGTCAGAAGAGTTTCTATAGGGTTTGACGATGCAGAGAGATCTCTGTTATCACGCAACCGAAACAAACAATACCATCTTTTTTCTCACCAAGCGAGATACCCTGCAAGGTACTATGTTGGTTTCATAATGGCATAAAAGTAGCACGAGAAGACGAAGACAAGAAAGCAAACACCACTAGCACTTGTGGTCTTCAGGTTGTTGTATTCATCTCCTTGCGCTACTTTTACACCATTATGAATCAGTGCCAACTTGCTCGCCAGTCCGTTTTGCTTCATTCACATTATGTAGGTTTATTGAAATAACCAGGTAAAATATGCATGTAGATTAATCCTTAGTAGCAAAAGTGCCATTTCAGCACGTGATACTAAAATGTCAATGTCACTAGTGGGGTGATAACACTTGAAGCAAAATGTCACTGGCATGCAAAGCAGATAAAGCGGTCCAAGTAAAAGAGAGCTCTCACATAGAATGCTGTAATATCTTAAAAGTGTTTCAGGGGCCCTTTAAATTCAATAAACATACGTGATCTCACAAATAATAAATATTATCAAAAGTGTGTCATTTAAAATCTTGCAAGATCTAATATTCAATTAATTTCCCAAATAATTTAAATAGTTCAATGTAGATGTTAACACAGCCACTTCAAGGCAGGCCTTCCTACCAGCCTCACCGGACTAACTATGAATGAAAGGTATCTTGAAGAGCCAATCGGTACAGGGGGCAAAAGTTTCAAAGCCACTATCCCATGTATTCCTATGGCAGCGTGGTCTGGGAACTTTTGACTCCCCTCCCCCTTGAGATGTTACTTTGAGAGGAACAGTGCAGAGATGGAACAGGAGGAAAAAAAACGAGCACTGACAAACAACGGTCCTAATGTAATTTTCCAAATGAAATAAAGCACGAAATCTACAACTGACAAGACTGTGTTAGTGAGCCTTCAATTGCTCCCCTTGACTGTGTACTTGTCGGGCTAAATGATGTCTTGACAAGAAGCGGACACACACATCATTTCCCTGTTTCAATCAAACAAAACTAAGATGTCCACCAGCGCTTGTGTCCTTTCTTTCTGCCAGGTCTGCACACTGCTTCCACGGAAGAATCTCAGCACACTTTATTCAAAACCTACAACTACCCAAGATCACCCATTTCTTAGCCATGCTTGTTCATTCAACCACACAAAGCTAGCTGGGCACATACCCCATATGATGATGCATTATGAAGTGGGATGAGGCCACCCTTGTCTTGTGCATTGACATCTGCACCATTTTCAAGCAGCAGCTCGGCAACTTCTAGGTTGTTGTATCCAGCTGCAGGAACAAAACACACATCTATAAAATCGCTAGGCGAGTATTAAACGACACCTTGAATGTTACATTCACCATCTACTCATGTATGTAAGACCTGCCCTTCCTTTGACTTTAGTGTTGAGTGTGGTCCTTCTAAGAGGCAGTTACAGAGGGTGTTTCAGCGAACTTTCAGACATTCTTGAAGATAAGCTCTTCAAGAAAAAAAAAAGAAAAACTTTTCAGAAAAAACCTGTTAGCAGTGGCAGATTGCAGGAAGTATCAAGGGCATTCTAATTAGTTAGTTGGTTAATTTTTTTATTCACTACTTAGCAAAGTTTGGTGGTTATTGTTTGCAGCTTCAGAGAATGCTATTTTATATCAGTTAAAAAAAAAAGAAAAAGCTACTGACATGCCGCGCAAAGAGAATTTACGTTTTTTTCCGCTCAGAGACTAAGCTGTGCATTGGGAGTCGTGCAAGACTTGAACAAGCACAACGTCCACTGGCGACTTATTACAACTGCAGCGGCAAACTTTGTGCCATTTTCCTTAGCTAGAAAACCTTAAAACTCAGCATGGGAATGTTTTTCTAACTCGCCGGGCGGAAGGCTGAGGCTAGCTATCAACAGCAATGCAGCTATTGATTTTAATATGCTGTTGGGCACTGGCCTGGCACTCAGCTGGTGCCGATACCCCTAGAAGCAATCCATTACTTTCAATTCACATTATCCTAGCTTCATGAGAAATTAATAATGCATTAATTGCTGGGGTTTCATGTGTATAAACCATGATATGATAGTGAGGAAACCCATAGTGGAGGGCTCCGTAAATTTGGACTACCCGATGTTCTTTAACGTGCACCTAAAGTATGTGGGCCTTTAGCATTCAGCCTCTATGAAAATGCAGCCCCGAAGGCAAGAATTCGATCCCAAAACCTTTGAGTCGCCAGCCGAGCGCCATAACGACCTTGGTAGGTTCATGAAAAAAAAAAACCACGCTTCTGTGACAGTGAAGAGTTTTGTTTAGCAATGCTGGTATCATGACATGCCACTCTAAAGAGTCATTCTTACATGTTATCAGCCAGACCGTTGAAGTAAATGAGGGATCCATAACTAACAACTATTTCGCATTGTAGTGCAACGCTGTTTCTTATCAGCAGCAGTGTGGGCCAAGGATCTGAAAATCTTGACTTCATACCATGTTTAGCAGTTTTGAGTCAAGCAACAATCATCAATGAATAAAAAATGTTTATTTCAATGTTCCATTTGGTTGCAAGCCTATAAAAGATTCTCCAAAAGCAATGCTTGATTGATTGATTGATATGTGGGGTTTAACATCCCAAAACCACCACATGATTATGAGAGACGCCCTAGTGGAGGGCTCCGGAAATTTTGACCAGCTGGGGTTCTCAACGTCACCCAAATCTGAACACACGGACCTACAACATTTTTGCTTCCATCGAAAATAAAGCTGCCACAACCGGGATTCGATCCCACAACCTGTGAGTCAGCAGCCAAGTACCTTAGCCACTAAACACCGAGGCAGAGCAAGTAATATTACTTGAAACAACACAAAATTTTCACGTGTTCGAATTTCTTTCCATTTATTGCAATGGCCAAAGAAAGGCATTCTTTCATGGAAATGGCATTAGATGAAAACTTATGTCTTGTCGAGAGACATTCTCACACGTAGCTTAATATCCTTGAAGGTGGCTGGTTCTGACTTGAAAACTTCCTTTTTAGCATATCACCTGAGAAAGAAGTCCAAGGGTGACAAATCAAGGGACCTAGGCGGCTATGATTTGATTCCATTGGACCCAATCCATTGATTGGAAAGAACTTGTCAAATTTACCATGGTGTCTACCAAGTTCACATTTCGAAATTCCCTAGTTTTCCAGGTTAGCAAAAAATCTGCCATCCAGCAGTACATCCGACAAGGTAACAAGCCAGATGTTATTTTACTTCAAGAAACGCATGGCCTCGCCACACTACCAGAATACCAGGCAGTAAGTCCCGAGCGTGAAGAGGGAAATAAAGTTCTCACTACACTAGTAAGGAGAGAGATTACGGTCAGAATCCATAATCTAGAAGGTGGATACAACCATATAATGACAAAACTTCTATCTAGGAAAACAAAAGGGAGCAGCACATTTATTCTTAACGTATATAGCAGTCCGTCAAATCACAGACAGCAATTTCACTCTCTATTTAGGCAGGTCGTGATATTAGCTGGCAGCGCCCCGCTCATCATAGCAGGGGACTTCAACCCCGCACACGAGGCATGGGGGTATGGTTACACCACCCCCAAAGGGAAACGGTTATGGCAGAGCATACAAGATGAACAGCTTACTCTGATAACAGACCAGCATGCACACACACGCATAGGTACAAGCACCCAGCGAGACGCAACACCGGATCTTTCAATAACGAAGAATGCCCCAGGGGCTATATGGCACAACACATTCGATGATTTAGGAAGTGACCATCGCATACTCGAAACACACGTACCATTCACCGATAGCGGCAGGATTACGACCATGTGTAACACGAGACGTCTAGTTGACTGAGATAAATTTCGGGAGATCAGAAAAACCATTACTGAAGATCCTGACGATATCCAGCAATGATACGAGAGCATAATAGACGCCGTCAGGAAAGCCACACAGGAAGTAGAAACAGATATCCCAGTTGAGCGCATCGATAACAAATTAATGCACCTGTGGCAAACTAAAGAAGCGTTACAACACAAATGGCAGAGGCAAAGGCACAACAGAACAATCCGGAAAAAGATAGCACAGCTCAACAAAGACATTGAAAGTCACTGCAAGCAGCTTTGTGAGCAACAATGGGTGGAGATATGTAAGGACATGGGCACCCATATTGGAACATCACAAGCATAGAAGTTGCTAAGGTTACTTTCAGATCCCACCAATACTAAAACTGAACAGAGACACACTATCCGTCACCTCACACGCGAATACGAAGGAAACGAGGAACAGCTAATGACAGATCTACAAAACATCTACATGCCCAAATCGCCGCCACTACAACATAAAAACTATACAGACGAAGCCAACCACAACATGGACAAAAACTTTGAGGTAGCAGAGGTTAGAGCGGTGCTCCACAAATTAAATGTAAAATCAGCACCGGGACCCAATGGAGTCACCAACCGAGCATTATCTAACCTGGACAATGAATCCATAGAATTTTTAACTGGATATATAAACAAATGTTGGACAGAAGGGGCAATACCCGACGCATGGAAAGAGGCTAGAACAATCCTTATACCAAAACCTGGAAAGCCAATCAACAGAGCAAAGCTCCGACCCATTTCATTAACGTCATGCGTAGCAAAAGTATTGGAACATGCATTTCTAAATAGAGCCAACAATTATCTTGAGGATGATGAATACTACCCACACACGATGATAGGCTTCTGTCGTCACCTAGCCACACAAGACGCCATGCTACAAATGAAACACCAAATCATAGACTACCCCACAAGATCCACACGAGCCATACTCGGTCTGGATCTCAAGAAAGCATTTGACAATGCAGCTCATGAAACAATTCTCAGCCACATATCGGGCAGCTGCTTAATTGTCCCTCTTATACAACCTAAACACACCAAGTCTGCCATTACGAGACCCTCATTCAATGAAATAAGCGAAAGAAGTGTATACCTTCTCGAGCATCGAACGCGTTATTCGAAAGTCGTAGGTTCGATTCCTGCTCACAACTGGTTATTTTTTCATCCACTTTTCTTTCTTCTTATTTACATTCCATTGGTTCTAATAACTTCCCCTGTACATTCCTTGGCATTACTGTCTGTTAGATCTCATTAATATTGTGTTAAAACACGGAAAAACGAGCCCTTAGGTATACACTTCTTTCCCTTATTTCATTAAACGAGGCTCTCGTAATAGCAGACTTGGTGTGTTTAGGTTGTATAAGAGGGACAATTATTCAGCTGCCCGCTCATAATAAGTTCGCGCGCTACGTGACGCCAAACATGCGCATGAGAGTGTTTTCACACTCGTTGTTTGGCTTATAAATGGCGCTCACTGTCACTCCTACACCTAAATTCACATATAAACCCAAAAAAGTGGATGGAGGGAAGGCCGCTGTGGTAGCTCAGTGGTTAGAGCACCGAACGCGTTATTCGAAGATCGTGGGTTCGATTCCTGCTCACGGCTGGTTATTTTTTCATCCACTTTTCTTTCTTCTTATTTACATTCCATTGGTTCTAATAACTTCCCCTGTACATTCCTTGGCATTACTGTCTGTTAGATCTCATTAACATTGTGTTAAAACACGGAAAAACGACCCCTTAGCTATACACTTCTTTCCCTTATTTCATTGAATGAGGCTCTCGTAATGGCAGACTTGGTGTGTTTAGGTTGTATAAGAGGGACAATTAATCAGCTGCCCGCTCATAATAAGTTCGCGTGCTACGTGACGCCAAACATGCGCATGAGAGTGTTTTCACACTCGTCGTTTGGCTTATAGATGGCGCTGACTGTCACTCCTGCTTCTAAATTAAGATATAAACCCAAAAAAGTGGATGAAGGGAAGGCCCCTGTGGTAGCTCAATGGTTAGAGCATCGGACGCGTTATTCGAAGGTCGTAAGTTCGATTCCTGCTCACGGCCGGTTATTTTTTCATCCGCTTTTCTTTCTTCTTATTTACATTCCATTGGTTCTAACAACTTCCCCTGTACATTCCTTGGCATTACTGTCTGTTAGATCTCATTAATATTGTGTTAAAACACGGAAAAACGAGCCCTTAGGTATACACTTCTTTCCCTTATTTCATTAAACGAGGCTCTCGTAATGGCAGACTTGGTGTGTTTAGGTTGTATAAGAGGGACAATTAATCAGCTGCCCGATCATAATAAGTTCGTGTGCTACGTGACGCCAAACATGCGCATAAGAGTGTTTTCACACTCGTCGTTTGGCTTATAGATGGCGCTGACTGTCACTCCTACTTCTAAATTTACATATAAACCCAAAAAAGTGGATGGAGGCAAGGCCGCTGTGGTAGCTCAGTGGTTAGAGCATCGAACGCGTTATTCGAATGTCGTAGGTTCGATTCCTGCTGACAGCTGGTTTTTCATCCACTTTTCTTTCTTCTTATTTACATTCCATTAGTTCTAATAGCTTCCCCTGTACATTCCTTGGCATTACTGTCTGTTTAAATCTCATATATATATATATATATATATATATATATATATATATAAAATTCTTTTTTTCCCTCGGTAATGTTTTTTGTGGCTTGGGTGTTCTGTCTACACTCCAAAAACTCCTTATAATACCCTCTAAAAAGACAGGCATGAAGTAAAAAATAACCTCACAGGGTACTTTATGTGTACGCTTAAGACAACTTGAATGCGAGAGCCATTTTGTTATTAAAGTAATAGCAATTACATAGACATTCTTGACTAGGTTTTTTTTTCGTGGCCAGGGGCGTAGGCGGATTTTTTTTTAGGAGGGGGGGGTGCACCTTTATCTGAAGAGGAGTCCGACAGGCAGTCATCTTGTGCTACACAAAGTCATCTTGTGCTACACATCCCGCCCATGCGTCGAGTCTTGTACAGGTGGGTAAAAGCAAGCAAGCGGGGGCGACGAACGCTGCTAAAGCAGAGATAGAAAGAGCCAACCTATTTCCTTTGCAGTGGGGACAGATTTGATATCACCCCGCGTGACAGGGCTGCCATCAATTGTTACTCAAGCAGAGAGGAACGTGCCACCTATCTCCAAGAAGCAGGAAGAAGCTAAAAATTACGAGAGGGGAGGGGGGGGGGGATTATGAGCTTTCACATTAGGGGTGTGCTATTACGGCAGGCACTTAAGACTGTTGGTATACCCTGCGGGGGTGCTGACACCCCCCCCCTGTAAAGTTGTCTGCGCCGCGTGGCGCACGTGTCTCGCCCCAAGGCTTTATTTCGGTGGTGACCACCGCCGGGCGATAGATGGTGTTGTGTTCGCTTCGAGTACCACTGTTGGTAGAGTGATAGCACTGGCGGTGGCCCCTGGCGGTGGCCCCTGGCGGTGGCCCCTGGCGGTGGCCCCTGGCGGTGGCCCCTGGCGGTGGCCCCTGGCGGTGGCCCCTGGCGGAAGGCAGGCCTTGGTGGTGGGCGAGGGTTGAGCGAGCCTCTTCTGCGCGTGGCGGCTGCCGCGAACGGTTGTCTGTAGCGTGGGTCCCCGGTGCTCAACACCGCGGGCTTTGCGCCGGGGTCCCACGTGGTAAGTCAAGCGTTGGCGATGCTGCCTTGGGTATGTCGTGTTGTGTGTCTGTCGTGTTATTGTGTAATGATGTCCTAGCGTGTTCATTACTGATGTATCGATTCGGCGGACGATATCGTCGTTATAAATTAGGCAAATAAAAGTGTATATGTTGTTGGTTTGTACCGACCGCGACTGCTGTGTCCGTTCACCCCAAGAGCGTGGCGTGGCGAGGCGCTCGTTCGCCTCGCCGAGACCCCACACTGGCGCCCAACGTGGGGCTCTTGGAGTATCGGACGACAGTTTTTGCGGTTCAATACAGGGATTTTGTTAGAGCCGGAGTAGAGTAGGCCTAGGGGGGACTTCTTTGCTAGGGTCGGTGGTGTGCTTTGTTGAGAAGCGAGGAGATTGGTCTTGTAACGTGTTTGAATTTGTCGGCAGGTTGACTTTCTATTTATTTATTTTTTTGCTCGCAAGTGTTATTTTTTGTTGTTAGTTATCAAAAACGTTGTTGAATTAGGACGAGAGCCATGCGGTCCGCATCCTGGGGTGAGCAAGGCCTGGAGCACGTGGTTTGTAGGCCAGGCCCGAAGCGAGTGAGTACGGAAGTCTCGTGGGTGGCCGGATTTTCTGTAAATAGCTTCTATATCTTTGGGCTCAGGGAGCCGGGCGTCGTTGCTGTCTGGTATTGCGGCTCGACGCCGAGGCGTTGTGACACCGCCCAAACGGTGGACGCCGATCGCTCGGTAAGCTGCTGTGTGCGGCGAGCGATAGGGCCACCTCACAAAGTGGATGTCTCCTTGCGGCTGCCTCTTTTGCGCCTAGGCTGGGTGCTGGGTGGATGCCGGTTGTTGCGGAGCGACTCAGTAGGCCTAAGGCTCCGCGCAGCCGCTTGTCGCACGTGACACAACTAGGTGGATCGTGGCGTTGAGGTGTTGCGCTCTGCTTCCCTCACTTTTTTTTTCCTTGTGAGCTCGAGTTAGGAAAAGTGATTTTTGTTTTATTTTGATGGGCGTCTCGGCCGCCACCGATATATTAGCTAGCAGTACTGACCAACGTACCACGTGGACGAAACACTCGAAGCTCCGTTCCCTAGGACCTGCTCGATTGTTTTCTTTCTCAAGTTTTTTTGTAGTTGTTATTGATGTATTCGGCGGGAGGGATGTCATCCACGGCCGGCTGGCCTGCACATCGTCAGCGTCGCTGGCCAGGAATGCGGTCGTGAGGTCGGGCGAGGGAGATGCCTGGGACCTGCGCAACTGCCTGCAGTCCAGCGCCCTCGCGAGTGCTGGTCGCAACTGGAAGACGTGTCGGCGCTAGCGACGGATAGTCGCGCCGACGGCAACGTTGCTGTTGCGGGGCCGGTACTGAGGTGAAGTTAGCCGGACAGTGCAGCAGTGCCGACCAGCGGCGGTGTCGTGATGCAAGGACATTATGATCTTGCGATATCATTTTTTTTGTAAAAGCTTGTGTAGCTAATTTTTGATTTCGGGATATGGTTTGATTTAAGGTTGGGGGAATGTGGGAGTGCTGACACGCCCCCCCTCCCCCTGTAAAGTTGTCTGCGCCGCGTTGCGTACGTGTCTCGCCTTTATTTCGGTGGTGACCACCGCCGGGCGATAGATGGCGTTGTGTTCGCTTTGAGTACCACTGTTGGTAGAGTGGTAGCGCCGGCGGTGGCCCCTGGTGGAAGCAGGCCTTGGTGGTGGGCGAGAGGAGAGCGAGCCTCGTCTGCGCGTGGCGGCTGCAGCGAACAGTTGTCTGTAGCGTGGGTCCCCGGTGCTCGGCACCGCGGGCTTCGCGCCGGGGTCCCACGTGGTAAGTCAAGCGTTGGCGGCGCTGCCTTGGGTATGTCGTGTTGTGTGTCTGTCCTGTTATTGTGTAATGATGTCCTAGCGTGTTCATTACTGATGTATCAATTCGGCGGACGATATCGTCGTTATAAATTAGGCAAATAAAAGTGTATATGTTGTTGGTTTGTACCGACCGCGACTGCTGTGTCCGTTCACTCCAAGAGCGTGGCGTGGCAAGGCGCTCGTTCGCCTTGCCGAGACCCCACAACCCTTGTAGCACACTGTGGGAAGTGCTTCGCTTTCTATAGCGGCCACATAAAGCCCTAACCGCATGCAGGCAATTTCCTCGCAACAGCAGCAAACGACAGCGACGAGCGACAAGATTTGCCATGGCAGAGGCCCATTTGTCGCTGGCCCTTATCACATCGCGCATTTCTGGATATGACTAGAAAAGATCACTTGCTGCCCAGAAACCAGTGTGGCGATTCCCGGCAACATGGCTGCGCCCATGGTCCTCTCTTTGGTTGCAATTTGCTCTCGATACTTGTTATCCGTGTGTACTTCAAAGAATGCAAGGTATTGGCTACCATTTTTACATTCTCATCTCATGCGGAAAGTAAAAGAGCGGCCGTATTGTATTAAATCTCGTTATTGAAGGTTTTGATGTCTCGACGGTAGCTTGTGACAATTTGGCCACTTGGTAAATCATTGTGCGAAATGCGTCGTAGTCGTCGTAGCGTATGCTTCTGGGCAGCCTGTTGTGGTTAAACCGAAAATTGCAAAATAACAGGGTCGTGAAAGGCTTTTGTGGCTTCTTTATGTCACACAAGACCGTAATATATTTCGCATGTTGTCATCGACCTACTTTTAAAGTTCTATTCGCAATTACGGGTATGCACGCGATAGTATTCATTCAAGCAACAATGACACCTTGTCATCGGCATGTGGTTGCAGCCATCGTGGCACGGCGAGGCGATGGAGCAGGTTTGTCGCTGTCGCTAGAAAATCGCGTGCATGCGGTTAGGGCTTGAGGGTAGGCACTGAGCCTTGATCGTAAAGCGGCCACCCCATCGTCACGCCATTTTGGAGGTCTACTCGTATACACTGTTCGTACTGTACAGATATAATTACACTTATCTAGAGCAGCGGAGCGCACATCTGTAGACAATGTTGTTGGCCGCTGCTTTCAGCTCACCTTAGCTACAAGCTTCTGTTGATGCTTGATGTTGATCCACATAGGCCTAACACACAGTATGACCATGTTTGGTATCATTACAGCATCTCTGTTTACATATTTCTGAAGAAAACGGTCTAGGAAAATGGCTGGCTGGGGGCCCTATACAAGTCTGATTCTATTGGTACGTGCATTGGCGTGCAAGAGGCGTTTCGGGGGTCTCTAGCCATCCAAGTCACTGTACCGATATTAAACGCCGCGCGTGCAGCTAGCTTTTGCGAGTGCGTGGACCTTGGCAATGGCAATCCCGCCACTGGCGCTCCTCACGGATGACGTCAAGCCTTATTATTTGGTATATCAATACAATTTGTTGGTATTGCATTCATTGCTGAGAGTGAAACTAAAGAAATTGTATTTTTGGGACCTGATATCGCGTAACAAGAATGCTGCCTAAATGATCACTCCAGTCGCAGAAGCGGTTTTCGTGCAGTCAGTTATCTAAATATGAAGCAGAGGTTAGTAGCACAGAAAGCTTATGAGCAGTCTCATTGCACCTCGAGATAGCACACGCCAGCGACTCCGCCCTTCAAGCGATGCAGCCTACCCCCCCCCCCCCCCACACACACACACACTCCCTTGAAAACAAAGCAATAAAAGCGATGCCGTGATATTGAATTTTTTTTTCATTTAATCGTCAACTATTGACCCTGAAAAGCAAGAGGTGGACATGTAACAAGACATAGTCGCTTCACACGCCTTCTGACACAAGAGCCGCTGGCGATGGCTTCATTACTGAAAGCTGCACATATTAAAGCCACATTGTGGCTGCTCATATCAGGAGCCATGCTTTTACTTATAAGATAACATTAAAAAAAGCATGTGAAATTTTTGAATTCGGACCTTAGCAACCTCGAGTTCAAAAGGGCAGGGTGTTTTAGGGGCGTTTACCTTAACAGCAATTACAAACGCAAATGGATAAAGTATATTTGAGGAAAATTGTCAACGCCTACCCACTGTTTGCGTGTTCTGTGGACGTGACGCACAGAAAATTAAATCGCGATGTCCAGAAGTAGACGTGACACACATTCTGACAGCACGCGCGCAGTTATTTTAGTGTAAATTACTTTAATTACGTCCCACACAACTCTTCAAATGAGCTATCAGCAGCATTTCTGGAACGGCCGACATCCGCCAACTTAGGACGCACACACAATCGCTGTTTATTTAGGAGAATAATTCTAGGTATGCGATTGCGACCTTGGTGGCCCCGAGAGCAAGGTTCACATGTTTCGGCGCACCGGCGTGGCTGTTGCCGGTGACAGACGCTTCCAAATCCGACTTTGGCCCATGGCGCAATTTCCATTGATATTATCAGGATGGTGCAGTAAATCTGATTTCGTGCACTTTGGCACGGTTGGCGCAGGAGTAGGATCACTGCTTTTGTGTGACAGTGAGACACATACGTCCCACTTTTCTGTCTGAATAAAAAAGTTTCTGCCACATCAGCCATTGAAATCAGCACGTTAAGTCATTCATATCTTGCCCAAGTATTCCTAACCTCGAGAAAAATTGTTTTACTACACTTTCGAAGGGTGCATGTGGTAACACAAGGGCGTTGAATTTCGGTCAATCTTTCATGATAGCTTCTGAATTTTCCCATATTTTACATTAACCTTGACTACTTGATCACTAAAACACTGCTGTACATATGGAATTTTCAGATATTCCCCATCACTGACCTTCACTGTGATATAACATCTTTATGAGTTTATAATCCATTTAAAACAATATAATTTGCTTATTATTTATGTGGATGAATCGATAATTGTATAGCCTAATTGCTTTTGCAAATTTGAGTAAAATTAGCAACCACTCAAAAAAATTTTAAATTCTTTTGATACGGTGAGAAAATGGTCATTTTTCGTAGGTATCAGAAAAAAATATTTTGCCAGTATAAAAAATATTTCAGTATTCATTGCAGCAAATCAAATTGTGCATAATAAAATGTCTTTTGCAAAAAAATATGTTGAAGAGCAAGAAGGATGTTATGGAACAAATAAAAATCCCAATGTATGTAAAATTTTATTGCCAGTTGATAAACACAGCAATAAAAAACTCTGCCTGTGCAAAAGCATTCAAAACAAAGAAAATTCAGAGAATAATTTTAAAGATAAATGACCTATAAATAAAGTCGAACCCCTTTATAAGAGACACTGATATAAGTGACAAATGGGGATAAGAGACACCAGTGTGCCTAAAGCAAAATACAGGTTGATAGGAAAATGCGCACATGGTACCCTGGTTATAAGGGACATCTCGTATAAGAGACAAGAATTGCT
Source organism: Rhipicephalus annulatus (assembly GCA_013436015.1). Taxonomy (NCBI): domain Eukaryota; kingdom Metazoa; phylum Arthropoda; class Arachnida; order Ixodida; family Ixodidae; genus Rhipicephalus; species Rhipicephalus annulatus. Next base: position 517,236 of record WOVY01011474.1, read on the forward strand.
GCCCAGAGCATGCCTCTTATAAAGGGTTTGAACTGTAGCATAAAAAATAATGAGTGCTCTACACAATGCTGCTATTACCATTCATTAAGAAAACCTAAAATGAAGTACTGCTTTATTGCTCATGCTATGCAGTGAAGTATTTCATGGCTTTTGGTAAGACACAGGTGCACTCATCCACTTTTCGCACAAAATATTTGCTTTTCATGAAAAAATCCAGCTAATGTTCTATTAGAGATCGATGTTTAGGATGTGAACAATGTCTATATAAACCAAAAGTCCAATGAACTTCGCCAGTAGGTCTGGCATTTCAAATATTTGTATTCTTGCAAATTGTATTGGTCACCACCAGAGTAACAAAAAAAAGAGAAGGAAATCACACGTGGTCTATAAAACGTCTCATGATGTTTCATAGGGACCCAAAGTTCAAGTTTGCGGAGCGACGACAACACTGCGCAGCGGCTCTGGCGGCAAGCTCAGGGGAATTGGGGAGCAGAGTGCGCAGGCGCTTCAGTGAGTTTACTGCAGCCGGAATACGTGCGGCACGCGTTTTTGAGTTGGTGCGGGGAACTTCAGCAGCATGCCGTCAGCTTGGCGTGCCAGAACAAGACGCTCGCTGGTTGACGCTTTTCCACGATGGAAGAAGCGGCCACACGGAATCGTCAGCGAGGTCCGAAGTATTGTTCTGTGCCACGAGAATGATGACAGCACCAAGTCACGCGATCCACCTGTAAAACTATTGGTTGCTGGACAAGTCTTACGGGAGAGAAAGAAAATGAGCATGAATCCTCGCGGTTAAAGGAATAAAGTAAGTTCTAGCTCTGTCTCGCCTTCCGTATTGATTGTGTGAATTAACTTGAAATCATTTGTTTCGACTAGTGCTTGAATCAGTACATAACACGGCACGTCCATGCAACAGTGGCAGTAATAATAGCTCACCGTCTCCTCGCATTGTGAAAGTCCAGTTACAGTCATATGTTGAAGCAACTTTGGGTTCTCATTCCTTGTGTTTGTGAGATGTAGCTGTCATTATTGAATGTTCACATTCGCATAAGTCATACCACGGTTAGCGTTGCGTTGTTGATTGCTTTTACCTGAACTACACACGTTGTCAAAGGTTCACCTCCTGCAATTCACGCATCGTGAAGGCTGCATCATCGCTCCAGAACGAACTTCTGTGCATTTTCAGCAAACTGACATCGCATTCCTGGTTTGTTCTATTTTTGTCGCTTCATTAGGGTGGTATTTATTCCAGCTGCTGAACTGAACTGGCACTTATACATTCGGAGATGTGCGGTTTTCTTTCTCGCCCACCACAAAAGAGAGCATTTTATGTAATGTGCTACGCTCTGTAGAGTGCTTCTACTGTATGTTTACGTGCGCGCTAATTGCGTAATCTCATCCCGCACCTCATATCACATCGTTCTTGAAATTCGGCACCTATCGCGGTGAGCCGCGTTTGCGCAGCAGGCCTTATACAGTCAATATTTTCATAAAATCGGAGTGCAAGCTCGACGCAAAAATTGGAGGAGGGGGGGAAACGAGGGTAAAGTTCCACTCACTTCGCAATGGTTAAAACTATGCTAGCTGCCTTGCAGGTTAGTCAAAGGGTGATGCTCCAGTGATACAAAGCACACGACTCTAGCCTGATCAGGCTTTTTAGTGCTATGGCCGTGTCATCTTTCTTTATTTTTCACACACTGCGAAAGTTTGTTCACGACAGTACACGTCTGCTACTGCCAGCGTGCACATCGAAACAGCAATCATGTTTTTCATTGCCGACAACGTATAACATCGATAGCATGCGTGGCTTCATTTCACACTGCATATAGACCATTAGGTATATTTAACGTATCAGAGAAGGAAGCTTACCTCCACTTATCATACACGGTAATGTTGCAGACTTCGGAAATACTTTTCGCGTTAAGTCCGGCGTCATCGCCATCTGCTCCACAATGTAAATATGATTAACAAACTTTTTTGATTTCATTACCTTTGCTTCTCGAAGTGGCCATACAGCTAGCTGGAAGATTTTTTTAAGGGGTAGACAGCGCTTCAAATGCAGCGCGAGAGCCCTGCACGTGCACGGTAAATGAGAGGTATCGCGGCAGAAAAAAGAGAAAACGTGTGACCTACATCCCAAATTTTCATTCTTCTGCCAGAGATGGAGCTGCATGTCGAGAGTCGTAGCGCTACAAAGTGTTGTTTTGGGTCCCTATGGTGGAAGGCTGAGATGAGCTCAGGGCAGCCTTCTTGGCATGAAGAGAAACTTTACAGCCGGTGCCAACACATCGCGCCCGGGCGACGTGTGTACTTTGGACGTAACCAGAGTAGCTCTAATACTGCGTACAAAGGTCAGCAACGACACACCCGTAGCACAAAGACCACCTGAGGCCGCAAACGAAAGCGACCCCTGAACAGCCACGAAGGTCCAAAGTAGATGCAAAACATTGTTGCCTTTAACACTTGAAACTGGGTTCATGTCATTTTCAGACTCCAAGATCGTCTCCTAGTCACTGAATTTAGGTGTGGTTGAAAGATAGCTTCAAGCGGCACACACATGGTGATGCCAAGGGCGTGACTAACAACACCGAATGCAGTCTGCCTGATTAAACAAGCAAAGGGAAACCAAATGTGCTGGAAACTGGCTGAAACGGCCATCTTGACATATTGTAGATGTGGCAGACCTTAGGAAGTAAGCTATAATAGAATAAATCTTCCCTTGCTCTAAACAACAACTCTAAAGTGAACAGGAGGTGTTAACTTCAAGTATTTGTCAGCGTTCAACGCTGTCAGGTTGAGAAGTTCAGACTATAATTTGATATTCAATTTCTAGTGGTCATTTAACTACAAAGCTTTAATGTTACTGAAGCATAACCGCGAGTGACACTCATTTCTCTCAAGTACACATTGCTTCAGACAAAAATCTGAAAAATTGCCGTGTAGCAAAAACGGGCAAATAAAACTGTTTCTGAAAATTCAGTGGCTGGTTTAACAACTAGGAGGTGCTAGGTGCACGAGACACAAATCCAACATGCTCAAATCGGCAATTCAAAGCATCAATCACCGGTGATCGATTTCACCGGTTTCATCAATCACCAGTTTAACAACTAGGAGGTGCTAGGTGCACAAGACACAAATCCAACATGCCCAAATTGGAAATTCAAAGCATCAATCACCGGTGATGGATTTCAATAGGCATGGCAACGAAAGACTTATTAATAAGCTATAAGCAATGTTCCGGCTCGACGAAACTGCATATTTCATAATATGCAATCGCAGCTCTTCGCCTGATGCCTAGTGCTTCAGGTGTGGTATGAAACGATGCCTTCACACATACCTGCCAAATGTAGTGGTGTAGAATTTCTGCCTTGAGAGTCTCTACAATTAATATTTTCCGTAGTCACCAGCTTCATGACCCTTGCTAGATTGCCCTTTTTAGCAGCATCTAGAAGTGCAGCATCACCTGAATAAAAAGAAGACAAAAATAGGTTTGGCCCAAGGCACACAAAATTAAACCTTGGGATAATAAATCAATCTAAAAATTTTTTTATAGTATTTCAAGGCCAATTCACAGATGTGGTACCAAAAGCATCATTTTAAATGCATATCAATCACTTAAATTTACTGATGGTGGTGTATGGCATCCCTTTAAATCAATCTAAAAAAGTTTGTATAGTATTTCAAGGCCAATTCACAGATGTGGTACCAAAAGCATCATTTTAAATGCATATCAATCACTTAAATTTACTGATGGTGGTGTATGGCATCCCTTTAGGTTGTGACAAGTTTGACAATCTGGTCGATGTGTCGATGCTCGGTTGAGGGAGCATGAAAATTTTCTACCCTCGGGCAATGGTGGTAACTTGCTGTTGCATTGCAAGTTGTGTGGTTGTACGCCCTTCTTTGATAAGGAGACAATTTTAGCTAAGGCTAAAATACAGCATGAACGAGAGATTATTGAGGCATTTCATATCTGGAAACTTGGTGCAGACAAATGTGTTAATGCAGCTTCGGTTTCTCTCACCAGAAAGAATGTTTCTAGCACAGCGTTGAATTGCTTAGATTAGCTGGCTTGGTTTTTTTGTTTGTTTTTGGCGCATGCGCTGTACGGACTTGGGAGGAAAGCTTTTTCCGAAACGCGAGTTCTTAGTGCCACGTCTCTGCTCTTTGTCTCTGTTTCTGCCCCTCCGTTTTTTCCGATTTCAACGTTTTGGGGCTTCTTTTGTAGTTAACTAAGTACAGTCAAACCATGTTAGTGCGTACCCACTTTATGCAAACAAACGGTTAAAACATAGTTGCGACAAATTTCCTACGTCTCATAAAAACTAATGCATTTCGGGCCGCTTAAGCCATAATGTTCGGCCTATGCCTACCGGTTAGTGTGTACGAACTGCGTAAAGTGATAATATTTCGCGCAACAAAATTTTACTGCTCTACTGAACTTTGCTGACGCGACAATGTGCCGTGAATGGTTTTCAGTTGTAGGCTTATGCCACAGGAGCGAAAGAGAGACACGCCTGAACGATAACCGATGCCAGCCCGGAACGTGAGCCGTGGCTTCACGTGCCACGGCCTAGCGCCTTCTTTATTTTCTTCTGTCGCCATCGCGCGCTCTCCGGTTTGCGCGCCGCCCGAACGAGGGCGCTACAGGGCCCCCCGTGTAGACTGGAAGTCGGAATGTGACATGCTGTTTGTGGTATTCCAACGGAAGATCAGTCGTCGATGAGAGGCTTTCTAGGGCGGTGTCCAGGTATGCCGGCTCGAGTCGGTCCAAGCTGACTGTCTCTTCACGGCCAATCTGAAGTAGAGTGGCAGTTTTGGGGGTGCGGTGAAGGACGCGGAATGGTCCGTCGTAGGCTGGTGTCAAAGGTGGTCTGACCGCGTCGTGGCGCACGAAAACATGTGTTGCAGTGGCCAGATCAGGGTGGGCGAATATGGTCTTGTGTTCGGAAGGTCTGGGTGGAGTGGGCCGGAGGTCTTGAACGCAGTCGAGGAGACGTTGTAGGAATTGCTGTGGCTGGTCTGGTAGCTTCGTTGACGTGAAGAAGTCTCCCGGAAGCCGTAGAGAAGTGCCATACCCCAGCTCTGCTGTTGAGCACTGCAGGTCTGCCCGGATGACAGCTCGTAAACCTAAGAGCACCAGTGGCAAGGCATCAACCCAGGTGGCTCTATTGAGGCGGTTAGTCAAGGCGGTCTTCAGTTGTCGGTGAAGGCGTTCCACCATGCCGTTGGCGCAGGGATGATAAGCCGTGGTACGGCAATGTCTGGCTCCAAGGATGCGATTAAGGCAAGTAAACAGCGAGGACTCAAACTGACGTCCACGGTCTGTTGTCACGGTGCCAGGACATCCAAAACGGGATACCCACGTAGAAATGAAAACGCGGGCAACTGTTTCGGCTGTGATATCTTGAATTGGAACAGCCTCTGGCCAGCGTGTGAAGCGATCGACCATGGTCAATATATAACGATACCCCTGAGACACTGGTAGAAGGCCCACAATGTCTAGATGAACATGGTCGAAACGACAGCCGGGTGGAAGGAAAGGTTGGGGCGGCATCTTAGTATGACGAGAGACCTTTGTCATCTGGCGGCAGGCACATGCGCGTCCAAGCGCGCACATCACCGTTGATTCCGGGCCAGACACAGCGCTGGGTGAGAAGACGCTGAGTAGCCCGAATGCCGGGGTGACAGATGTCGTGTAAGGAGTGGAAAACGGTGCGTCGTAATGAAGCGGGAACGAAAGGGCGGGGAAGGTCAGCTGAGACATCGCACCACAAGCGCTCAGATGATAATGGATGAGGCACCAGGCGTAGTCGGAGAGAACGGGGGTTCTCCCGAAAAGCGGCAAGCTCTCTATCATCCTGCTGTGCCGAGGAGAACGAGGCCCAGTCGATGGTTGGCGGTGGAGAGTCAACCGCGGCTATACGAGAAAGGGCATCTGCGGCGGTGTTGTCAGCTCCTTTCACGTGGTGGATACCAGTCGTGAACTCCGATATATAAGCCAGATGGCGGAGTTCACGGGGCACGTACTTGAATGAGTTAGTGCGGAAAACATACGCCAGTGGCTTATGGTTAGTCAGCACGTAAAACGAGCATCCTTCCAGGAAATGCCGAAAATGCTGCATTGCAGCGTAGATGGCTAGTAATTCCCGGCCAAAGACGCTGTAGCGGGTCTCAGCAGGAAGTAGCTTCCGAGAGTAAAACGACAAAGGTCTCCACTCGGAGTTAATGCACTGCTGTAAGACGGCTCCGACGGCCACGCTGGATGCGTCCACCATCAACCGAGTAGGGGCGTTGCTGCGTAGATGAATGAGAAGCACGGCGTTAGCGACCGCTTGCTTAGCAGCAGCAAAGGCGGCCTGGGCCTCTGACGACCAAGGATTGGCGGAGGACGGGCCGGCGGTCGACCGAAGGAGGTCGGTGAGCGGTCGTAGCAGTTCGGCACAGTGTGGTATGAAGCGCCTGGAAAAATTCGCAAGCCCCAGGAATTGGCGTAATTGGCGCAGTGTTGTAGGCTGAGGATAATCCTGAATTGCTTTAACGTGGGACTGGAGAGGGCGTATTCCTTTGGATAATATGTGATGGCCCAAGAACTCGAGCTCAGATGCGCCGAAAGTGCACTTCCAGGCGTTCACAACGAGGCCGTACTGCTGAAGACGTTGGAACAGAGCGCGTAGATGGTGCTCATGATCTTCAGGTGTGCGGCTGGCGATGAGGACATCGTCAAGGTACGCAAACACAGTAGGAAGACCCCGTGTGACCTCAGAAATGAACCGCTGGAAAGTTTGAGCCGAATTGCGGAGTCCAAAAGGCATCCGCACGTATTCAAACAACCCAAAGGGCGTCGTGATGGCGGTCTTAGGTATGTCAGCGGGCTCGACAGGAATCTGGTGGTACGCCTTAACAAGGTCCACTTTGCTGAAAATTGTGCAGCCGTCGAGGCGCGATGTAAAATCCTGGATGTGAGGTAGAGGATAGCTGTCGTGGACAGTCTTGGCGTTCAACGCTCGATAGTACCCACAAGGACGCCAGTCACCAGGATCACGCTTTGGTGCCAAATGCAGCGGGGAAGCCCAAGCGCTTGACGACGGGCGGATAATGCCGAGCTGCAGCATGTGGTCAAACTCCCGTTTAGCAATAGCTAGGCGGTCTCTGAACAGGCGGCGTGGTCGAGCGGCTGCCGGTGGACCCCGGGTGACGATGTGGTGTGTCACCGTATGTTTAGGCGGCTGCGTGAGGTTGCACGGTTTAGTTAACTCCGGGAAACTCGCCAAGATTTTTTCGAACGGTGAGGAAGGTATCAGCATGCGGAAGGCCAGTGGAGCGATGTCGGACAGGACTCCCGAAATGGAGAGACGAGTCTTACCATCTATGAGGCGGCGCCGCCGCACGCTGACGTCCAAATCGAAGTATAAGAGGAAGTCCGAGCCGATGATCGGTTGAACCACGTCTGCGATGACGAAAACCCACCGGAAAATGCAGCGAAGGCCGAAGTCGAGGGTGAGAGATCGGAGCCCATACGTTGCTATAGACGAGGCGTTGGCAGCGCGAAGCACTTGCCCCTGTGACTTTGAACGATCAGCCTTAGTCGGGGGCACAACGCTAATTTCCGCGCCCGTATCTATAAGGAACCTGGCGCCCGATAGCTGGTCCGTGACCATGAAAAGGCGGCTGGGACGAGAAGGGAGATCACACGCCGCCGTCAGTGATCCCGGCAGGCGTTTCCCTGCCACGAACATGGGGGTGAACACTTCGTGGCTCGGTGTCGGAAACGCCGGTGGTACCAGCAGAGGGGTGGAGGGCTGGGACTCCGAGCATCTCGTGTGCGTGGAAGAGCTCGACGACCGGAACGAGGCGAACGAGTCTCCTGCAGGGGGCTCCGGAGTGCGGCAATAGAGGCGGCGAGTTCGTCGATGTGGGCCTCAAGGCGCGAAATCGCTGTGTCTGCTGGTGGTAAGACAGCGTTGACAGATGGGGAGGTCGCTTCATGAACCTGGCGAGCTCCGCCAGGCGGTCGAGATTGACGTCGCCGGCCGCCCCGAGGACGAGGCGGATTGGCTGAGAAAGGCGTTGGAGGAAGAGCTCGCGAAGCAACGCTGAGTGGGCAGAGACGTCGTGTTTCCCAAGAAGCTGTCGCATTCGGCGCAGTAGTTGGGAAGGCGCCTGTCGCCAAGGTCCCCCTCTGCAAGGAGCTGCTGTAGGCGGACGCGTTCCGAAGGCATGAATCGTTCTAGCACCTTGGTTTTAAGGTGCTGATATGGCGTAGTGTCCGAGGGGTTGGAGAGGACGTCGGAGAGCTCGCTGGCAACGTCAGAAGGAAGGACGGAGGCTACGTGGTAGTAGCGTGTCGTTTCCGAGGCGATGCGGTACAGGGAGAATTGCGCCTCGACCTGATGAAACCAAACTTGCGAGTCCTGTGGCCAGAAAGATGGGAGACGCAGTTGCACGGCCGAGACGTCCTGCGGACGTGAGGCTTGTTCGGTTGAGGGTGCATTCGAGTCAGTCATTGTCTTCGTCCGGGTCACCACTTGTAGGCTTTGCCACAGGAGCGAAAGAGAGACACGCCTGAACGATAACCGATGCCAGCCCGGAACGTGAGCCGTGGCTTCACGTGCCACGGCCTAGCGCCTTCTTTATTTTCTTCTGTCGCCATCGCGCGCTCTCCGGTTTGCGCGCCGCCCGAACGAGGGCGCTACACAGTCATGTTGATAAGTGCGGAGATCAGCCGATAAACTGCTTCGACTTCCGCGCGATTGCGGCGATGACATTGCAAGTAACCATCAGGGAAAAAACAAAGGCGAGGTGGTGACCACCGACAAACGCGCCAATATGACTTATCGCCGGCGAAAAGCCTTATCACAGTAAACATCCCGGTCATCTGCTCAGGCACGCGTGTGGCGTACCGTCACTTCAGGCCTACAAAACGTGCACCGCAAAAAAAAAACACACAGAAACCCCCGGCCTGCCTCGTTGAGTTGCATGCAGTTACGGGAGAGCACTCAACGTGAAGTTTTTCAAGATACTCATTGATGGGCACCCACTTTCCTTCAAAGTTGGCTCCGGCGCCGAAGTTTTGGTTGTACCCAGTACGTTTTCAGGTGTCCCCTCGAAGCTTCAATATCCCAAGAGAGTTGAAAGGCCCGAGCAAAAACATCCTACCGGTCATAGGCACTTATGTCGCTACTCTGTCTTGGCACGGCAAGTCAACCAAGCAGCTTCTTTACGTCCTAGCAACCAAGACAGTCTTGCTGCTAGGCTTCCCAACAATCCAAGCCCTCTGTGTCTGAACATTTCTCAATGAAGTTGCGAGGACTTCATAGCCCAGGGGTGACTTTTATCTCAATCCTAATCTCTTTCGAGGATTTGGGACGTTCCCTGACGCCTACACTATCATACTGCAAACGCCTTTTCCTTCGAGCGTACCCTGGCGACATCCAACTCCCTCTCCAAGACTTCGTCAAGACAGCTAGACAAGCTGGAACCGGAAAGCATGATTAACTGGGTGGACACACCAAGTGATGAGCTGTATTGATTGTCGTCCCCAAGGCCTTAGACGGTTATCGCCTGCGCGCGGACTTGACTCACCTTAATAAGGTGATTGTTCACGAGCGCCACATGCTTCCTACAATGAAACAATGCCTCATTCTGCTTGGAGAGACAACAATTTTTTTTAAGTTAAGACGCTACGTCAAGCTTCCACCTGGCCAAGCTGTCCCCCAAGTCCCAAAAATTGACTACGTTCATTACCTCATTTGGACGCTATTGTTTTCTCCGGCTACCGTTTTGGTTTACAAAAAGACTTGTTTTTGGGCAAGTTGGTGCATACTTGGTGCAGATGACTGACATGCAAAATCATTTCGTGAAACAGGAGGAGCAGACCTTTCTTCTCTTCTGCTCCTCCTGTTTCACGAAATGTTTTTTGCGCCTCACTCATCTGCACCAAGTTTGGGATTACGTCTGCACAGGAGAACATCCAGCAGCCGATGTCTCGGATCCTGAAACGCCAAGTGTGTGTGGTGAACATGATCCACGACATTCTCGTCTTTCGGAAAACACGCTCCGAGCATGACAGTCGTCTCAGACAATTCATAGACTGGCTAGAAAAGACAAAAGTCTCGCTCGACCGCACAATCTGTTCGTTTGCCACTTCTAGAGCTAAGTTCCTGGGCGTCGTGATCAGCGCGAAAGGCATTTCTCCTTACCCAGACAAGGTTGCGGCGATCCAAACCATGAATAAACCTGAAGATGTCGCAAGAGTTCGTCATTTCCTAGGCCTTGTAAACCACATCGGACGCTTCTTGCCACCTGTTTCAGAGGTGACAGCGCCAACTAAGGCACTGCTGCTCAAGAAGTCTGCCTGGACTAAGGGCCCGGCGCAGCAGTCTGCCTTTTCCCAACTAAAGAAGCTACTATGCTCAGGCCAATGCGTGGTTCGGTACAACATCAAATACAAGACCACAATCTCTGCTGACGTCCGCTCCTACAGTCTCGGGGCAGTACTTCTCCACGAACAGCTGTCCGGTGAACATCAAGCAGTTGCTTTTGCATCATGCTCCCTCACACCCACAGAATGTGGGTACAGTCAAACCAAAGAAGAAGCTTTGGCAGCTGGCAGGGCGGTACAAAGGTTCGAGGAATACGTCAGTGGACTTGACCTTTTTGTCGAGATAAACCACCAACCGTTAGTGGTACTCTAGGGTTCCATGGAAGTTGATATACTGCCACCTCGGATCTAGCAATTTCACTTGAAGCTCATGTGCTTCCAGTACCAAGTACTCTACATACAAGAGAAGCTGTTAACAACTGCAAATACACTTTTGCGCACACCACTGGATTCTTATTCATGCAACCGGGTGAATCAAGTCGAGCTCTTTGCCCAAGAAGTTGTTCGCTCCTTCCCAGACATCATCTCTTCACAGCTCCAGCACCTGCTACAGGCCCAAGCCAACGATGACGAGTGCAGTCTCCTGTATCAGTACTGCGCCAACAGCTGGCCACAGCCTCTCCATGTGAAGAATTACTGGCAGTATCAAGGAGACTTCAGCAGCTGTGAGGGACTGCTTCTAAAGTGTTCCAGCATCGTCGTGCCGTCCGCCTTTCAGCGCCGGATGCTAGAGCCCCTCCATGACTGGCATCAAGGCTTCAAGATGGAAAGCTTTATCTCAGGAGTCTGATAGCCGGGCATGAACAACCAGATAGAAACGCTGGTGTCGAACTGCTCCAGGTGCACCAAAGTCAGGGCGCAGTGCTTGGAGCCCATGTTGTCGTCCACCACTCCTACTCTGCCATAAGAAGAAGTCGGCATTGATCTTTTCACCTCAATGGCCAAGACTATGTCCTTTTGGTGAATTACCCGTCGCACTTCCCGAAAGACATCAGCCTGCGTTCAACCACAGCACCTGCAGTCATCAACACTATCACGATTGTTTTCGTACGACATAGAATTCCGAGGCTGGTGCACAGCGACAACGGTCCTCAGTTTGTTGCAAAAGGATTCTCCGCTTTTTCAGAGTCCTATGGCTTCCACCAAATCACCAGCAGCCCCCATTTTTGCGATCAAATGGGGAGGTGAAGCAGATGGTGAGGACAGTCAAGGACCTGCGGCAGAAAGGGGATGATCGCTGCCTGGCATTTCTCACATACCGGGACACCCCGGGTGTAAATGGAGCGAGTCCTGCTGAGTTGCTTATGGATAGGCACCTACAAACCTAAAAACACAATTCAGCAAGCGAATTATGAATGTAATAAATTGCACACTAGCAGGGTGCATGTGCTGAAAGTAAGTAATGTATGTAATATTGTCACAGGGTCGTGACGTGGACAAAGGTAGCAGACTGGATGTTCAGATGAAAACTGTTTATTGGGCCGAACTTGTTGCCGGTAAATAGAAAGTCAGATTACAGTAATCCAGCAGTACTGATAGCGGTGAACAGGGCGTTGACTGTCGATCAATTGAAAAGAGGTCAAGCGCATCGGCATCTATACACATGCCGTCGAATATTCTAGCATTATCGCTAGAGGCCACGTAGGTTCCAAAATAGTTTGTAATGTTTGCGAAGTTGGCAAAATCTTAACAAAAACAATATACTACAGCCCTGAAGCTTCTTGAACACTGCTTGCACTGAGAATCACTGACTGTGCAGAAGGGCGGTAACACAACTTTGGAAGGAATATTATTTTATCACTGTTTTTCATAGTACTCTTTGATTTGTATGTATTTGAATATATGTTAAGGGGAGATGCGGGTCGAAAAACGCGAGTTTTTTTCAAAATTACCGATTTTTCATTTTCGCCTGTTTTGATAAGATTAGTACCTCTACTGTTATGAAAAAAATAATACAGGTTGAGACTTAACTGGAAATGCTTTAAATTTTCATCTAAAGAGCACAAGGCGCCTGTTAAAAGGTCGAAAGTGTGCAGTCTTCGAGCACCTTGCCACCGATAATGCGCCGCCGCCCGTCATTGTTGATCGCATGAGTCGAAGAGTAGAGCCTCACTCTTCAAATACCAACCGTTTCTCTCGCTGATGCAGTGCAAGAAATAATAAAAAGAAGCACTCTTCTGCGCGTTTTTCAAGTGCCGCGACTGGTTTATCACACGGTACGAATCGGGGACTGCCATTAACCGCTGCGCGCCTGTATATGCTGTGAAACCTATTTGCGGGGTCCATGTCTTGTCGAGCAGCGTAGCTGAATAATGCTTTTCTCATGTAATTTATCTCCATTATGAATAAAAAACAGCATTATTCGCAAGTGAAAGCCGTTGTGCGGCGCACTCAGTGGGAATAGGCTATGAGCAGCTGGTCCGATTTGCGGCAGTTGTTGGCTTGCAAAAGCCAATGCATCAAAAGTCATTCACACCCGTCAGCCAGAAAGTTCGTGATGCGGCAATGGATGACGTCAGCGCCAATCTTGAGAGGCTCGCAGTGAAAGAACTTAACAGGGACGACATTGCCGTTATGTACGACGGTATGTGGCACAAGCATGGCTGCAAAGTGGCATGACACTGGACTTAGTTTAAATTTCGCAGGCCTGTCGAACTTCTTCCTAGCTTGCACTTGGCACAAGGCTCTGCCAGATGGAGCGGAAGATTGGCAAGCGTTTCATGGCCCTGTCTGAGAGCGAAATGTCTGTGAGGAGTCTGCTCGAAGAAGCCGAGAGGGACAAACTCATGGTGCTGGCGTACTTTATACTCCGTTTCATACATCAGGTGCAACGCTGTGAAGGCTAGGCAAGTAGTCCGTAAAGAAAACACGAGGTGTTGCTCCGCGCGGTTTCGTAGCCGAGTGGTCTGACGCGTCGCTCCGGAGAGTTCACCGTAGTTTTGAAGTGCATGGGTTCGAATCCACGTGGTGCCATTTTTTTTATAATTTTTGCGAGTTCAATTCGAAATCTTGTTTTTTGTGGTCGAGGTGGTCGAGGACGCAGAGCTGGACGCCATTTTTTCGAAGCTGCCACAACAAATAAAAAAAGAAACGGCGGCGCGGGTCGCGCGGAGAGCGAAAACTTGATACGAAAGCGATAAACATAAATTACCAACTCGCATATTTGGATTGTTTATCCGACAACACAGGCGTTTGTTTTTTAACCTGATGACAAATATGTATGCTTAGAAGTTTCCCAAGAAGCATTTATTGATTCTCGTACACCCCAAGCGACGCACTACTTTTTGGTCGCGGCAGTACACAGCGCAAACAAGAGCGCTAGCTTTGACAGCGTTGCACATGATGTATGAAACGGAGTATAGTTGCAGTGGCCACTACAAGAAGAATTGTTCTTTTTGGTGTGCAAATTTCATTTCATCTGATTTAATGATATCTTTCATAAATAAAACTCAATTTTAACTTTAAAGCTCGTTTTTCTCAAAACACAAATATTGCCATTTTTTCCAATGTGCCCCTCCTTTTTCGGACACTTCTAGTGCTCTGATCTGCATAAAATTTTGCCCAAATTTTTTCCAAAGTATGACAAATGCAATTATATTGCCACTTAGTCACTTGTTACGGCGAGCGCAAGCCATGGCTGCCCGTGAGAATGCAAGACGATGTTCTGGAGCAGCGCATGCTCTGGCTAGTTGTTTATTATTGAAGCAGCCATCTTGCCAGTTTTCGGTGCGTCTCCCGCCGGCTCAGTTCTTCCTAGTTGAAGACCTTTTGTAGCACGTGACAACTGGTAGAGCTGCTGGGTAACCCCCAGCCGATGTTCCAAACGCCTCCAGGTAGCCCTTTACCTGCAGTGACAACACCTGTCCACCGCTCAAGCCGAAAACTCCGAGGACTACCTCCTGAGCGTGGTCCTCTTCCCGAGATGACGTCTGTTACACCCCCGAACGCTACGGAAGGCGCTGCAGCCTCCAATGTACAGGAAAGCGCTGCAGCCACGCATCATACGCTGTGGAAGCCACGTGTGCCGAAGGTGTTCCGCGGTTTCGTCTTGGAGGATGTCGAAGACTGGCTAATACCCCTGTCACACGGCCACCACTAAACTCCGATGAACACCGTCAACGTAAATCTCGCCTAGGTGGTTCGACTGAGAAGGAGTTGTTGTGGCAGTGCCACACGGCAATGAAAAGGTTGTAACAGTTGGCGCGAGGGGGCTCCGCTGGCGCTGTTTGATTTTCGGAAAAGTATTCTAATTTCATCTCTATTAATTTTTTGTGAATCTTCGTTCTGGGGTTTTTACAAAAAACACTATTAAGGAGGTAAGAGGCTAACAAACCATAAAAATATTTTCAAATAAAAACGAATTCGCTAAATGTAGCGATGCTGCTAGTGACGCTGGCCACATTGTGCTTTTAGTTGTTTTGTTGCCTGTGTTCGTGTTTGTGTAAGAAAGTTCTTGTGCTTCCTTGCCTCATGAGCGCACATTTTGTGTTCTTCAGCCATGAGTGACACAGAGACGACCACAACCACACGCATGGACGAAATATTTTTCAATGGCGCCGGCCGGCCCGACTCGCGAGGCACCACGTGCTAGGCACGGAGTGTAGAGCATCAGTGTTGAGAGTAAGTGAACTCTGGAGGGCGTAAATATATGTAAACAAACACGCGTTGTGAATGAGTACTACAACGAAAGAATGTTTAAGATTGCCAAAATGTATTATTCTTTTACTGCGGCCACTTAGTGCTCGAAATTTTTCTCTGACCTCTAGACTGCTGGGGCCAGAGTACCTCGTTTCGCTGCGAAGGGAGATCGTTGAACGTCCTTTGCGAAACGCTCCGTTTACCTTCGTTTGGGTAAGGGTGGCCGTGTGACACGGACCGCATCTTCGTTGTCGTAAGGACGAGGGAGTTAAACGGTCTTAGCGGGTGCCCGTGTGACAGGGGTATAAGCCAGTTCGAACAGGTTTCGAATTACAATGGTTGGACCGACTTCGACAAAATGAGGAACGTGTATTTCAGCTTGGAGGACGGCGCTCGTACTTGGTACGAAAACCGTGAGCCTTTTCCCTTGTGGAGCGTCTTTCGTCGATACCTGCTGCCAAGTTGGGCCAATCCTGATCGCCGCGAACGAGCCGAGCGAGCGATTCAGTCGCGCCTCCAAATGCCGAATGAAAGCGTCATGATGTACGTCGAGGACATGACAAACCTCTTTCGTTCAGCTGACCCCGATATGGCAGAAGAAAAGAAGGTCCGTCATTCAATGCGAGGAGTGAAGGAGCAGCTTTTCGCTGGCCTCGTTCGCTGTCCCCCAAAGACCGTGGCGGAATTTTCGGCCGAAGCCACAATCATGGAGCAAGTGCTGCAGCAGCGCTCTACTGTGTACGACCGGCAAGTGAGTGCAGCTTCGTCAATAGGTCAGATCGGAGGTGCGGCAGGCAACATCAACATCGAATCTCTTTGCAATCTCATTCGATCGGTGGTGCGCGACGAACTACAAAAGATTCAGTGCCAGTCCCAACCTACTGCAGGGTCTATTTGCAGCCTTGTCAGAAACAAAGTACGACAGGCTCTCCAAGTGCCGCCTTCCAGCTATGTCCCGCCTGTCCCGGCGGAGCCACATCGTGCATCATACGCAGAAGCTGTAAGCCGATATATTCCTGCTTCACCGCGCTTCGTTAATCCTATGCATCAGGATACACTTCCTTCGCTGCAGCCAATTCAGCAGTTAGAAAATCGACAGCCGCTTCCCAGAAAATCCGACGTATGGCGCACACCGGACAGACGGCCACTGTGTTACCACTGTGGTGAAGCTAGACATCTGTACCGGGAAATGTCCCTATCATCGCCTCGGACTACAGGGTTTTGCCGTCGACGCACCACGGCCGAGATTTGGCGAAAGACCGAGAGCTATTGAAGATTATCTCTCCCAGCAGCGCATGCCACTGCGGCGGCAGTCGCGGTCCCCATCCTATAGGCGATCTTCTCCAAATTTTCGGAGCCTCCCAGGAGTGGCTCCAGCGCGCTCGCCAAGCCCTAGGCGGGAAAACTAACGACAGCGACCTTCGGGAGCGAGGCCGCTGACACTCGACGCAAGCAAGGCCTCCCACCGACGCAAGCACGGACACGGAGCGATTCCCCAACGACAGCGACGAAAGCCAGAAGCAGATTTTCTCTGGATATACATGTGGTAGTCGACGGTCACCACGACGTTAGTGCATCATTGGACACAGGTGCGGACTACTCGATCATAAGCGGGAAACTAGCAGCGCACATAAAGAAAGTTGTAACGCCTTGGTACGAAGCACAAATTCGTACTGCCAGCGGGCACGTAGTCACCCCAATCGGCATGTGCACTATCAGAGTGAGCATTCGGGGACGTACGTTTCTCGCCAGCTGCCTCGTACTTCGTGACTGTTCCCGAGACCTAATCCTCGGAGTCGACTTTTTGCGGGAGCACGGCGCTATTGTCGATCTTCGAGAGCGTACCGTGATGTTTTCGACAGCTGGATCCTCCGACAAACCTGACGACATCCGTGACAGCACGCTTCGCGTTTCTGCCGACAGCATCATGTTGCCTCCGCGTTCAAGCGTCCTAGTTAATGTGGTGTCTGACAAATTACGGGATGGTGAGGTTGTCGCTGAAGGCAACTTGACGCTTTTGTTTGCAATAGGTGTCTGCGCTGCACGCAGCCTCGTCCCGCTTTATGACGGATACTCTGTCCTACTTGTGACTAATTTCAATAACGAGTACCGGCACCTGTTTCGTGACACCACCATCGCTTTCGCCTACCCTATCGCAGACGTTTCTGAATGCTTCGCATCTACATCAGCCAACGACGGGCTTCGACCGACACCAAGCGACGTGACTTCACTACTTGGAAAAGTTGATGTCAACTCGACCCTCTCGGAACAACAACAGACCGAGCTACGTGAACTGTTATATCAATTTAAAGAGTGCTTCGCGTCCACCTCGAAGGTTCGTCAGACACCGATCACCAAACACCGAATAATTACGTATAACGGCGCCTCGCCCATAAAACAACACCCTTACTGCGTTTCGGCAAAGGAACATGACGTTATAAATGCTCAAGTCAAAGAGATGTTGCAAGATGACATTATCCAACTTTCGAAAAGTGCCTGGTCATCTCCGGTCGTGCTCGTGAAGAAAAAAGATGGATCACTGCGCTTTTGCGTGGACTACAGGTAACTTAACAGCGTGACTAAAAAAGACGTCTATTCGCTGCCTCGCATCGACGATTCCCTCGACAGACTGAGGCGGGCCAAGTATTTTTCATCGATAGACTTGAAAAGTGGCTACTGGCAGATCGAAGTTGATGAACGAGATCGTGAAAAAACCGCCTTTGTTACACCGGATGGCCTATATGAATTCAAAGTGCTTCCCTTCGGCCTCTGTTCTGCACCTGCGACATTCCAGAAAATGATAGACACTGTTCTTACCGGTCTAAAGTGGCACACGTGCTTAGTTTACCTCGATGATGTTGTCGTGTTTTCTGCCACCTTTGAGGAGCACCTGAAGCGTCTGCAGAATGTGCTGGAAGCGCTCCGCTGTGCTAACCTAACACTGAAGCCAGAAAAATGCCATTTCGGTTACAAGGAACTTAAGTTTCTCGGCCATGTTGTCAGTGCGGATGGTATTTGACCAGACCCTGACAAAAGTACCGCCGTGGCTTCGTTTCCTGTTCCACGTGATAAGAAGGCAGTGCGTCGCTTTCTAGGGCTCTGCGCGTACTATCGCCGCTTTATAACCAATTTTTCTAGGATTGCTGAACCGCTCACTCGACTCACTTGTGAAGATGTTCCATTCGTCTGGGAGGAAGAACAAGACACAGCTTTCTCTGAACTACGGGAGCGTTTGCAGACACCACCAGTCCTCGCTCACTTTGACCAAGACGCTGATACTGAAATTCATACTGACGCCAGCAACCTGGGTCTTGGTGCTGTCCTCGTACAACAAGAGGGCACAGAGCGAGTGATAGCGTACACTAGCCGCACTCTTTCCCGCGCCGAGGTCAACTACTCCACGACAGAAAAAGAGTGCCTCGCTGTTGTATGGGCCACGATGAAATTTAGGCCTTACCTTTACGGACGCCACTTCAAGGTAGTGACCGACCATCATTCGTTGTGCTGGTTAGCCAACCTACGGAACCCGTGTGGGCGACTGGCACGATGGAGTCTTCGTCTGCAGGAATACGATTTCGCGATCGCTTACAAATCGGGCCGCAAGCACGAAGATGCTGATTCATTATCCCGTGCACCTGTCGAAGTTTATGGCCACAACACCGAGGATGACGATGGTTTCCTTGGGGCCCTTACTACAACAGATCTGATTACGCGACAGCGTGCGGACGATGAACTTCGCGCAGTTATCGAAAAACTTGAAGGACGCAACTTGTCCATACCTCGATGTATTACTCGAAGTCTGTCGTAGTTCTGGCTGCGAGATGGGGTCCTGTATAAAAAAAACTCCAACGGCAATGAGAGAACCTACCGTATTTACTCGATTCTACCGCGCCCTCGATTGTAACGCGCACCCGATTTCCACAGTGAAAAAAAAAAAAACGTAAGACATCGATTGCAACGCGCACCCATTTTTCTCGCTGGCCCGCACGATCACACCACTCGAAAAAACGACTCCTTTCGGGAGCGTCTTCCATTTAAATATGAGGTACGGGCGAAGCTTGTGCCCATCTGACGTGTAACAGAGCATTGCCGTCACTGTAGTTTTACCGTGGACCGATGTCAGCACGCGAACTTGCTTCGCCCCCTTCTCGACGGTTGTGGTGCCAGTCATGTCGAAGTAAAGAGGCGTCTGATCGGCATTCCCAATTTGCCCAAGCAGGTAGCCGTTGTTGCGCCGCAAGTTTAGGACGAACCTCTGAAAACTGTGAAGCTTTTCATCGTACTCCTCCGCAAAACTTTTCGCATATGCATGTTCCCCTTCGGAGAGAAAAGCCGTTCCTCTTCATAAAGCTAGTTAGCCAGCACCTGCTCGCTTTAAACTGGCTCCGCATTAGACCTTTTTCTAAGACTAAATGCGTAGCCCGCACTTGGAGCAGTTCTGTCGTCACAGGCCGCTGTGCCGCTCGCTGCTCAAGCACATACTCGCCGAGCAGCTCTTTAATTTGCGGAAACCGACCCTGCTGTGGTCCACTGAAGCCTTTACGTGAAGCTTTGCAGTCGACAATCTTCTGCTTTTGTTTCCGCCGGTCCCGCACGCACGTTTCGGGAACTCCGAACGACCGCGATGCGGCCCGATTTCCGACCGTTCCTGCACACGCGATGACTTTTCTTTTAAAAGCGGCATCGTGGTGCACTCGAGTTTTTGGAGTCGGCCCTTCCACGCCGTCGATGCTAATGCACTACTAGATGACGAAC
Organism: Rhipicephalus annulatus; assembly: GCA_013436015.1. Lineage (NCBI taxonomy): Eukaryota > Metazoa > Arthropoda > Arachnida > Ixodida > Ixodidae > Rhipicephalus > Rhipicephalus annulatus. The sequence continues at coordinate 537,013 of WOVY01011474.1, forward strand.
TCCTCAGCACACGTACGAAGTGCCGCACATGGGAAACATATAGGCAGAAATGGCCGACGCGCCATGCCGACGCACGTAGGGGGCGGCCATTTTGGATTTGCCGATGGCAATAGATTTACCGTAATTTTTTCGTTCGTACTCGATTCTAACGCGCATGCGATTTATGAACTCGCTTAACCGGAAAAAAGGTGCGCGTTAGATTCGAGTAATTACGGTATCTTCCAGTCGTGCCAACTGACATGCGTGACGACATTCTTCTTGCCTGCCACGATGAGCCCATATCTGGTCACTTAGGTTCCTCTCGAACTCTCGCTCGAGTTCGACAAGCATACTACTGGCCTAAGCTTTCTGCATCAGTTAAGCGATACGTGAAAAGCTGCCGGGAATGTCAGCGCCGCAAATCCCCGCCACTAAAGCCCGCGGGGCTTCTTCAACCAATAGAACCACCCGGAGCACCATTGGATCAAATAGGAATGGATTTACTGGGGCCCTTTCCGCTATCATCTGCCGGAAACAAGTGAATTGTAGTAGCCACCGACTATTTGACGAAGTACGCCGAAACAAAGGCACTACAACGCGCTACTGCTTCCGACGTGGCCCAATTCTTTATGGACCAGATCGTTCTTTGACATGGCGCCCCATCGTGCGTAATCACAGACAGAGGAACAGCTTCACTGCCCAGCTCATTCATGACGTATTCAAGCTCAGCTACACGAGCCATCGCAAGACCACGGCATATCATCCGCAGAGCAACGGCTTGACAGAGCGACTCAACAAGACCATCGCTGACATGTTATCTACGTACGTAGATGTCCAGCATAAGACCTGAGACCAGGTGCTACCGTACGTCACATTCGCATAGAATACTGCCGTCCAGGAAACTACGTGATTCACGCCTTTCCGTCTTGTCTATGGACGTGAGGTCCAGACCATGCTGGATGCGATGCTTCCACACATAGAAGTGTGGCAGCTTGGGCTAGTTAGCATGACGATAGTTATAGCGCGAGAACAAAACGACGACGCAGAGACAAGAAGGACACGAAAGACACGAGCGTGTCCTTCTTGTCTCTGTGTCGTCGTTTTGTTCTCGCGCTATAACTATCGGCTTCCACACAATTGCGATGCTTTGATCACTCCTGATGCTGTGCAGCTTACCCACGCCGAAGAAGCACGCCAGTTAGCACGGCTACACATTACGCACCAGCAGAGTACAGGCGCATGCCGCTACTACGCTCGCCATCGAAAAGTTGAATACCATCCAGGCGATCAAGTTTGGGTGTGGACTCCAGTCCGATGCCAGGGATAGTCAGAAAAACTGCTCAGTCGCTACTTCGGACCATACAAAGTCTTGCGACGCGTGAGCGATGTGAACTATGAGAGGAACAGCATTCACGGCACAGCTCATTCATGACGTATTTAAACTCAGCTACACGAGCCATCGCAAGACCACGGCATATCATCCGCAGAGCAATGGCTTGACAGAGCGACTCAATAAGACCATCGCTGACATGTTATCTATGTACGTAGATGTCCAGCATAAGACCTGAGACCAGGTGCTACCGTACGTCACATTCGCATAGAATACTGCCGTCCAGGAAACTACGTGATTCACGCCTTTCCGTCTTGTCTATGGACGTGAGGTCCAGACCATGCTGGATGCGATGCTTCCACACAATTAGGATGCTTTGATCACTCATGATGCTGTGGAGCTTACCCACGCCGAAGAAGCACGCCAGTTAGCACGCCTACACATTACGCACCAGCAGAGTTCAGACGCATGCCGCTACAACGCTCGCCATCGGCAAGTTGAATACCATCCAGGCAATCAAGTTTGGGTGTGGACTCCAGTCTGATGCCAGGGATTGTCAGAAAAACTGCTCAGTTGCTACTTCGGACCATACAAAGTCTTGCGACGCGTGAGCGATGTGAACTATGAGATAGTCCCTGACGGCGCCTTCTCGCCACGACGGCGAAGGCACTCCTCAGAGATTGTCCACGTGGTGCGCCTGAAGCCGTACTTCACGCGGTAGTACGACCGCACATGAACCATATCGCTGTTTTTGTGTATGCACATATTTTCTATTGGTTCGCCCCGACTTTGCCTTTGTACTTTCCGAGCATCGGAGTGATGCCTTTTTTTTTTTTCCCAGAGGGGGGAATAATGCTACTTGGCCGCTAGTTACGGCAAGCGCAAGCCATGGCTGCCCGTGAGAATGGAAGACGATGTTCTGGAGCAGCGCGTGCTCTGGCTAGTTGTTTATTATTGAAGCAGCCATCTTGCCAGTTTTCGGTGCGTCTCCCCGCCGGCTCAGTTCTTCCTAGTTGAAGACCTTTTGTAGCATGTGACAATATAATTTAAATTTCAATAGTTTATTGTATAATAAAAAAATTGTATGTATACCTTTACTTGGGTAGGTGAAATATAGACTTTTTATATCTACTATTTTTCACGCGTATTACATATTTTGTATGTGCTTTAAAATTAGTTATTTGCACTCTACACGTTATTAGAAGCATTACAAACTATAATGGGTAAAAAATTACAGAAGTTTAGGGATGAAAAGAGGGGGGGGCAAAAGCATTAAGGTTTTCACTTTGTCATGTTGCAGAGCTAAAAGTGTGTAACTGGCAAAAAAAACTAGTTATATATTTGAAATCAGCATACAAAGTTCCATAAACAGCTCAAGTTTCATTGCTCTAGGTTGAATATTAAAAAAAAGTGTCTTCGAGTAGCATATTAATAGTGCTATTGATAATACCTTTCATATTTATCCCTAATAACCAGCTTTGTTTGAATTTTTTATACTTTTTCAATTGTTGTAGTGTTCATTTATGTACGTTGAAGGTCACGTGAGGTATCGCCAGGTCCCAGTCTTGGTCGTCGGAGGACACATACATCGCGAGCACGTCCGTGAGGCTGCAATTTAGCCGTTCGGTAAGGCCAATTGTTTGGGGATGGTAGAAAGTGGTCAACTTGTGCTGCGTCGAGGAAGAGCGCAGAAGATCGTCGATTACACGGGACAAAAATAAGCGGCCGCGGTCTGTGAGTAATTGGCAAGGAGCGCCATGGTGTAGGATGACATCGTGGAGCAAAAAGTCTGCAACATCAGTAGCGGTGCTGGTTGGGAGCGCTCGAGTGATGGCACACCTAGTTGCGTAGTCTACAGCAATGGCGACCCACTTGTTGCCCGATTTCGACTCGATAAAAGGACCGAGAAGATCTATACCAACACGGAAGAAAGGTTCGGCTGGGATGGAGATCGATTGAAGAAGTCCAGCCAGGGGCGCAACAGGTCGCTTCCTACTTTGGCATTTATTGCAGGAAGACACGTAACGGCGAACAGACTGGGCGAGACCGGGCCAAAAGAAGCGGCGGCGCACGCGATCATGTGTCCGAGATACACAGAGATGACCAGCAGTTGGTTCATCGTGAAGCTCGTGCAGCAAGGTTGAACGCAAATGTTTCGGCATGACAAGGAGCTCAGGGCCATCTGGCTGGAGGCTACGACAGTATATCGTGCCATTCAGGAGGGCGTACATGCGAAAGGACAAGCCGTTCGAAGAAGATTCGAGGCGGTCAATAAGTTGTCGCAGAGAAGCATCACGGCGTTGTTCATCACCAATCTGAAGAAATTGGGACATTGACATGACGCTGAGGGTAGGCTCGATGTCTGATTCGTCGGGCTGATCAACAGGGTAGCGGGATAAGCAATCGGCGTCAAGATGGAGACGTCCAGGCTTATAAGCAACCGAGTAGGAATACTCCTGTAGGCGTAATGCCCAACGGCCAAGTCGTCCAGTGGGGTCCTTCAGAGAAGAAAGCCAACACAGCGTGTGATGATCTGTGATGACCCGGAAAGGGCGGCCATACAATTAAGGACGGAATTTCGAAACCGCCCAAAGAAGACGAGACATTCCCGTTCCGTTATAGAGTAATTGCGTTCAGACTTTGAAAGCAGACGGATTGCATACGCGATTACACAGTCGTTGCCCCGCTGAATTTGCACCAAAACTGCACCTATTCCGTGACCACTCGCAGCTGTTCGCACTTCTGTAGGAGCATCGGGGTCGAAATGTGCAAGAATAGGAGGTGTCACTAGAGCAGTGATTAGCTGAGAGAAGGCGTCAGCTTGAAGAGGGCCCCAACAAAATAGGACGTCTTGTTTGAGAAGGTCAGTGAGTGGCTGTGCGAGTGCCGCAAAGTTTTTCACGAACCGGCGAAAGTAGGAGCAGAGGCCCACGAAACTGCAAACATCATGGACAGAGCGTGAGACTGGGAAGTTTGTTACAGCGCGCATTTTCGCCAGGTCTGGTCGTACACCGGCAGCGTGAACAAGGTGACCCAACACGGTAATCTGATGAAGACCGAAGTGGCACTTGGAGGAATCGAGCTGCATGCCAGCCCGCCGAAATATGGATATATACGGATATATAATATGGAAGGTAGGTGAAAATGATCACGTCGTCCAGGTAACACAAACATGTCAACCATTCATATCCTTGTAGAAGCATGTCCATCATTCTCTCGAAGGTCGCTAGCGCATTGCAGAGACCAAAGGGCATGACCTCAAATTGGTAAAGACCGTCAGGGGTAACAAAGGCCGTCTTTGCTCGGTCGATGTCATCTACAGCAATTTGCTAGTAGCCAGATCGGAGGTCGAGAGATGAAAAGAAGGTGGCGCCATGAAGGCAATCGAGGGCATCGTCAATGCGTGGTAGAGGGTACACGTCTTTTTTGGTAATTTTGTTGAGGTGGCGAAAGTCAATCCAGAAACGCCATGAGCAGTCTTTCTTTTTTACTAATACCACGGGAAATGCCCAAAGGCGCGATGATGGTTCGATTACGTTTTTCGTAAGCATTTTGGCCACTTCTTTCTGAATCACTTCTCGCTCGAACACTGACATGCGGTTTGTCCAACGGTGAATGGGCGCAGTCACCAGTGTTGATTCGGTGAGTGACAATTTTTGTCTGGCCCAAGGGACGATCGTCGGTGTCAAAAGTGTCACTGTATGAGGCCAAAACCTGGCAGAGAGCGTTGGCCTGGTGAAGCAAAAGCTCCGATCCAATCATGTTTCAAAAAATAGCATTGTCTGAGCTGGGCGACCGTGAGGCTGCGCTTCGATCAGGAGCAGATACAGCGACAACACTTTAAATCGTCCTCTGTTATGGCAGTTAGCTGGGCTAGAGACATCTGGCAGGGCAACCCTTGAGGGGTGAAACCAAAGTTAAGGAGCGAAAGGAACACACAGTTATCCGCTATGGTCGCGGTGTTATGGGGCATAGTAACACTGCGCGTCAATCGTACGTCAGTAATCAGCGTAACGATATAACCACCGTCAGGAACGGGAGGGGTCGAGGACAAAGACACGTACGTGACGGCTCGAGGTGGCAGGCAAACGAAAGTGGTTGGGCTTAAGCGGCTGGTGAGCTTTGCAGAGTAGTTGGCAAAGATGGGAAGATCCAGGCTGAGGGTACCAGATGAACAGTCAATGAAGGCCGAGTGTGCCGATCGAAAGGAAATCAAGGCCAAGTATGAGGTCATGAGGGCTAGCACGGCAAAAAGAAACATAGCGTGACGACCGGCAATGCTGGCACGAGCAGTGCACATTCCGATTACTGGTACAGTATCGCCATCGGCAACACGTATTGCCTGCGTCGTAGACAGCGTCATAATCTTTTGCAAGCGGCGGCGTAGAGAAGCGCTCATAATAGACAGGTGCGCACTTGTGTCAATGAGGGCAGTCACAGGAACATGGTTGACTTGTACTTCAAGTAAGCTGTGGTGTGTGGGAAGCGTCAGTAGAGGATTTTCGGCCATCATTGGTATTGCAGCTTCACCTCTATAAACTGCAATATCTAGTTTTCCTGCTGCGGTCGCCCAGAGAAGCTCGGCGAGGAAAAGCGCCGAGGTAGCGGCGACGGGTAGCGGGAGCTGCGGCGACCGTGCAATGGGGCGTCAGTGGAAGGCTCGTAAGATGACGACGAATAGAAATTGAAGGGTGCTGCGACTGAATGTTGAGGGATCGTCGGGTGCAAGTGCGCCGAGGTAGAGAAGGTATGACCTAGTTGGTTTGACCAACGGTGGGGGCAATAGCGAGAAACGTGCCTAGGCTGGTGGCAGGAAAAACAAATAGGCCGGTCGTTGGGTGTTCACCATTCCGAAGGGTTACGGAAGGGCATTATTGGAGGTGTTATTGGAGGTGAATGATGAGCATCTCCAGGGGAGTAAGACTGGACTTCAGGGCGAGTCAAGGGACATGCTGATGAAAGGCCGAGGTTTGCAAACTCGTGCTTCACCACAGCTTGTATTAACGCCACTGACGGCTGTTGTTGGTCAGAGGCGAGCGTTGCGAAAATGGGTGGCTGAAGAGGCGCCGGACAAGCGGCTTCGATTTCCCGACGAACAATGCGCGTGACGTTGTCATACGTGGGGGACTGGCGGGCAGCTTCACACGATGAGGTTGCGGCTGTGTTAGGCAGCCGGATAAATCGCTGAGTAAAACAGTGGCTCTTGGCTTCTTCGAACTGCCATCACTCTTTAATGATGGCGTGGACGGTGGCAACGTTGTTGTATACTAGAAAATTAAAGGCATCGTCTGCTATGCCTTTCAGCACATGGGCCACTTTCTCAGACTCGCTCATGTGCTCGTCAATCTGGCGGCATAGGGCAATGACGTCGTGAATGTACGCGACGTACGACTCCGTCGATGTCTATGCACGAGCCGCCAGTTGATTCTGCGCTGCGATCTGCCCCCCAACGGTGTCGCCAAAAAGGTCGCGGATCTTCTCTTTAAAGGAGTCCCAGCTTGTAATCTCCGCTCCATGCGTCTCGAACCACACCAGCGGTGGGCCATTGAGGTAAAAAAGCACATTGGCAAGCATAAGAGTCGGGTCCCATCTATAGCTTGCGCTGACCCGTTCGTACCGGTTGATCCATTTGTCTCGTCAATGCCATCCTGACCAAAAAATACACCGGGATCACGAGCAGGAAGTAGAACGACGTACGTAGAAGTCACGGAAGGGACAGGTAGTGAAGACGATGGTTGTTCAACCTGTGACATGGTTGGACCTATGATGATGCGGCCGTTGCGAAGCTTTGTGATGAAGACAGGAAAGTACCCAGCACCTCCACCACAAAGATGTTACGTAAAAATGACAAGAGGCGTGTCTACAGTCGAACCCGGGTATATCGAACTCACCAAAAAACGTTTATTAGTTCGATATATGGCATAATTCGATATAGGCCCGGTATAGGTTTTGACACCAAGGCACATAACAAACTAGAAGAAAAGTACTTTATTAATATGGTGGCTTACTTGTGTGCCCTACTGTGGAACAAAATAGTCCCGGATTTTTTTCTGTGTCAACGACTTCGCTGCCTGCGACAGCACGCACGCCTCCACGTTGTCCAACAAGTCGGAGCAGCTGAGGCCACAACCTTCCACATTCAAGCAATAGGGCCGGACCGACGCAAGTGCACTTATCACTTCGGAGGATGTAGGCGATGGGCCCTCGTCAATTTCCATATTGCTGTCGCTTTGGCTCGTGGTCGGCACGACGTCTGCAATGTAATCCTCATCCTGTGATTGGCCCATGATGGGGACATCATCGTCCGCACTGACGAACTCTTCAAATGTCGATCCGTCGATAGCACCCGGGAACTCTGCCAGCTCTTTCCAAACTTCGGCGGAAACACCTGCGGTGTCTTCAGTGCTGTCAGAATTTGGGGTGTCATCACCAGGCATGCGGAAGCCGGCATGCCTAAAGCAGTTCTGAATCGTCTCCTTCTTGACATCTGTCCACGATCTACTCAACATAGAAATAGCTCCGAGCAAGTCGATCTTAATCTCCCTGCCGGCATGAAGGTTCTACAGCAGCTTCTCCACCAGGCGCTTCCGACAGACGGCTTTCATTATGCGTATAACACCTTGATCCAGTGGTTGCAGTACAGACGTAGTGTTCGGGGGCAAAAAACGCAGCTCGATGTTGCCGAAGGTCGTACTGCAGTGTTGCGATGAACAATTGTCTACGAGCAGGCACACCTTGCGATTTTCACCTACCAAATCATCATTCCACGATGATAGCCATCTGCTGAAAAGTTCCCCAGTCATCCACGCTTTTGAGTTTGCTCGGTAGGTAACTGGAAGCGACAGCGCATTTCGAAAACACCGCGGTGCCTTGCTTTTCCCGATAACCAGAGGTCGAAGCTTTTTCGATCCGTCTAAATTAGCTGCCAACAGCACGGACACACGAGCTTTGTCTGCCTTGCCGCTGCTTGTCTTGTCGCCGCGACACGCAAGTGTCTTGTTTGGCAACATTTGCCAAAATAGAGCGGTTTCATCCACATTGAAGATATCTTGGGCTCTATATCATGCTGCGATATCTTGCCAGTTTTCCTCGAGCCATTTTTCTACGCTGTCCAGGTTTGCCGCTCTGATTTCACCTGTAAAAGCTTTGCCAACGATGTCGTGCCGTTCTTTGAACCGCTGAAGCCAGCCTGAACCGCCTTGGAAATCATTCCTGCCAAGCAGAAAAGCAAGGTCTTTGGCTTTCTGCTCGATCATAGGGCCGGACACCGGGATGTTTCACGACCGAACGTCCACAAACCACTCGTAAACGGCCGCTTCAACATCTTCGTACACAGCAGCGCGCACACGTCAGGCGCCACGGGCACCTGGCCTTTGTGCGACTTGGCCCTGATGTCTGCTTTTTCTTCAGGATAGTACTCAAGGTGCTCCTTGGAATTTTGTACGCGGCAGCCACGTCGGACTTCTTTTCATTGCGCTCAACCAGATTGATGATTTCGAGTGTCACGGCGAACGGCAAATTTTGCCTCTTTGTGCGAGCCATGATGACAGCGCGCCAATACAGTTCACAGAGCACCAACAGGCAACACCACAGACCATGCTGAATTGGCAGCAGCACGCACACAAGCATAAAGAAAGAAAAAATGACGCTCACTTCTACCGCCTCCGCGCCTCAGAGAAAGCACGACGGCCTCCGATTGGCTGTAAGCGCTGCGAGCGGGCCAGGATCATTTGCACAACCGGGTCTAACCTTTATCTAGGGTGGCGCCGGCAGTTTTCCCCGCCACCGCGAGGGAAAGCCAACTTGCTGGGGCACTCTTGAGACACATGGAGTTTGATATATCAGTTGTCGTTGCTATTTTCGTTCGATAAAACAGTAACTTTTGCTACATATTCTCAATGTAAACTTACCGTGTTTAAGAATTGTTCGATATACGGGATAATTTGATATAAACGGGTTCGATATAGTCAGGCTCAACTGTATTTAGAATTTATATTGAAACTGATGCGTATAGCATCGACTAAGATCGAGGACGGCACACACAACCGACAGACCACTTTCTCGTTGTCGTCTTCTGACCCCTGATATGGCAACTACGTACCAATACGTATGTTATTGAACATTTCTATGTGTTGTTTTGCTGCACCTGCCCCAAATGCTTCACAAAGAGTGGGATAAGACAGGAGACACTCTCTCCTTTTGCCCTTTTCATGGGGATTTGTGAAAATGCCCAAATAAATGAAATGAAATGAAAAAAAAAAGTGGGGCCTTTATATGTGAGCTCGACTGTATATGCATTTATAAAGTTTTAGAGTTTTGACTTCGGTGCTTTGTGTTGAGTATTCTGCGTCTCATTTCATTTTACTCAAACCTCAGCACTTCCCCGAGCTTCATCACCAGCTTTGTCTCGAATCTCGAGGGAGGGGGTTGGTACTGGTACATGGTGCAGAAGTATAGTAAATGCTGCCCTTTGGCACAATTGGTGCAACTGTGCCAACCTTTCTGGCTGGCATCACATCTTCGTAGTAGCACACTTCTAAAATGTGAAGCCACTGTGAAAATCTTACCTTTGAGAAGATCTGCAACATCTTGGTCACCATCTTTGACTAAATCAAGGGGTGTGTTACCATCTCGGTTCTTCTTGCTTGGGTCAGCTCCGTGCTAAAGCAGAATAAAAGGAGCAAAACAATTAGCATTAAACTTACTGTACATGACATACATACCTTAAGCAACAGCTTGACAATGTCATATTTTCCTTTCGCAGTAGCTTCGTGGAGAGGTGTGAACTTCCAGAGATCAGACACATTCACACTGGCCCCATGCTGCCAAGGAAGAAAGAAACTTTTGCAGTGTTCACATTAAAAGAAGGTAAAAAATGTAGGCTTTGCTTACCTTCACCAAGAGATCAGCTACTTCATAATGGCCATAAGAGCAAGCATTATGCAAAGGTACCAAGCCCCTAAAAACAGAGCAAACAAGCTTATACACATGTTGAAATTACAGCTGTAAACATAGGTGTTTCTTTTAATGCCAGAATTTTGAAAACTTATTCATGGCATGCAGAAATGTTTAAGCTTTACAAGCCAGATTACTCTTGGACATACACAGTATTTGTTCAAAAAATCAAAATGGACACTTAACTGATCTACTATGCCAGCGAGCGGCTTGAACTACGTGCGCGACGGAGCAGCCGCATGGGCAAGCAACCGTTTCACCCCACCCCCTCCGAAGGCTGGGCTAGCAAAAAAAACGAGTTCGCCGGCATGTAAGCTTTGCTTATAAACTGTGATTATTAAAAAAACATGTATAAAATATTTTAGCTCCATTTTAAAGCTTTCATCGCCAAGCATCCGCAAGCCAACCACATCGCGACTGACATTACCATGATAAGTCAATACAGTTTGTGGCTTTGCGAACTCTGCACACTGCCTGCGCCCAAAATCACTGTTGGAGTCACTGGACAACAGATCACTCATTGTTGTTTACGTGCACCAAGTGCAACTGACAGCTGACAACTAAGCTAATTCTAGTATTTCACAATTTACCATCTCTACGTCACTTAGAGCTACAACAAACAGCATTGCCGTGCAACTGAGAGTGTGCGTGTGTTCGTGCATGCACATTCTCTCTCATATATATATATATATATATATATATATATATATATATATATATATATATATATATATATATATATATATATATATATATAATCCGCCTGACTGCACCCACTGCAGGGCAAAGGCCTCTCCGTAATCCACCAATCAACTCGGTCTTGTGCTTTCTGCTGCCACGTTATACCTGCGAACTTTTTAATTTCATCAGCCCACCTAACTTTGTCTCCCCTTCACCTGCTTGCCTACTCTTGGAATCCAGTCTGTGATCCTTAATGACCAGCAACTATTTTGCCTTCGTGCTACATGCGCTGCCCATGACCATTTCATCTTGATTTCAACTATGATATCCTTAACCCCGGTTCGTTCCCTGACCCTCTCTGCTCTCTTCTTGTCTCTTAAGGTTACACCTATCATTTTCCATTCCATCGCTCACTGTGTCACCCTCAATTTAAGCTGAACCCTCTTAGTAAGCCTCAAGGTTTCTGCTCAATAGTTAAGTACTGGCAAGATGCAGCTGTTATGTAGTACCTTCCTTTTGAGGGTTAGTGATAGATTACCATTCATGATTTGAGAATGCTAGCCGAATGTGGCCCACTCCATCCTTATTCTTCTAGTTATTTCACTCTCATGGTTCGGCTCTGCGGTTACTACCTGTCCTAAGTAGACCTTTACAACTTTCAGTGTCTCTCCACCTATCACAAAGCACTGGTTTCTGCCGAGACTGTTGCACATTACTTTAATTTTCTGCATATTAATTTTCAGACTTACACTTCTACTTTCAGTGCCCAGTTCGGTAATCATGAGCTATAATTCGTCTTCAAAGTTTCTCATCAAGGCAATGTCATCAGCAAATTGCAGGTTACCAACATACTTTTCTTCAACAGAGCAAAGCGGTCTCGAAAATCGGAGCACTGGTCAGCACTTAAGGATGTCGTATGTACATATAAGAAAGCTTTAAAGCAAGCAAAACATAAGTTTATGAATGTTACATTACCTGAACTTCTTTCCGCAAACCCTAAAAAATTCTGGAGTCTGATTAAGGATACAGATGATTCGACAATTTCTCTTGTTGATTTGCAGTCAAACCGAATTAGCAACGCTGATTGCGCCGCCGCTCTGAATGACACGTTTGCAAAAGCATTTTCCAGTTGTACTAACTCGTCACTCCCTGCCTGTCACACTCATTATGATTTCCCCATGGACCCTGTTCATTTTGATTTTGATGGCATTGTACGCATTATTGAGAGCCTAAAATTATCTTCTAGTTGTGGTCCCGATGACATTAATACAAAAGTGCTCAAAAACACCTCGGTTTATTCTGCTATAATATTGTCCAAAATATTTAATCAGTCTCTTCAGTCAGGGGAGATTCCAGATGACTGGAAAATAGGTAAAGTGATTCCACTCCATTAATCTGGTGACAAACATTCTGTTTCGAACTATCGCCCCATTTCGTTAACGAGTATTTCTTGTAAAATATTTGAACACGTCATCGCTTCCCACTTGGCAAAATTTCTTGAATCATTCTCATTTTTTTCACCTGAGCAACATGGCTTTAGGAAATTATTTTCGTGTGAAACGCAGTTGGTAGCCTTCACAAACGACCTTCATTCTGTACTTGATAATGGTTCCGCGGCTGATTGCATATTCATAGACTTTTGCAAGGCATTCGATAAAGTTCCCCACAGCCTGCTTCTTCACAAACTAAGCCAACTGAATATCGACCCTAACGCTCTTAAGTGGATTAAATGTTTTCTAACAGATCACTCTCAATTTGTTCATGTTAATGGTTTTAACTCTTCAACTCTACCTGTCACTTCAGGCGTCCCACAAGGCTCAGTTTTAGGTTCACTGCTTTTTCTTATATATATTAATGATATGCCTAGCAATCTGACTTCTTCTGAGAAACTTTTTGCCGATGACTGTGTTATTTACCGCGAAATAAAAAATGCTACTGAGATTTCTTTGCTTCAACAGGACCTTGACGCTGTCGATAATTGGTGCTCGACTTCGCATATGACACTTAATATTAATAAATGTAAAGTAATGCGGTTCTCACGCCAACGTAAATTAAACCCTTCCTCTTACAGTATAAGCAGCTCCCCATTGCTACCAGTGTCGTCCTATAAATACCTCGGGGTTATTTTAACAGCAGACCTGAGTTGGAATATGCATGTCTCCTCTATTATCTTAAATGCTAACCGGACGCTTGGTTTTATTCGGCGACATTTTTCTCTAGCCCCCGCTTCTGTTAAACTGTTATTGTACAAGTCACTTGTTCGATCTAAACTCGAATACGCGTCTTCAGTATGGGACCCATGCAATAATTCACTAATAAATGCACTTGAAGCAACCCAAAACAGAGCCTCGCGTTTCATCCTTCACGATTACGGCTGTTTATCAAGCGTAACGCAAATGAAAGCAACTCTATCTCTTGAACCACTCACACTGCGCAGGAAGATATCGCGCATGTGCCTTTTCTTTAAAATCTATAAATTGAACGCCACCCTTAAAACTGCTCTTATCTTACCCCCTGCTCATGTTTCATTGCGCATAGATCATTCTTGCAAAGTTGGTATCCCGAAATGTCGCACTGTAGCATATTCAAATTCGTTTATTCCTAGAACTACATCAGAGTGGAATCGCCTGCCACCATCTCTAGTGCTTACTAACAATATTGACCAGTTTAGGAAGAAAGTGTCTGATTACTTCACTTCTGTGTAGCTTGAACTTTTTTTTTTCCACAGTGTTTATTTACTTTATAATGTGCCATATGCATGCAGTTGTCAATGTTAGTTTTGTTATCTTTTTATGCTAGAGGCAATACCTGTATAGATTTGTGTTAAACTTTTGCATACTTCTACGCACCGCTGGATACTTGTTTGTTCAGTGCTTTTGTATATTTGCTCATATGTGTGCAATGTTTGTACAATTCGAACACCTTTCAACATCCTGATCCTGTACCACTCCCCTCAGCAATGCCCTCTGGGCCATGAGGGTACCTGAAATAAATAAATAAATAAATACTCTCCATTAATTCTTATCCCTAACTCTTCCCAATCCAGGGCCCCGAAAACCTCCTTTAAACACGCGATGAATAAGAATGGAGAGATCGCGTCTCCCTGCCTTACACCCTTCTTTATTGCCCCACCGCAGTGGTCTAGTAGCTAAGGTACTCGGCTGCTAACCAGCAAATCGTGGGATCAAATCCCGGCTGTGATGGCTTCATTTTCGATGGAGGCGGAAATGCTGTAGGCCCGTGTGCTCAGACTTGGGCGCACGTTAAAGAACCCCAGGTGGTCAAAGCTTCCGGAGCCCTTCACAATGGTGTCTCTCATAATCACATGGTGGTTTTGGGACGTTAAACCCCACATATCAATCAATCAATCCTTCTTTATTGGGATTCTGTCGCTTTCCTTAGGAAGAACTATTGTGGCTGTGGATCCACTGTAGATTTCTTCCAGTATGTTTATGTAAGGTTCTTCTATGCCCCGATTTCGCAGTGCCTCCATTAATGCTGATGTCTCAACTGAGTCAAATGTCTTCTAGTAATCTATGAAGGGTATGTATAGGGGTTGGTTGTATTCCGTGAATTTTTCTATTACCTGATTTATAGTATGAATATGGTCGATTGTGGAGTAGCCTGTACGAAATCCTGCTTGGTCCTTTGGTTGATTGATCTCTAATGTCACCTTAATTCTATTAGCTATTGTTTTTGTAAATAGTTTGTACAGAACGAAGAGTAAGCTGATCGGCCTGTAATTTTTCAAGTCCTTGACGTCTCCTTGCTTATAGACTAAGATTACCTTGGCGTTCGTCCAAGATTCTGGTTTCCTTTTCGCCAAGAAACACTTCGTATATAAGCTAGCTAATTTTTCTAACACAATTTCTCCGCCATCTTTCAGGAGGTTCGTTACCTTATCCTTACCAGTGGCTTTGCCTCTTCGCATTACTTCTAGGGCTTTCCTTACTTCCCCTGCCGTTACTGGTAGGATGTCAAAATCCTTTAAGCTATTATTGCGTCTTACACTATTATTCTTGCTGTTTTAACTTCTGTACAGCTCTCTGTACAACTCCTCCGCCACTTTTGACTAATCTATCCATATTGGTTATGACATTGCCTTCCTTGTTCCTTAATGCATACATTCAATTTTTGCCTATGCACAAGTTTGCCTTTGCAGCTTTTAGGTTTCTGCCACTTTTTACAGCCTGCTCAACTCTCTCCATGTTATACGTTCTGATATCAGCTACCTTATGCCTATTAATTAACTTTGAAAGCTCCACTACCTCCATTTTGTTGATTGCATTTGAGACTTTCATGGGTTGTCTTTGAATAAGATTTTTCATCTCCCGAGACAATTTGCCACTGTGCTGTCTAGTGACTGTACCGCCGACTTCCACTGCAAAATTTTTTATGATACTAGTATGATTATCGTTCATTGTGTCAACGCTAACGTCGGTTACCACGATTAGAGCCACTAATCTATTCCCTCTGAATTCCTGTACTTTCCCTCTCATCGCCAGCTCAATTATTATATACATTTCATGTACCACTATACTGTTTTATAGGGCGCTTGACAGCTGCATTTTTTGAACAGAGATACGAAAATTTGTAACATGTGTCAGTACTCCTTCAACCTTTTGAAACCCCAGTTGATCAAGTAGAATTTTTATTCGCATATATACTGTAACAATCAGATGAGACAGAGAGTAGCACAACAACCACAAAAATATTACTTTATTTTAAGAAGAAAATGAGTGTCCATAAATGTGGATGCTGGGAACACTAGCTACACTAGGTCCATCACTGCTCTTCATCACACAATTGAACTTTGCTTGCCGACGGCTATGTTTCAATAGCTTAACATGATCAGTTCAACGTGTTCATTATCAGTATCCTCAAAATGATTGTCTATCAAGCTCTCCTGGTTATCAATATGTTCGTCATATTCTTTTATTATCGTCATCATCAGCATATTTATCGTCATATTCAACGCTTTCAAATCATTATCATCCTCCCTGTTCAAGATGCCCTTCCTTGCCCATAACACGTTTATGCATTCATCATATTTATCATTGTGTATCGAAATTTGCAATGCATTTATCATTATATTCATTTGATTTCATTTGATATGTGAAATTTAACATCCCAAAATCACCATACAATTACCGTATTTACTCGCATAATCCTCTCACTTTTTTTGGCAGAAAACGGATGCAAAGTTGGGGGTGCGAGAATTACGCGGGGAAAACTTTCCACGAAAACGTACAGAGTGAAAAAGGAAACGAAGTGGCCGCTAATTGTGATTCTCACACCAGCAACTAACAGCAAGCTTTGAGAAGTACTAATTAATATTTACCTAAACAATAGAAGCAGAGGTTCAACACAAGGCAAGAATTATTTGAGACAGAAAAAGTGCAATCAAATAGTCGAGAATTAAAATACCATACGCAAAGCTAGTGGGCGTTGCGGGCGTAGCAATAGTGCTCGTCGCTCAACTGGAGCCCTCAAAAGGTAAGCGTAGGATGTCAGTATTGGAATGATGGCTATTTAACAGAATAGTCCGCATTTTCCTTCTGAAGAAATAAAGTTTACCATCAATCCCAGTCTTTAGCGCACGGCAGGCCCAAGGAGTCTTGGTGGCTTTCAGCTGCCGTCACCAATAACGAACACAAAACTCGTCGACTCCGAAGGGTTTACCGACGGCACTGTTGCCGTTGTTTAGTGCATGATCAATCACTTTCAACTCGAAAGCAGCCGTGTAGCTTCAGTATTCGCCCCGTAACGTCACAAGATTATCAACACAACATACAAGACACGCCGAAATGCACACTTGCCGCTTTGGCTTGGCTTGGCTTGGATTGAATCTTTGTGCAATAATAGTAAGCTTGATGCTTAAGAGATGGCGCAAGATGGTGTGCACTATCATCATCATCGGCAGCTGGAACGAGCAGACTCATTTCAGTTAATGCGATAATTACTCGAGGAAAAAAAAAGTCGTATTTTTGTTAGACGATGTGGGGGGTGCGAGAATTATGCGAGTGCGAGGATTACGCGAGTGAATACGGTATGAGAGACGCCGTAGAGAGGGCTCCAGAAATTTTGACCACCTGGGGTTCTTTAACGTGTATCGTTATATTCAAATTGAACACTTGCATTGTCATCAACAGCATCATTCAAGCGACCTCTGCTTGCCCATGGCTCAGTTTGAACACTCTAAACATTGGAGCTCTCCAACTCAGTATGTCCACTTGCGCTATGGAACTCGAATTCATGGCAAATTTGTATTTATTGCAGAGTCCACATCTCGAGTAAAGCAAATAAATAATGAACACAACTTCGATAAAGATTATTTGGCTTTAATGCAGCTAACTTCTTGTGCAGAGCCGCACGACACTGAAGCGTGCTGTACTACAATGCAGCATTCTATCAACTTAATAAAGCCAAGATCTACGCCTGCTCGAATTGTGTGGATGAATAGCAAGGACTGGAGGAGAACAGAGCACTTCAACTCTGGACACAAGCTTAGAGTACTTGTGAGCATAAATAGTATGCATGCAAGGGCAGCTGTTGCAGCAATAGAACTTTCAGTGTGAAGATTTTGTGCAGCAGCTAATTGCACCGATCGGTAGGACTGGTTTTATCAGCACGAAAACATGAAAATTGCAACGACTCGCTGTTGCTAGTGTTCCCTATGTTTGACACAGTCTACTGATAAGTTGTCCAAATATTGACATGTTGAAGAATTAGCTGCGTCAGTATCCCGTCAGCCTAATGTGCCAACCTTGCTGCAGGCCCCCTGCACATTCCCAACCACACATTGACTGCCCCACTAACCACCTACGCTGCAACAGGATAGAAAAGTGGGCTAGTTAGTAATTTATAATCGTTCAGCAAACTGAGAGCGTGGGGGAGAACACACACACGAAGCAAAGAAGAGGCACAGAGCACAAGTTTGGTGCACCTACGCTGCACCAAACGTTTCCAGCACTCACTACGTTGGTGCATGTGCACTGCAAACATACAAAACTTGGATATATTATATATCATTATTACTACACTACCATTAAAGACAACAATATTGGTCCCAATGCTTTCCCTGGCCTTACTGTCTGTTGGATTCATTAAGTTACGTCTAACAAAGAAACAAGCCTTTGATAAAATCTTTCATTTATAGCGAGGGCCTTGCCCCAGTAAACTTCATGCCCTAGGTTAGCATACGAAGTTTTACTGATGAGCTGCCACAATGTGGAAAGATCACGAGCCAGGTGATGTCACCTGTCAGAAAAGAGAGCTCCATACTCGCCACCTTAGCCGTGAGAGCTGCTGGCTAACACTCCCAGAGATACCAAACAAAGTTGACGAGAAAGCATCTTTTGTCATAGCTCGATAGGTAGAGCATTGGATGCGTATATCTAAGGTTGTGGGTTCAGATTATAAAGTCAAAAGGAAGATGTTTTGTCCACTTCAGTGAATTTAAATTCAAGTCATTATTGCTACACAACAGTTAAAGAGAACGATTAATGGCCCCTGTGCTTTCCCTGGCCCCTCTGCTTCAAAATTATCTGTTGTACTTGTTTGGTTGTTTCTTTAGATGTGTCAATTAGGTGCTGGTCTTGGCATAATAGAAAAATGCTAGGGACACCCCACTTACAGCTTTTTGCCTCAATGTCATCATCATCATCAGCCTGACTATGTCCACTGCAAGACAAAGGCCTTTCCCATGTTCCGCCAGTCAACTCGATCCTGTGCTTGCTGCTGCCAATTTATACCCGCAAACTTCTTAATCTCATCTGCCCACCTAGCCTTCTGTCTCCCCCTAACTCTCTTGCCTTCTCTGAAAATCCAGTTAGTTACCCTTAATCACCAGCGGTTATCCTGTCTACGCTCTGCCTGCCCGGCCCATGTCCATTTCCTCTTTTTGATTTCAACTATGATATCCTTAACCCCCGTTTGTTCCCTAATCCACTCTGCTCTCCTCTTGTCTCTTAAGGTTACACCTACCATTTTTCTTTCCATTGCTCGCTGCATCATCCTCAATTTAAGCTGAACCCTCTTTGTAAGTCTCCAGGTTTCTGCTCCTTAGCTAAGTACCGGCAAGATGCAGCTGTTATATACCTTCCTCTTGAGGGATAGTGGCAATCTACCTGTCATGATTTGAGAGTGTTTGCCAAATGTGCTCCAACCCATTCTTATTCTTCTAGTTACTTCAATCTCGTGGTTCGGCTCCGCGGTTATTACCTGCCCTAAGTAGACATAGTCTTTTACAACTTGAAGTGCACTATTACCTATCTCAAAGCGCTGCTCTCTTCGAGGTTGTTGTACATTACTTTCGTTTTCTGAAAAATAATTTTAAGACCCACCTTTCTGCTCTCCTTGTCTAAGTCCGTAATCATGAGCTGCAATTCGTCCCCTGAGTTACTCAGCAATGCAATGTCATCGGCAAAGCGCAGGTTATTAAGGTACTCTGCATTAACTCTTAATCCCTAACTGTTCCTATCCTAGGTCTCTGAAAACCTCCTGTAAGCACGCGGTAAATAGCATTGGGGAGATTGTATCCCGCTGCCTTACACCCTTCTTGATTGGTATTCTGTTGCTTTCTTTATGAAGCAATATGATAGCAGTTGATCCCCTGTAGATTTGTTTCAGGTTGTTCATATATACTTCGACGCCCTGATTCTGCTGTGTCTGCATGACTGCTGATATTTCTACTGAATCAAACGCCTTCTCACAATCAATAAAGGCTATGTATAGTGATTGGCTATATTCTGAGCATTTCTTTGTTACCTGATTGATAGTATGAATGTGGTCAATTGTTGAGTAGCCTGTTCCAAAACCTGCTTGTTCCTTTGGTTATTAGAATTCTCATGTTTTCTTCACTCTGTTAGAAATTAACTTTGTAAATAGCTTGTATAGTACTACGGAGAGCAAGCTGATTGGCCTGTAATTCTTCAAGTCCTTGTCATCTCCTTTTTTATGTATTAAGATGATGTTAGCATTCTTCCAAGACTGGTACTCTTCCCGTCAGGAGGCACCTCGTGAACAGGGTGGCTAGTTTTTCAAACACAATCTGTCCTCCATCTTTCACCAGATCTGATGTTACCTGGTCCTCACCAGCAGCTTTACTTCTTTACATGCTCTCCAAGGCTTTTCTGACTACTATCATTACTGATGGGGTGTCATCAGGGTCACTGCTAGTTCCTATAGTATTAAGGTCGGGGTTGTCTCGGCTACTGTACAGGTCTCTGTTAAACTCCTCCGCTATTTTAACTATCCTATCCATATAGGTAGTTACTTTGTCTTCTTTGTCCCTTAGTGCATACATCCGATTTCTGCCTATCCCAAGTTTTCTCTTCACTGCTTTAACGCTTCCTCCATTTTTCAGAACGTGTTCGATTCTCTCCATGTTATACTTTCTTACATCGAATACCTTATGCTTATTAATCAACTTCAAAAGCTCTGCCAGTTCTATTTTGTCTGTTGTACTAGAAACTTTCATGCTTTGACGCTTTTTAATGAGGTTATTTGTCTCCTTGGAGAGCTTGCCAGTGTCCTGCCTAAGTACCGTACCTTCAACTTCCATTGCACACTCCGTAATGATACTCGTCAGATTATCATTAACTGCGTGAACGCTAAGGCTGGTTTCCTCGATAAGAGCCGAGTACCTGTTCTGAAGTGAGACTCTGAATTCCTCTACTTTCCCTCTCAGTGCTAGCGCATTGATTGACTTCTTACAGATCAGTTTCTGTCGTTCCTTCTTCAAGTCTAGGCGAATTCGAGACCATACCATTCTATGGTCACTGCATCATACCTTGCCAAGCACTTCCACATCCTGCGCAATGCCTGGGTGTGCACTCATTATAAAGTCTATTTCATCCTTATTTTCGCCATTAGGGCTCCTCCATGTCCATTTAAAGTTTCCTCCTTTTCGGTAGAAGGTATTCAAAATCCGTAAATTGGACTGTAGGTCCCTTCTGGCATTTCTAGTACCGATGCCATAATCTCTTACTGCCTGGTCTCCAGCCCGTTTCTTCCCTACTTTTGCATTGAAGTCTCCCATCAGTATAGTATACTGTGTTTTTACCTTACTCATTGCTGATTCCACGTCTTTATAGAAGCTTTCAACTGAAGTGTCATCATGGCTGGGTGTAGGCACGTAAGCCTGTACCACCTTCATGTTGTGTCTCTTATTGAGTTTAATTACGATACCTAGCACCCTTTCATTATTGCTCTAGTATTCCTCTATGTTGCCAGCTATGTTTCTGTGAATAAGGAACCCCACTCCTAACCTAACTCAATGTATAAGAAGTTTAATGGCAATTGGCTTGCTTGAGCAGTGCAGCCATTTGTTGCAATGTAATGTAATGTTATTGGAATATGTGGTTTGGAGCTGAATGAACTCCGATGACGTATGCGTCCAGAGTTACACCTTTCTGTTGTCGAAGGACGGTTCATTGCTCTCAGAGTAAAGTCAAACCCAACCATATCGAGCTCAAGTAAATCATATTCTCTATTCCCTCGAATTATTTTTTAGCCCGATAATGCTTTGACATCAATACACACAGGAAAAGCTACATCTCCATTAACCAAAAATAGCAGTTTGCCATCTCGATGCATTCTCCCACAATTCCACAGCGTAAAGTCATAAATCACGTTTTTCGGGCATTCAGTAAAACAGTTTCTATACTTCTTGTCGCATCAAGAGCTGAATACCTCTTTCCTGTTAACTAGACAATATGAATAAGAAAGAAGCTGTTGGACATTGAGCAAGTTCTCAAGAAATGTCCAGATTTTCGCAAGAAATTTCAGCTCAACGCCAACGGTCATTTTCCCAGTTTTGTGGGGCATATAAGGGGTTCCCCTTAATAAGTATAACGTATAATAATACATGGTGTTATATGACGGGCGGTCGAGTTATGGCTGAAAAGCACATTAACACATGTAAGAGATAAGGGACACAGCTGTTGCACTTAACGATGGGGCTCATTTGTTTGAATATTAAGAAATGCACAGTGAACAAAAAAATAACAATGAACCTACCCTTTGTCTTTGGAATGAACATCAGCACCATGCTGAAGCAAGAATTCAACCACTGCAACACGATTGTACCCTGCTGCGAAGTGCAATGGTGTTGACTGTCGTCCATCCACGTCTCTACAGTTCACAATGTCAACATGGGATGATATCAATTTCTGCAAAAAAAAGTGTAGAGCACATACTTCAGATCAGGCAACCTGGTTTCTGTTAAATAGTAATACAGGCATATTTGGCCTTTGTAGAAGAAAAAAGTAAAGCTAAAAGCACCCATGATACAAAAAATTTAAACCCAGAAATGTTTGTGTTGTTCGATTAGACTGCATATATGGGCACTTCTGACTAATGAATGTTGCCTTAACATATTTGAATTTGATTTGAAGTAAGCATGGGTGCTCATATGTGTTTGCATAAGTGCTTGCACACACTTTTACTATGAGTGATGTTGGTGGCACTCGCATGCTACACAAAGATCTGTTAGCAGATGGTGCAGCAGCAGCGAGTCTGCGTGCCGCAACATATCTGTCTTTCACACAGTTGGGTGAATCTGTCATCTCGCCTGTTGGGTTTTGTCATCTTGCCTGTTGGACTTGTGAAGCTTCCCCTGGTGCATCAACAGCTTGAGAATAAAACTATCTTGTTTTCATTGTTCCGCATATCAAAGTTGAATTCAGTATAGAATAAATTTCTCAAAAAACAGGTAAAGTGGCATGCATTCATTTCTGAACGTACTCAGTAGAAGTAGCGAAAAGGGTCGTCACATGCAGCAGAGGCAGAACAAATGTAAACATTATTGACACACGTGTACACAGTTTCCTAAATCAGAATGATTAGTTTTCGAAGTTGCGCTGAGCACTCGTGTGAGCTAACTCCGTGTCCAGATATCCAGTCACTTAGATGAATCACCTCACAGATAAATGCTAAAAACCTCAAGCATTTGCCTGTGAACTCCACATTGCCCATCCAGCCTCCTGAGAAAAGAGTTACTAACAGTGTGATTCATACACAGTGAAACCCAAGCTTCAGCATGAAAGGAGCAGCCTCAGACTACGTGCAAGCTTTAAAACATTTTTGTATGCGAATGAAAAGACAAGCTTCAGCATGAAAAGGGCAACCTCAGACTACGTACAAGCTTTGACATTTTTCTGCATTCGAAGGAAAAGCCAAGTTTCAGCATGAAAGAAGCAGCCTCAGACTTTGTGCAAGTTCAGACACTTTTTTTTTGTATGCAAAGGAGAAGCCAAGCTTCAGCATGAAAGGAGCAACCTCAGACCATGTGCAAGCTTTGAATTTTTTTTTTAAACGGAAGACTACCCAGTCACTATTAAGGACATCCTGGATAATGCACTGGTTGGAAAGTGTCCGAGTTCACTACAACGACAATGGATCTTCGAAACGGCATTTTGACCCCATCGCAGGTTTGTCAGACGACAGCGAAGCAGCATTATGTTTCTTTATGTACTGCGATCATACGATGTTGCCATTCCTCGCAAACAAGCAACATAAATAAATATTTGCTACTGCTAAACAAATGTTAGGATAAAGACTGCCCTCAGTTTTTAATTTTTTTTGTTGTGTATTTCGTTCCAAATTTTCATGCTCAGACTGCATATAATAAAAACTTCTATACAGTCGAATCTCGACAATTCGAACTCGAAAGGGCCCGAAAATTTGTTCGAAATAATAGAAGTTCGAATCAATGAAAGCTAAACAAACGGAGGGCTCACCATACCGTGGCTCATGTGCATTGAGCTAACACACGAGGGGGAAGTTTCAGAAGTTTTACATTTATTCACAAATCACAGGACATCCATTATTAATTGAAGCAATCGGTGATGCGCATCTGCAAACGTTTGCCTAGCAGCAAGTCAATCAATTTCGCACGTAGCTTGCAAAGCATTTCTACTTCGGCTTCAGCATTCTCCTGGCAAGAGAAGTTGCGCACGGAAATGTCCAGCGTCGACACTTTATCTAAAGACGACGATGACGACAACGACTGCGTAGCGCAGCAGAGCTTCTCTGCTATGCAGTCGCGGCATGGCCAGCACATGACCAGAAAGGAGGAACGTCTCCACGCGAAGAAGCTGATCGGCATTTGAGAGAACAACACTCCACTGCAGCTTTTTTTTTTTTTTTTGCTCTCTTCGCGCACATCATTGAAAGGAGAAGGGTAACACGGCAGGGGTGGGAAAGGGGGAAGCATGGCACCGGTGCGCGAGACCCCCTCCCTCAAGGCGCAGAGTCGTGCTTCCGCAAAGGGCAAGGGCTGCAGAAGATAGTGGCTTTTTCCTTTCCTTCAACCCAGTGACAGCTTTCTTTTTTTGTTCCTCTCTCTATTCGCGGGCGGCATTGGAAGGAGAAGGGTCTTTACGTGGTAGGGACGGATGACACGGGCGCGTCGCAGATCGGCATTTGACATTTAGCAAACATTCCACTGCAGCCTTTTCTTTCCTTTTTATTTCCTTCGCGCGCAGCGTTGAGGTGTTGCGGGTGCCGCCGTGGGATTGGGCGGGTGCTGAGAGCATTATGGGAGCGCGGTATGTTCGAATTAGCCATCGCAAGTGCTTGTGCATTCTAATTACCGGGTGTTTTTGCCCACTGGAATACACATACCCTTGACGGGACCTCATCGTGAGTTCAAATTAACCGGAAGTTCAAATTAAGCGTGTTTGAATTAACGAGATTTGCCTGTACAATGAAGATTTGTCGAAATTTTATAATTTCGTTACATCCAGGTTTAACTGGATGAACAATTGCCCACAGATTAATAATCAATAGTTAGCAAATGAAGTTCATTAATTGGTAGTGCCAATGTCATTTTAGCTGCAGCAACATATTTTTGCCTCCACAAAGTGCTCGTGCGTGAAACAACAGCCCCCCAACTGTCGCAATATTTTCATATAGCACCTGTCTTGTAAAAAAAAAAAACACCCTACATGATGTCTGCTGCTATACAAGCTTATCCATCATTTTTGCACACCGTTTGTATTGAACTGATGCCTTCATGTTTCCCTGCATGAACAGTAAGTATACAAGGCCTAATAATAATAATAATAATAATAAAAATAAGAATATAAGCCATGACTACTTCAAACCTCATTCATTCAAAAGCACGTGATTCAAACTAATAAATCAGTTCAACAGGCCCATTGGCCTAGCTAAATTGACAGGTATTTATATCAAAAAATGATTAATTCGGAACTGAAGAACACCACGGTTAACTTGAACAAGACTGCCTGCCGTTCAGACTACTTTTCGTACAACCCTAAACTGAATGCCGAAGTTCAATGCGTAACTAGCCGCTGCAGCTTCTAAGACCCATAACCAAACGCTTGGTCTACAGCGATGCTTGCTAGGCCCTCCAAAAGGCCCTCCTACAGACCATAGCGTACAAGCGCTCATGGGAAAAGTGTGTACACCACAGAAGCCGGCGCAACAAGCATGAGGGAGCTCGGGCCTCGCTTTCCACTTGCATTGTGCCAGGACTGCTTAGACGCACTGAATTTGGCAAGGTGCAACAGATAACTCTGCGATTCAATCAAAAAGTTGTGTTTAGCTGAGACGGCCGTGATTATCCCTATGGTGTCCCCAAGAACAAGGTGCACGTTATGACGTGCCGGCGTGGCTATTGCCGGTGATAGATGCTTCCAAATCCGACTTTGGCCAAGTTCGGAGCAATTTCCGTTGGTATTATCAGGATGGCTCAGTAAATATGATTTGGCGCAGTTGGTGCAGGAGTGGAATCACTGCGCACATATTTTTCAAAAATGTGCAGTGCAATTAACTGATCCTTGCCTGGCTTCATCACTCACAACCACCTGAATTCATGACAGCACCATGTTTGAAGGAGCAGGCTGATGATAATGATGACTGGGGATGGGCCAATGAAAATTTGAGGTTTGAAGCAGCTCAAAACTAATAGTAACTGTCAAATAATTTCAAATCAAATAGTTCGAATATTATATTTCCCATATAAAGTAAAATGAGCCTTTTTGTCATAATACAACTTGCACAATAACATTTAAGAATTGAAACTAGGTGTAGGCGAGTGTCACTTTTCTTGCTTTCAAGCGACAAGCACATTTGAATCAAATTCTGAAGTTCTAAGTGGTTAAACAGTATTTAAGGCACACACATTTTAACCTTAATATGTCACGTCGCAACAGTGCTGATTTCTAGTGAATACAGTTAAACCTGCTTATAACGAATCGCCATATAACAAATTCTTTGATATAATGAAGTTTTTCTATTCCCCGCCGTCGCTGCATAGAAACACATGTATTTGCGACCTCTATGTAACAAAGTAACAGCGGGAGACAACCTTGATATAACGAATTTTCCCTACGGACAATCTAGAGATTTTGCTCCGCATTTCGGCATTTTGGTACCAGCATGCATCTTCTGTGGCTGTCCTGCCGACGACGAAGTGCGATGCGGCGGCAGACGCGTGCACCACGCACTAGGCGAAAGCGAGCGCTCATTAATGCGTGCAGGTGAGCGCGAGGCAGGCAGTAAGGGCTGCACCCACGAGGCGACGTTGCCGCCGTTCTCGCCGCCGCGGGCACACACACACACTCCAACACAACGCACTCCCCACAAACACACTCCAAACCAAAATAACCAAAATAAAAAGAAAACTTTTGCACGTTGGCAGTGCCACGCTTTTAGTTAGCGTCACATATGTGAAGCTGCGCTGCATATGGAAGACGCTTTGCCGAAAAGTTTTCCCGAGGTGTCTATGTGTCATTCGCTCTTCATTTTCGACGCCGTGTGCGTGCATAGTTTCACTGCACGCATGGTGTGGCCCCCGATGTCGTTCAGCTTGGCTCTTTTTTATTGTGCTAGCAATTATATGGACAGTCTCGACCATCCGTGGTTTCGGCTGGGTATTTGCCATCACCGCCAGCGCCATCGTCAATCAACGTATATGTTTACGTGTCTATACAAATGAAAACTCAAGAAAGAAAAAAAAAGCCACGCGCACTCGGCACTCAGCTTGACTGATGATTGATATGTGGGGTTTAACGTCCCAAAACCACCATATGATTATGAGAGACGCCGTAGTGGAGAGCTCCTGAAATTGTGACCATCTGGGGTTCCTTAACGTGCACTCAAATCTGAACACACGGGCTTACAACATTTCCGCCTCCATCAGAAATGCAGCCGCCGCAGAGCCAGGATTCGATCCCACGACCTGCGGGTCAGCAGCCAAGTACCTTAGCCACTAGACCATCGCGGTGGGGCCACCCAGCTTATCTCCCACACGTACTTTGCCCTGCGAATGAGGGGGGGGGGGGAGTTGATGCTTATCCTTCGGTGGAAAGAATCCCGCACCTTTGACTTTACCCGGAACGGTTGCGTTTAGTTGCTGGGCGCAATATAATCACTTCGCTTGCCGGACTGGCGCCGTTTTTTAAAAGAGTGTGCTTTTCAAATACAATAAAGTAAAATTAGGGCACTTGTTAGTTCGCACTCATATCTGTACCTCTGATTGCATTTTGCTGTACTTCTGATTGCATTTTGTGCCCCATGTTTGTTTAAATAGCACATTAGGTGTCAAGCGGTAAACATTGTTAGTTCGCTCTCGTCGTGTGTATGTGGTTTTCGTGCATCATTTGTGCGTGGGCAACGCGCTGCACGTTTCCATCTGCTTGCCGTACTCAGCGTTACATTTCAAGTTATTGGTATCGCATTCATTGCTTCACTCTTGTGGCAAAACTGTGACTTTTCTTCATTTCGGACAACCGTGTCATCACTATCGAGAGGATGCAGATTAGGTACTGATAGAAACTCTCAGAGACCACAATGACAACGGATCTTCAGAGGTAGACTCGTCACGCGCTTTGATCTTGCGTCACATCACAAGTCCGCAGGCTGGTAGCTTTTGCGATTAGCCGATTAGTTCTGGCAACACGACGGCGTGTTGAACGCAATGCAATGAACACGATAGCAAAAAATTGTAATGTTAAAAGAAGTAACGCTGGCAGCCAACTCTTTTGGATTTGATATCGCGGAACTCCTACGAATTGCTGGTGTGAGCAAATACGGCCACTCCATGGAGAAGTGCTCTTTTCACACAGTCCCTTCGCGTTGAAACCGCAGTGATACTCGCCGAGATAGCAAGTGCGCCAGCGATCGCGACCACCCTTAAAATTCAAGTTCATTATTGCTACTTGAGCAATCCCCCCCCCCCCCTCCCCGCGTTGTTTCATGCTCGTTCAAGCAAAGGTCGTTTACTTCCTGTTTCAGCATTCGACGGCAGTTCTAACACGTGGGAGATGTTATCTTATGCACTTTTCAGGCAATAGGGATTGGCCGACGCATCTGATGTCTGCCTCAGCAGCGCTCGCGCGCTTTTACCCGCTCATTAAAGTTACGATGCGCGGGGGCATGTTATATATCTGGACTTGTTACGGAACATGGCAGCGACGACAAAAACCCACCGAGAGTGTCCATATAATTGCTATCGCAATAATAACGCAGTTTTTTACTGTAAAATAAGTCTTTTGGTTTCGCTCTGCCACCAGTCCCCCTTTTGTTTAATTTTCGTACCGAACCTGCATGTAACTAAATCCTCTCTATAACAAATTTTTCCAGGAATTTATCGATTTCATTCTATCCAGGTTTAACTGTACATTGTTTCACCACGTACTAGCCCCACTGCTGCCATAAAACCACCTTCTTGAGTAGGCTTACAAGCAGTGAAAGATATGACAAAACCTCATCATTTATTCGAACTCTTGATATTTCCAAATCTCACTTAATTCGAAGAATTTCTGTGGTCCCGTATTTTACAATGTAAATTTTAGAGGATAATTTGAAGCGGAAGTTAGTGCCAGCTCAGTTAACTCGAAAACTTCGGGTGCCTTGTGCTTATTCCTGATCCCAATTTCACCACAAATCCGACAGTCCTTAGGAGCCAAAAAGTAATTTAATGTAGCGACACTAACGGGCGACAGCTGAAGCACCCCCGAATCGCCGCTGCCAGGCAAAAAAAGAAAGCGGTCTCATGGTCAGCTGAAATGTGCCCCTGCAGAAGAGAATATGTGTTTTACTGCAATATGACAGTGGCATGCGGGCAGCACGTCACTTGCTTCTCGAATTGTCAACGCATCACAATTTACCAGTTCTTTCTGAGAAAAAAAAAAACTTCAGAAAATGAGAAAGGAAAAAAAAGAAACTTAAATGATCATGTTTTAGAGCCAGAACAAATAACAAACTACATCCCACTGACACCTTTCTGGCAAAACCTTTGTTTTACCAGAGAGAACGGGCAAATGGTTGCATAATGTACAACTATTCTTGCATGAGCACAATTATGGTTTCTCCTACAACACCTCGTCCCTGCTGCATACATCAACCAACTCAACCACACTCTTGTCGATGAATAGAACCACTGATGCAAGAGTGCCATCATCCACAAAGACGCATGCTATATTACTGGCACCAACAGCTTCACACATAAAAACTAATTATAAAGTAGTAATAATAGCTCGTCCGGGAGCTGTGTCGCTACCTATAACAGCGGAGTGCATCCAAGTGAAAACTGTCAAGATAGCAAGTAACTTTGGGCTAACGAGGGTGCAATTCAAGGGATCACCATCGTGGGTGTGCCGATTTATGAAGTGAAAGGGCTTTGCACTGAGGCAGCGTACGTCCGTCTTTCCGCAAATGCTGCATTAGTAACATATTGCATGGAACGAAGGACGATGCACTCTAGGACCTTACTAGTGAAAAACAGACGTCATTGGACTCAAGTTTGGACGAGTCTGAGTGACAGCACTTAGTGGCCTTTTGGCGTTGAACTACGCAAGATTAAGTGTTCAAATAAAAAGAAATGTCACCACAGTGCAGCAGTTATCTTGTGTATTTACCAAGGTGAAAGTGTGCCGCATTACATCGATTTAAAAAAAATTTTTTTTTCAGAGATTCAAAGTTTGGTGGGTCAACCTATGTTTCGGTTCAACCTATAACCGGTTTTTACAGTACACAGTCGAATCTCATTAATTCAAATACGCTTAATTCGAACTTCCGGTTAATTTTAACTCACACTGTGGTCCCGTCAAAGCTATATGTATTACACTGGGCGAAAAAGCCCTGTAATTCGAACGCGCACGTACTTGCGACGGTTAATTCGAACATACTACACTCCCAAAATGCTCTCAGCACCACGCCCGATCCCGCAGTGGCACCTCTGACACCTCAACGCTGCGCGCGAAAAAGGAAAAAAAAGGGACAGGCTGCAGCGAATGTTTGCTCTCTCTCAAATGCCGATCTGCGACGCGCTTGTGCCACGCTTCTCCCTTTTTCGTTCTTGCCACGTAGGGACCCTTCTCCTTTCAACGTCGTGCGCAAAAAGAGTGAGGAAAAAAATTAAGAAAGCAGTGGCGGAGTGTTCGCTCTCTCTCAAATGTTAATCTCTGCTTCTCCCCGCGTGGAGACGCTCCTCCTTTCTTGTCATGAGCTGGCCAGCTCCGGCTGCGGCGCAAAGGGTAGCAGCGGAGAACGCAGTCGTTGCAGTGATCTTTAGAGAGTGTCGGCCCTGGACTTTGCCACGCGCAACTTCTTTTGCCAGGAGAGTGCTGAAGCCAAAGTAGAAATGCTTTGCAAACTGCGTGCGAAATTGATTGACTCACTGCAAGGCAAACGTGTGCACACGCGCATCATCAATTACAGTCGAACCCCGCTACAACAAACGCCGCTTCAACGAAATTTCCGCTACAACGAAAAATTCACGGTCCCCTGTCAGCAGTCCATAGGAGTCAATGCATAAATATTGTCACCACAACGAACACTTTTTAGGGACAAAGCTCCTTAAAGATGTGGGTCTGTCCATCCATCCTCCGTTGGTGTATGTAGCCACCAGTGGCACATACCCGTTCTGGAGCAGGTATGTGCCACAGGGGATGCGAGAAGAGAGATGGCGGTACTTGGAGTGTTCACTAGATGGACGCATGGACGGATGCATGGACGGACGAACGGACAGACTAGCAGACGGACGGACGCATAGACAGACTCGTGGAGTGGATATGTGCCTTAGGGAATGTGAGATGAGACATGACGGTACTTGGAGTGTTCACTAGATGGACGCACGGACGGACGGACAGACAGACTAGAAGGAAAACAAACGGACGGACGGATGCGCAGACTCACGAACAGACGAATTAACGGACTCACGGACGGACGCATGGATGGACACACGGATGGTTGCACAGACGAATGGAAGCAAGAACGAACGGACGAACAGAAGCGGACGGGCTGACAGATGTTTCGCCCCCCTCATGATCGTTCACTCCGTGGTTACGTTGTGATTTTTCTTCTGCCGTCCCGCTTCAACAAAATTTCACGATGTAATTCCAGGCTCAGATACTTATTGCTATACAGAAAACCCAATCTTTAGCACTTTGATGCATTTTGAGAACCTGAAAATAGGTCGACGAAGTCTAAAACACGCGTTGGCACCACCGCCAATGAGACTGCCCTGCTCATGGAGGATGGCCCCGCTTTTGCCAGTGGCTTGCTTTCAAGCCGTAGACGATCTGAAGCTGGAGCTCAGTCGCTCAGTTCATGCTTTCCTTCATGCAGTTGCCGCAGCTGCTGCGTGCAACCGCAGAGCGATTGGCCAGTGTGATACCTAATCAGAGGGGTTGCCGGTTCGCATTATCAACTAAACCAGCTAGGTGTGAGTGATGGATGATAAGAATGGCATAGAATAAGGCAAAAGTCACCGCTCCACCATACCCTGCCTCCACCTTGGCGTTGTCGGATACAGTTTGACGGCGGATGGCTGCTGGTGTTAACGTGTTAATGCAACTGTTTGGTACGCTTACAAAAGCGGTTGCAGGCATTGTTTCAGCGTGGTTTTCACCATGGCCTCGCTATGCATGACTGTGAATCGCGTCATGATGCTACTGGGAAAGAATAGGAAGCACCGGATACTTCTTTAATTTTAAGAATAAATGTTCCTTTGTTTTGCTAGCTCAGATCAGCTATATTTTTTCGATTTCACTACAACGAAACTCTCGCTTTAACGAAATATTTTTCGCGCCTCATGAGTTTTGTTGTAGCGGGTTCCACTGTACTTCAATTAATGAGGAATGTCCTGTGATTTGTGAATAAGTGTAAGTCTTCTGAAACTTCCTTCTCGTGTATTAGCTCAATGCCCATGCGCCACTGCATGGTGAGCATCTGTTCATTTAGCTTTCATTATTTCGAACAAATTTTTGGGCCCCTTAATGTCCGAATTACCGAGATTCGGCTGTATATTCTTCCCTGTGATCAGCTTCAAGCAGCACCCGAAACAAAGAGCGCGCCTCCTTACATGAGCGATAGCCACTCTTACAATCCAGCAGAAAACAAACCATTTTGCTCTTCCTGCTGCCTCCCTGTGATTTTGATTTTTCCTTCCTGTAGACAAGCGCAGACCCCACCACCGCTGATTCCCTCAAGTACAGCACAGTGTGGCAAAAAGTATCGACAACAAAGTACTGGCTGCACGTAAACAGCACAAACTGGCAATGCAACACGCGCCAACACACAACATGTTTCTTGAGCCCCCCCCTAGCGCACCTGAGCTGCATCAAAGCTGCTCCTTCGCTGTGGGGGCCTCATCGCCTCCACTAGAATGTGCTGCGCATGGCACACTTTCCCTTCTAGAGAAAATGGTTGATTAGGTGAGTTGGTGATTCGTGAACATTTTTGGACAGTCGCAGATGCCATAGGAGTTAAGTAATCGCTGTAAGGCAAAGTGGGCGTCGGCAGGGTGGGGCCGATATAAATAGATATTTAGTTTTTTTTTTTATTTCGGTTTGCAATTTGGTTTTATTGTAAGTGCTTACGAAATGTTTCATCTGTCAGTATATATTTCACAGCTTTATGAATAAACTTTCAGTTGGTAGTAAGCGCTTGTCCCTGTCTATCCTGTCTGCGTCTACGTATCGCGCTAATATTTCAAACAATCGTTGCCTTTCTAATACACTGTACCACTGCGTCCAGCTCAAAGTGTCAGTTCGCCACACATCACACAGGAACAATCCTGAACAGTGGAAAACAACCTGAAAAAGAGGACACTGTGTCCTCGTTTTCGTGCTATTTCAAACCGATGAAGAGTTGCCATCAACCTCACACGCATGCCCTTTTACATGGTCCTCAAGTTGTTACGTAAAAGCAATGTTTTTAATGCACTGGATCCTACAGGAGGAGCCACAAGGGGTGTTCAAATAAATAGGTACGAAACGTCGTAACAACATAACTACAGTCGAACCCCTTTATCGGAGGCACTGATGTAAGAGACAAATGTTTATAAGAGACACCAGTAAGCCTACAGTAAAATAAGGGTTAATAAAAAAATGCATACATGGTACCCTGTTTATAAAAGACACCTCATATAAAAGACAAGAATTGCTGTCCGGACCATGCCTCTTATCAAGGGGTTTAACTGAATTAACACGGATGCCTATGCTGCTATGGGAGGATGTAGCGAGATGTCTGGGAATGCGATTGGAGTCTTTGCCGTGGATTGGAACACGCTTACAAAGAATGCCATCCAATTGACACCGACCTGCGTGTAAGAATAGCAGTGCAGTGAGGCATTGTTCAATTTCTGAGAGCAGAGGGTGTTAAATCGACCACCAGTCCTATGTAATTTACATGTGTTTAATCGCCTCAAAAAAAAACATTTGAAAGGAAAGCACTTCATCTTGGACAACGAACACGAGCATGCTCTGAAGGACTGGGTCTCGTCACGCCTCAGGAATCCTGGGAGCAAAACATTCTGGGAACAAAGAAATCCTTCAGCTCATTCATTGACGGGATTGTTGCAATCGGGCACATAGTGTGTACTTTTAATAAATTTTGCATTTATACCAACGGCATCATTTCATACCTTTTCATTTGAACACCCCTTTAAGTAGGAACACGCTGAAAATCACACATACTATTGGTATCATAGGACATGAGTTGGCAGCCGGTAAAGCAGAGCATCCAGGAGTGATATGTAGCAGGGTTGTAGCGCATTTTACACTATACTGCTACTCTATTGCTTGTTCAAATGCATTAAAATGAACAGCTTTTCAATCTCCCTGAAGTTCACGTTAATGAGATTTGACCGTATTTTTAAATCACTTGTACAATATGCAAAAGAGAAACAGACATGCACCTTCACAATATCCAGGTCTCCTGCTTTTGCTGCTTCAAGTAGCTGGAACTCCACATCTCCACTGCTGTGCTGAGGTTCTGCAAAAAAAGATTCACAAAACGTTACGCTATCAAGCCAGCAAGTTTGTCGTAAGGAAGTCGCATCACATGTGTGCAATCAAGGCACACGGAACACTAAAGGGGCCAGTGGCATACACAGTGATGCTACCAAGGTCTTCTAGTCGATTCAACGAAAGATTAAAAAAAATCTGTATACTTGAAGTTTCTGATTTTTCTGATAATTTTGAATGTTGTGCCCATATGACTGAATAGCGTGAAATCGCAAGTTGTTTTCAAGTAAAAAAATAATTTTAATGCCGAAAAATGAGACATGCTTCACCAGTTAATGGTGACCACTTTACGAAGGGGCAAGGTTTCTGAAGCTTGCAACCATGCTGGCAGCCACTGATGCTACATATTACAAATTTATTTCTTTTTAGCTCAAATAGAAGAGGAGGTAGCTCTCATCATTTTATGAAATTCTGAGGAAATAATGCATTTTTAAAAATTTCCCCAGAACACTGCATTTCTGAAACATCAGTCGATTTCAGGACACTGTGGCTACCTCTGTGAACACGTTTGGTTTATATTTGCAGTATAAATAGGCCTTCATGTGAACAAGCAATGTATGCATTTGTATTCCTATATTAGTTTATTTAAGTAATAAGTTTTTATGCTTGAAACATCAAAATGGCAAAAGTGTTCCTCAATTCAAAAATGCAATATAAAAAAAACTCAATTTTGTTCAAAATCCTGCGAAATGTTCTTGGAGGACTGCAGAATGATATTTAAAAACGTGTTTCGTTATTTTTGTTGCAACAAGATTAAAAAATGTCACACTGCGTTCCCAGAGCTTACTCGCTAGTACTTATAGGACATCTCTTGTACTAAGAGAATAAAATAAAACATCCTTTTTCTCTTCCGAGCTTGGCCAAATGACACTAATGATGTCTTTTTGGTGAGTAAAGAAGACAATCATTGCAAGTAAATGCATTTGCATGGTCTGTGACTTTACGACAGCGTTTACCTCATTCCACAGGCAGCTCATCCATTTGTACCCCTTTTCATTTCATCTACTTCAGTTGAACGGAATTTATATCTTCGATGCCCAAGAATGCATTCCATCCGTGCATCTTTTATGATGTCATGCTGTGGCAGAATTGAAAGGCTGGTATAAAAGGCAAGGTCTCTGGCAGGAACCGAAAGGAACTTCCAAAGAGCAGTCGCCAAGAGGTTTGATTTTGTTAGCCCGAATGCATACATTGTCAAGCCGTAGGCAATCAAAGGCAGGGTTTAAAAAAGGTTGATTATGTGAAGATTGGTGGCAGCAGTTCTGGCCACGAACAAAACACGTTTTCTTTGCGTTGCATCAGGCATAATAATAACTGTTGAGGTATAACGTCCCAAAACCACCATATGATCATGAGAGGTGCTGTAGTGGAGAGCTCCAGAAATATTGAATAGTACCTGGGTCCTCTAATATGCACCGAAATCTACACACACAAGCTTCAAGCATATTCGCCTTTATTGAAAATGTGGCCACCGCAGCCGGGATTCAATCCCACAGCCTGCGAGTCAGCAGCCAAGTACCTTAGCCACTAAACCACTGTGGAGGGTTTGCGTTGCATCAGGTCTGCATTGCCAAACAAGCCATGAACGGATGGATGCCTTTAACCCCGGGGATGAGCTTCCATTCTTTTTTTTTTTTTATTCCAGAAGGGCTCCATCTTACAGGTAGGGGCAAGAATAAGCTCGATATTCCTCAGCTTGTTTTGTAATAGAGCGACCAGTTCATTTGGTGTCTGTATTACAAGGCCACTTTCTGCCCGTAGGTTGTGAAATGATGCTTGATGCTTCATGACTCCACCAATTCCATCACGAGTTTTTTTCCATATCCTGCAGAGAAGAAGAGCCAATCAAAATGGACGATTGGGCCAGTTGGTGATACATGATCTAAGTATACTACACGGTAGAAAACTTGGATGGGGAAAAGACAGGAACAAGCGCAGACTATCAACTGAAGGTTTAGTTATCCCGCATTGCATTTATATATGACAACCAGGAAGAAAGAAAGGAAGGAAAGTAGCATTTGAACAAACATTCATACACACGAAGCACGAGGCAGAATATCAGATTGATTTCACACATGGGCCATTTGCCAGATAATGAAGCACTTTATTTATGAGGGCAACTGATGGTTTGATCGCACAGTTGTCAGGTTCCTGAACCATTGTCTCCTCTTCAATAACCATGAGAGTGTGATCATAAATGTGCCTATGCAGTACAACTGTATTTTTTTATTTATGCATTATTTATGCCCTCAGAGATTTGGGGAGCACTCTCTAAGCCTACAGCATCAATTAGTTGAAAGTGGCTTTAAAAAATGGTGCCGAATTGATTCAAACACTTTGTTGTTGAAACTTGAGGACAGGAGTCTGAAGCGAATGAAACCATCAATTCGGAGCTTACAAGCTACAGAGTGCACCGTGGCCACCTGATAGATTCGATGTGGTCGCCAACTGAATTCAGAAGAGCAGCTATGTTTTTTGGAGGCTCAAATGCCTCGCCGGCAAAGCTTGCCGTGCACTTTGAGCCACTCTTGCACATCGCCATTACAGCAGACTTGCCGCTAGCATGAGTGGGCCTATACACAGAGGCGTAGAGCACGGGCCACTCGATCTGCTCATTGCGAATCTAGAGAACAGGCGGGAGAGCGATGAGCAGGGAAAATTCACCGTTTACCAACACAATCGTTATCCCAGTGCCTCTCGAGCAGAACGGCAAAGTTTGGAAAAATATGCATGGCTGTTGCTCTTAAAGGGGTGGTGTCACCAAATTTCAAGCTATCCCGAGCCTGTTGAAGGTTTCCTATGTATGCAAGGACTCTCCACACGAAGGGTCAAACAAAACAAACACGCAGAATAAATTTTAATTCACTTAAAAGTATAGCTGAATGCCCTCTCTTATGATCTAGACCAATTGCTTGCGCAGCAACACAGACGTTTCAGAATAGGAGAAGCAACGGCAGTTGCCGTGGCGTCACACCAGATTTGTAGTGACGAGTGTGTCGGCATCCTGTGCAGAGAAACAGTGCGTTCGTCGAGGACACTGGGTGCTTTCGAAGAGACACTCAACGAGAGACGCCGCACGCGTCTAACAGCGGGGCTGCCCCACGCTCCTTCAGCGTATCGGCGCCTATAAAAGGCCGGCATATCAGCGTCAGGCGGCTTCCTCGTCCATGTTCTCTACATACGTTGTAAATATAAACACTGTTTCCTTCTGGCTGCCTTTTGCCTTGCCACTGCCTAGATGCTACTTCAGCTGTCCATGGCGACTGTTAACAAGTCTGTTTTGCTGGCGCTTGTGTGGCACGTGCATGTGAGAGCAGACAAAACTCAGCACGATGTGCGTCACAGCCTTGTGTGGTCACATGGCCAAGCCACCTATGCATCAACGTCACTGCCCAACTCGGCGCCGCGAAACCGAAACCGAAAATCGTCCACATGAGTAGAGCAATATTAAACTTTGCGAAAATACACTAATCTTGGTGCGTGTATAATGCTTCCGGGAGCTGAAGGAAACTCTTACAGCAAAGAACACGCATTTCAGAAATTTGGTGACACTGCCGCTTTAAGGTAGCACTGCGGTACTCACGTTTAGCCACTGTCACCTCTGAGTTTTCTTGCATTCTTTTAATGCATGATCGGCTCGGCTACCAATTACATGTTTAGCTTGACTGCTTTTATGTTACCTCATTTAGTCAAGACATAATCCAGAGGAAAAAAGTGCATGCAGCTCGTCTATGAGGGCTAAGTTGTGTCCCAAATGCATTTAACTAGAACCATAGTTTTCTTCACAAAACAGTTTCCCCTCACCAAAAAGACATCATTAGTGTCATCTAGCGAAGCTTAGATACGAAAAAAAAAAAATATATGTCACTTTCGTGAGACACCTATATGCACTACCGGCCAAGCTCTGAAAACCCAATGTATGGCATTTTTTAATTTTGCTCTAACAAAAATTATGCATCGTTTTTTTTTTTTTCTTTCATTCTGCAGCCCTCTGAGAACATTTTGCAGGACTTTAAACACAATTGAGAGTTCTTTTTTACATATACACTGAAACCTCATTAAAACGAAGTTGCATTATACATGAAAATGTGTTCATTATATCTAAAAATTCATTATAAAAGTATATTCCTAACACTGGATCTATTGCAATAGTATTCCTCTTTTACTTCGTTATAACTAATGCCAGTGGCTGTTGGCATGGTTGCAACCTTCAGAAAATGCTCCCTTCGTAAAATAGTTGCAGTCAACCGGCAACACTTGTTGAACTTTCCTCCATAGAAAAAAATGTATTATTTGAAAACAAATTTTGATTTCACGCTATTTAGTCATGTGAGCACAAGGAAAATGATCAGAAAAATCGGAAACATCAAGTACACAGCTTTTGTAGTAAGACGGTATGTTGGGCCACAGCTTTTTTTTTTTTTCATCTTTTGTAGAATCAACCTTCCGATTTGGAACCATTTTCGGGGCAGTGAAATTTTCATATTGAAGCACTATGAAGCAGCAAATATTCCCATCACTCTGGACCAAGTAATTTTGCATCTTGGAGCACTCTGAAGCAGCTAACTTCACATCCTGGACTACACTGGAGAAGCGGGTAGCATTTACATTCAAGGACCTCAGTATTTATTTTGGGGCTCTTGTAAAAAATTAGAAATATTTCAATTCACTGTAAATCTCACGGAGCCAATCATCTTAGAAGCATGCCCGATTTCACTCAATGATAAAAAAAAAAAAGGTTGTCATGCAATTGAGCATTCTGGAACAACTTGTTCAGCAATTATTTCGGAGCCAAATAAACAGATTACTGTTTCAGTAACTTTCCCGCATTTACTCACATAATGAACCCACTTTTTTTCTCGAAAAATCGGAGCAAAGTTGGGGGTGCATTTGTTATGCGGGGCAAACTTTATTAACACTTTTTCACAACGGGCAAAAAAATGCGGTAATGAAAAAAAAAGTAAGGTCACTTAGCCTCGCTCAGCATTTTGCATTTCACATACACGTGGGGGTGCTGACACCGCCCTGTAAAGTTGTCTGCGCTGTGTGGCGCATGTGTCTCGCCCCAAGGCCGCATTTCAGGCGACGACCGCCGGGCGATAGATGGCGTTGTGTTCACTTTGAGTACCACTGTTGGTAGAGTGGCAGCGCCGGCGGCGACCCCTGGCGGAAGGCAGGCCTTGGTGGTGAGCGAGAGTTGAGCTAGCCTCCTCTGGACGTCGCGGCTGCCGTGAACGGTTGTCTCTAGTGTGGGCCGGCTCGGCGCGTGGCACCGCGGGCTTGCGCGCCGGGGGGCCCACGTGGCAAGTCAAGCGTTGGCGACGCCGCCTTGGGTGTGTTATTGTGTGTTTGTCATGTTTTGGAGTGTATGGAAATTGTGTGTAAGGATGTCCTAGTGGGTTGGCCACAATTGATGTATCATTCGGCAGACGATATCGGCGTTATAAATTAGTCAAATAAATGTTCGTTTGTACCGTCTGCGTCTGCTGTGTCCGTTCACTCCAAGAGCATGGCGAGACGCACACTGTTTGAAAACAGCTTCTTTGTTGCACTTCACTCATCTTCGGTGGTTGATTGCGCTATCGTCTGCAAGCTGCCCTCTCGTCACCCGCGTAAGTTGTAAAGTATTTCGCAGCTATCTTCTCTCGCAATCGTTTAACCGCAACAGTCGTGTCTGCTGTGATCTCGAGGGGCGCCCAGAAGCGTCCACTACGACGCACTTTGCCAACTTCGCAGCAGCCTCGCACAACAACCGCGACGACGCTGCTGACATCGTAGCAAGTAACCAACAATGCAGCAAGCTACCACCGACAATAAGATACAATGACAATATACGGACACCGCTTTGCTGTCCTCATGAAAAGTTACTGTAGAAAAGGTGGCCTATATCTTGCATACCTTGAATTATGCAGAGATAACAAGCACAATGAGCGAATTGCAACTGAAGCGAGAATTGGGGGTGCTATAGGGGGTATGCACATGACATTATCCGTGAGGATAGCTAGCATCGGGACCGTCATATTGAAGATCTACGCACTCACCACGCGCGCATGAAATTCGCTGCCCGCGATTTGTTCATAATCCGCACAGTAACTTGTATTCTTAGAAACCTCCAGAACACTTTCTGCACCCCAAACCATGGACAGCAGGACGGCGAGTACAAACGGACCTTTAATATGGCGCAAGGATGGTGTTTCCCTTCTGCAAATCAAGGCTCATTGCATCCCTCCTATACCATACCTGCCAAGTTCAAGGATTCTGAATCTGGGAGATTTCCGCAACGGAAGGGGGGGGGGGGGGGTGCATGGCACAAGGACATAAAAAAACATTGCGAAAAACAAAAGCGGGTGGGAAGGGAGTCTCAATCACAAGCACCAACATCAGCGTTGCAGTCTTACAGTGGCTAGGATTCGCCGAACACACGAGGGTAGAGTTTTTCACTAAGGTGAGCGTCTGAAAGGATCAACACAACTAGCAGAATCTATTTCAGTTAAGGGGGGACACTGCACTTGAGAGGAAGTGCCAGATATTTTCATGTGTTTATAAAGAAAATTCACAGTGTGAGTTTTTGATGCTGATTTCAAAAATGTAATTACTTTTCCTCTAAACGAATTAGTTTCTGAGATATCCTGAAACTAATTACCTATTGTTTGCCAGTATAATGACACAATAAATTTTACTGCAGAGCTACCATTGGCATATTTCTGTATACTAATGAACATAGGCCACACAACGGTAGGAGCGCTTTTTTTTATTTGATAATTTTAACAAGGTTTGCTGCACTTTGCATTTCAGTGTTGCACACACACCCACTTTATGCTCCAATTTCGGATAAAAATAAAATTTTTGAAGATCTCAATAAAAAAATTCACTCCTACCATTGTGTAAACAAAGGATACAGCTACATGTCACCACAAAAATGACAGTCCTAGCTGTGCTGGAGGCAGAGATATCTTTTGGACAAGTTTGCAACTGCAGCAAAATTTGAATCCTGAGAAATCATGCAAAAACAAAACAAGTCGATTTTGACAAGACAGTAGCATGGAAAAGCTGTTTATTTACAATGATTTTCAATTTCAACTTCTTCAGTATGCACCAGACATATAGTCTTTCTGTTTTGCATCACCTAAATGATGTTTTTTCAATGCCCGCTGCGTGTTTTCCGCAGAGGCACACTTGCGAGCAGATGCGGTCAATCTGCGGCGGTCTTTTTCTGCCATGCGTTTCTTTGCTGAAAGTCCAGGATTGACGTACAGCTCCTTCAGGATTGCTGATGAGGCTGCTTCATTTCCAGCATTGAATTTCAACACGGCTTCATCCACAACAACTTGGACAGAAAACAGTGACGCATGGCTCTCTTTAGCTGAATGTGCCCAAACAACAGAATGCGGGCTCTCGTTGTTGTTCTGCGTTTTTCCCTGCTGGCACCGTTCAAGAAGCCTCTCATCCGACAAGCGTTCATAGATGGGCAAAAGGGCCTTGCAGACATGAGGTGGCAAGTTGTAGCGATGCTTGGGAATGGGCTCGCCTTTTGCTGTGGCTGCATTTTGGCGGCACCAAGAATCTTTGCCTTTTGGGCACAAACTCTGGTCAGACACTTCGTCATTAGAGGTGACATGGTGATAGGTTGCCATGACAGCTCTTTGCATGGCCTTCACGTCACCTTTATTGCTCTTCAGCGCCCAGCCATAGTATAAGTGAGCTTGGTAATCAGGTCGCCAGTCAGTTTTCCCCGGCCAACAAGGCTCTCAGTTCCAGCCCCCTTTTGCTTAGCAACAAGGTTTCGCAATGCTGTGCCCATTCTCTTTTCAACGTGGTTGACACAGTCTTCCTTG
Source organism: Rhipicephalus annulatus (assembly GCA_013436015.1). NCBI lineage: Eukaryota > Metazoa > Arthropoda > Arachnida > Ixodida > Ixodidae > Rhipicephalus > Rhipicephalus annulatus. The sequence continues at coordinate 579,075 of WOVY01011474.1, forward strand.
TTGATTGGTATATAGCCATACACTTCTGCTTCCTGCAGTGCAAGGAAAGTGCGGCTGTCACCGTCTGAAAGTATTGTGGTGTACCTTAGATTGTGTTTTTCCAGTGATCTCTGAAAAGGCATCAATCCAGCTTCCACTTCCATTTCACCAGATTTTTTGCTGGAGTTCTTTTGGCATATATGACTTGCTTTCGACGACTGGTAATGTGGATCTCCTTCTTTCGGTCCCCGTTCGCACGCTGCGCAAAAATTACTTAGCATCACATAGTCAAGCACTAAACACGTGAAAAGTTCTGTAACAGCGCCAACACAGATATGGGATGAGTGTCCGTGTATCATCCATGAACCATCGTAGGAAACGGCAATGTTTCCTGGGTCACCGAGCTTCAGTTCGCTATAAAGATTACGAACAGCGAGCGCGCTTTCTGATATGCATTTATCAGCAGCTGCAGTCGCGGCGGGCGTCATCTTCGACTTCAGATGTGCCTGCCATGTTTTCGTATGCATGCCGCGGAAAGACACATTCATTGTCGCGAAAATGTCATTCAACACAGTTTGCTGATTGCCAGTGCTTTTCATAGCACGCGCGGCAAGAATGTTCACGACGAAGGGGTTGCACGATTTTCCGTCGTTCACGTGCGGCGAACTCCACACGGGCGCGTTATCACCGCAAGTCTCGCACGATGTAACAATCTTTATGGCGAGGCCGTATTCCCGCTCACCTAAGCGTACTGAAACATCGCCGCCGCACCTTTTCCATTTCACGTTCGACTGCATAACGTTTAGAGCGTCGAGACTCACCAAAGCGAAGCGCGTATCCATCACTTGTGAGCCAATCGCAGCATCATTCGTGGTGGCAGTGTTGTTTGCACAAGCGAGCAGATCTGATTTTCGCTTGGTAGCTGGCGTTGATGCAAGGTTTTGTAGTGTTTCTTCGGCATTATTTTTAATCATCAATAATTCAGCGGGCTTCAACATGATTGTAACACGTCGAAACGTCTGTCGAACATCGTTGCTGTCAGGGCCGCTTTGACACGCTAGGCCTGACACGCTAGGCCTCACCCGCACTCGGTGTTGTCAGCTTCTTTGTGGCCACTCGGCACAGGAGGAGAGTCGACATCTTCTGAAGGTGGTCGGCGCTGCTTTTAAAAGTTGTACACCTTCCGTTTCTTCGTACGTCCACCGAATTAGTGCTCCATAGCAAAGTTCAGCGTAGACTTCGGCATGGTCGCACGTTGCAGCCATGTTGTCCGATGCGCACAGCCGCAGCCCGAGCAGACGGCTGCGCGAATGCGCCAATGGCGTGCACGCTGACTATCACGTGCACTAGTAGACCAATAGGACCGCGCATCATGGATTTTTCTGAGTGGCCGCTAGGCGTATGCAGTAGCAGTGGCGCGAAAAATAAAACGAAATGCGGCTCTTTCGAATGCGACCAAGATGGCCGCAATCAGAGATGTAAAAGTGATAAAAGTATAAAGGGCAGCTGCGTGTCTCGGGAAAAAGCCCATTTTCGCGTGTCCATCGAGGAATATTTTCATCACACACATGTTTATAAACGCTACTGCGGCTAAAATATCAATCCAGGACGCGTGAAAATTTGCCAGATTATGCATCAGTCACTGCAGAATCCGAAAAAGATATTTTCAGAAAGATGACTTTTGCGATTTTTCGGTCTCCAAGACCCGTGTCCCCCCTTAAAACAACTCGTGTATGTCTTCCTGGGACACACGTGAACGGAGGGGACAGCGCAGCTGGCTGCCGCAAATGCGGGGGTCAAAGCTTTGCTCACTACTACCGTGTTTATTCGCATAATCCTCGCACTTTTTTTGTCGGAAACCTGATGCAAAGTTGGGGGATGCGAGAATTACACGGGGAAAACTTTCCACGAAAATGCAGAGAGCAAAAAAAAAAAAAACCAAGTGGCCGCAAATCGGGATTCTCACACCAGCAACTTACAGCAAGCTTTACAAAGTACTAATTAGAACTTACCTCAACAATAAAAGCAGAGGTTCAACACAAGGCAAGATAACGCTGACTAGACTAGTCCTAAACAAGCATAAACAACGCTGACTAGACTAGTCCTAAGTGGCGATGCAATGTGAGCGGATACGAAACTGCTGGAATGGCTCTGACAGCATGGCGGTAGCCAATGACAGTCTTGGTTTCACGTCACGTGACAGCGGGAGCGCTCGGAAGACGCGCAGAAAAACATTTTTATTATATTTTCACACGCAAATACGAAACAGACTGACGTAGCTGCCAAAAGAGGAGGCTTTGTGCAATTTTTTCAAGTCTCCACAATGGCGGCCGGCGCCCGTGCTTTGAGTGGCGGCAGTTCGAAAATGGCCAAAATGTGGCTGCATTCGTGATTTTTGCGGTCACCGCGAGTCATTCAGACGCGTTTTTTTTTAACTTCTTGCACAAATCTTGTTCTTATATTTTGCTGCATGAAACTAGGATGTTCAATGATGATAAAGCAAGCAAGAACAGAAAATCGAAAATTATAAAAATAATACAGATTTTTCGACCCGCGTCTCCCCTTAAAGTTTCACATTTGCAGGAAGCGACCGTCGGATGGCACGGGCAGCTGCATAACCTTCGCTCGCTGTGTGCTTATCAGCTGCAATGTCTCTATACTCGCACCCCTCATGAACCCCGCTGTGGCACATTAAGAATTAAAAAAGACTGGGGACATGCCGTGCACAGACAAAGAAAACAATACGTGCACGGCAGCGAGCGAAGGGCTGGAAAAAGAGAGCCGAGGTGACCGAGGGGGGTCGGCATAACAAAAAATGGAAGAGATGCGACGGGCAACAAGGCCGCCGGTGTCGGTTAGCAGGACTGATTGTAGGGGCTGCTTTTATTACACTGGGGAAAAAATCCTAATTTTGACGGCTGAGGTTGGGTAGTGTTTTGCGCTTGAAGATTACGTACGGGCGCAGTTTGGTACCGTCCGCCAAAGCACTCAACATTACTGTGCAGCGTACTGTGCAGCCCCTCTCGCCTTGCCCTAAACACCAAATTTTGTGTGATGTGACGTGAATAGACGAAGATAAATGACATGTCAAAACATGATAATAATGACATGTATGTCATGTAAAACATGGCTCCATGCTACGCTCATAGCGTGCTCGCGGTCGTTTCGCTAGCTTCAGATTTACCAAATTTTGTATCACAAGGACGTGAATAGACTACGAAGGTAAATGACATGTCCAAACATGGTAATCATGATATACGTGTCATGTAAAACAGGACTACATGCTATGCTCATAGCATGCATGCAGGCATCCCGCACTCACACAGTCTTAGAAATCACTGCATGATCTACTAAGGCTCCTATCTCAAATGCGCAAAATCTTAAGTTCTTTACAGTGACATATGCGAACTAATATTCGTGAACCTCTTATTTATTTCAAATATTCAAAATTTTCGAATATGTGGTTATCGAACTAAATCCGAATAATACAAATGCAATATTCGACGAATATTTGTAACTTTCGAATATTCGCACACCCCTATCGTTTGAAGACTTTGGCGGCTCAGACGGGTCTCTGTGTGGGAGAGGGGTGACAACTGAACGCACTTAGCGCTTCACAAGCATGCAAGAGAACTTTTTTTTTTGCACACCTCAATGAGAATTTTTGTCTGCAGAACATATCATACGACTGCAGTTTGCCGCAATGCCGAATGTTGCTGCCAAATAATCGTACTTTCCCACAACGTATTAAACCTAACGTATTAACACCAGCTTGATGGGGGCCTTTTTAATTTTCCTGATTTCGAGCGTAGCAGCTTGGAAATCGTATTTTTAGCGTATGGAGACGCTCCTCGAAAGCACTTTTTTTTTGGTTATTCAACTAGAGCTTCAGAAATTGGACCACTGAGCAGTTTTTCCTCCTGATTCCAATCTGTAATCAGTTTTTACATAAGTGCAATAGTTTGGGAGTTGTGTTTCAAGTAATGGTGAAACTTGAAAGTTTTCCGGGAACTTTCGCGCATACTAATGTTCATGCAGAGAGTTGTTCAATGGCTCCTTTGCTCCCTATTAGCCATAGAGTGCCGATATCTAGCTAGAAATTTGCTCCCACTTTGAAACTATGAAAAAAAACATCTGGTAGCAAAGTACCCTTTTTTTTCCACTCGACCACCATTAAATTTATTAATAGATATTTACAGCTGATGTTGTGCTGATTTCAAGTAGATATCGGCACCCTACGCACTCTCCTCAATGTGTGTGCCAAATTTCGTCGTCGTATGACCATTCTAAGTGCCCGAAACACTTCCCGCAAAAATGCAAATTGCCAAAATTGCGAAATGAGAAAACCGCGTTTGAAAGTTTGAAAGTCTGTATTTACAAAAATGAAAAACGCAGTAGCACGAACTTGTGCTGAACACATACAACATGTCCAGAGGGAAATATCAGTTGTCTAAAAACTCTCCAGCACCGTAGGTTTCCCTTCCCGGCTGGTGCGGCAGGACTCTTCCACCCGGGCCCTCTTGGCTGCACTGCGACGGTGTGCCCTCGCCTCAGCGGTCTGACGCACATTCATCTTGTGCATGCGCATGCTGTCTCGGCGGTCGCTGAGGGTAACCAGGGCCTCCGAGGAAGCACCCCAAGCTCTTCCAGCACCTTTTCAAAGCTCGCGTGGCCCGGTTGAACCACAGGACTGCAATGGCTGTGGCTGTTTCCACAGCAGTCCGGGAAGCAAACCGGGTCTTTGGACACAGCAGCCATATTTTGCTGTTCAGGGACTCGGCCGCGTTCTGTGTCTTGCCGTGGAGGCACCGGGCAAGCAGCTTCGCATCTGTGAGACGCTTGTAGATTGGGGGACTGCCAAACCCTGGGCTTGGTCAGGAGGGGGGTGTGGCACGGTGCAGGCTGGCCCTGCGCCTCAGCACGTCGGTGCTTGCACCACGAGTCTGGGCCTGCAGGACAGAAACTTGTGACTTCCAGCACCGTCTGTTGAGCACGAGTGCAAACATGAGGCCCATATGGCAGTGTACATCTTGTGGACATTTCCCCGATTGTTCACAATGGCCACCTGAAAGTAAGTTTGAAGCTTCTGGATGGTGGTCTCCTTCAGCTTCTCCCCTCGTGGAAGTGGCGTTGGCAGCTTCCGCAGGCCGGTGCCCAGACGTTTCGCCACGTGGTTGGTGCACTCCTCTTTTTCAATTGGAGTGTCAGGGTACACGTTGGCATCACAGACCCCGTTGTAGGCCTTGCTGTCTCCATCGCTTAGGAAGATGGTGAACCGCAGGGGTGTCTCATAGTCCACAGTCCTCTGCCAAATGCGCACTGCAGCTTCGGCTCCATGGCATGCGAAGAACAGTCGCAATTCTTCTCACAAACGGGATGATGAAACGCCTGCCATGTTCTTCATCGCCTCCCATGTCGTTATGCAAACTGCACGCCAGGCAGAAGTTGGAAAGCACTTCATAGTCCAGGCACAAACAGTGTCCAAGGACACTACAGTTCCCACACCATGTGGCTTTTGTGGCCTCTTTTTTGCCATGTGCCGTCAAACATGACTGGCACGTCACTGTTACCAGCCACCTCTTTGGTGACGCTGCGTGCCCTTTGCATGTTTTCACAGACAGCCTTCACTGCCGCACTGTGAATCTTTTTGCCGATAGCATGGAAGGTCTTATGGTGCATAGGGTTTGGCAATCCAACTACTGCACAAAAATCGTGAAAGTTGCTCATGCCCGATACCGACGGCACGCGCTGCAAGCACCACTTTCAGGTTCACGGCAAAGGCGTCACGCGAACTCCCGCTGTCGTAGCTCTGCTTGCACCGCGGCCGCCATCTGACGCGACCCGCTTCGACGAGTACGCGGACGAAAGGATGCTCTCCGAGCACTCCGCATTCTCGCAGTGTAGCTCCAGAACGCCGAAAGGCCTTTCCGCTTTTTATTCGGTGCCCGAACTGCGAGTTTACTCTCGTGACAAACGGGGCATGCCGCGCCTGCGACGACGGCCGTCAATGCACCCAACTCGCACAGCACTACGCTTTCGGCACGATCGGCATTCGGCCTGACGTCGTTTTCGAATAACGCGATCTTTTTCTGCGATGCACTCACAAAATTCACTGCAGCGTTGATTCGTCGTCGCAGTTTGCCATGGTCGACGTTGCCGTGGTCGATGTTAGGCCTACCGGCCGCTGGCCCGTCGCGGACATTTTCGTTGGCGGTGGCTTTCTTGTACGTCCTCCGCCGCTTCCCTCTGAACTTGTTCTTACTTCTGTATTTCCGATGGTCGGCAACGGCCTTTTTCGGCTTGCCATCGCACGAAAACAGCGAAAAATAACTCCGGAAAACAGTGAAGCGAACTACGGCAAGAAAAACACGGGTGCTGTCAGCCAATGGCGGCCCTGCGTTAGTGGCGCGCGGTTTGAAACGGCGGGAAAGACTGTTTTGTTGCTTTTTTTTCAGATTTTTCGTGAACGTACGAGACTTCAAGAACCGGGATCGTGGAGAGTAAGGACAACTCTACACGAGCCAGCGGCCGCAATATGGCGGACAGCTCTCTTCGCGGCCCCGCGAGCACGCGAACAGCAGCCCGTTTTGTGTAAATTTCGTGATGCCGCGCGTCACTGCCGCTCACTCAGACGCGTTTTTCACTGACTTCTGATGTTATTTCGCTGTGATATTTTCAGATGTCAAAATATAATGTATAAAGATGATAAAGCAACAAAAAACAGAAAAGGTGAAATTTGGAAAAAAAACGCGACTTTTCGACCGCGTCTCCCCTTAAGCG